>JALIGW010000002.1:51788277-52383277 GCA_023053685.1 Diadophis punctatus similis | reverse complement strand
AAACAGACCCTCCATCCTGATAGTCACACTGTTTGGTTTGATTTGATGACAACTTACCCAAGTAGCTGTGAGCTGGTTTCTCTTCCACAACTTTGATTCTTCTTGCTCCTGCAGGTATCACTAAGGCCTCCACGTAACCTGAGTATATATACCGACATTTATATTGTTAACTATTAATTTAAATTAGAATAATATTTGTATTGAATGTATATTGGTTTCATCTATTCAAAAAAATTATATCTGCTAAAATTTCTGGAATCTAGGCTTTCGATTTTGTGCATCAACTTCTTGTATCTATCCCCACCCCCACCCACATTATCAAGTATTACTGTATCTCACTTGAACAATTCTGAATTGATTACAAACTTGTCCCCTTTGTAGATTCTGTGGACAATATAAGGGAGGAAAAGTTTTTATCTTTTCTGAAAAATATTAATGAACCTGTACTATTCTTTATTCAATGAAGCTATTTATTTTCCAAAAAGTTTGTCATGAGCCTACATCCTCCCTATTTTTTATCTCTGAGCTACATAAAAAGTGCTAAATTGCTAAGCCAACTGATCTGTCAACTACTTGGAGAGGGTTCAATGGACCAGCTATCAACCAAAGTACTTTAGTTTCCAACCATCCTACTTAAGACCAAAAAAATGACCAGAGAGGGCCCAGCATAAACTTCTAGTCTTTGTTTGATATGTAAGAGTCTATTTGAAGCATTAAACAAATTGGGATATAAGAGATTTCACATACACTATTACCAATTAACTAGTATTCTTAAACTAATGGTGGTGGGCAGCTAAACAGGTCAAACCATCTTTTGTGTTAATGTTTTGTTAAGCCATGCTTCACTCTGGATCATTCAGCAGCTTTTAATACACAATGCAGAATAATAGAGTTGGAAGAGACCTTTGAAGTCTTTTAGTACAACCCCTTAATCCTAACCCAATACATTTCCAATTTTGTGTATGTTCTTATAATCCCCCCCCACACACACATGCAGAACAAACATTTATTATGATTAGCAATGTGCAAAGGTCGAGAGAGGGGTTCAGTGTTCCAAATATGCAAGATGATAGCTGTAGTGCTATGAACAAAGCCTTGCCATTTGATACGTGCATCGTCGAACATTTGTATTAAGATTTTGCAGATTTTAACTGCCTCTTCAGATATCCATGATTGAAATTCTCTTGGGAATACTATTTTAATTAGTTGTTTTAAAACTGAAAAACTTACTTTAATTTAACTTTAAAAGTGTTTTTTTTAAAGATCACTAATTACCAAATTCCAGCAGGTTTTGCCATATCATTCCTAATATACTTCAATTTATTATTCCCTTTCAGCAATTTGAAAGAGAATAGTAGAAGAAATTTCCAGCCTCCGGAGGACCTCCGGGGGGGGAGACCGTTTTCACCCTCCCCAGGCTCCTAGAAAGGCTCTGGAGCTTGGGGAGAGCAAAAAATGGGCCTTCCCCACCCGCTCTAGAGGCTGGAAACAGCCTGTTTCCTGACTCCCAGTGGGCCTAGAAGGCCCGAAAATCAGCTGGCAGGTGCGCACATGCGCGCCGGACCTGAGCTTGCATGCCCACCGATATGGCTCCGTGTGCCACTTGTGGCATGCATGCCATAGGTTTGCCATCACAGGTATAGGATCTCCTGCCTAAGCAGGGGGTTGGACTAGAAGATCTTCAATGTCCCTTCCAACTTTGTTACTCTGTTAATTCTGTTAATCTGTACAAACATTTTTGTTACAGCCAAAAGGCACTTCAAAACAAAGAAGCAGCAACAACATAGCATCACCACCATCTGCTGATACTGAAGTGGATATGTACTGATAAATTACTGCACTTATTTTTTTACATTTCTTACTTTTACCATTATTTTTGCTTGTATACTTTCTAAGCTGTATATGAAATGTGGAATTACTTTTTGCATCCCAAACATTATATTGCATTCTATTTAAATGATTATTCTGCAACTGTGAATGGCTAATATCAAAGGGGCTCACTACTAGCATTTTCACTTATTTCATTCACAAATTTTATAACTTTCACTTGAGCTGATTCCATAGGATCAGGTGAAATATTCAGATCAACATTCCTGGATTAATAAAAGAAATCAGAAGTAAATTTAACATGTTTACATTGCTCCACTTTGGCAGGGGGTAAGGAAATGGGACTTCTAGATTTCCTTCCCAACTCTAACAAAATTACTTGGCAAATTCTAAATAGCTATATCCAAAATAAATATACAGGAATGTGTACTATCCGCAAATACAGTGATCTACAGTTAACTGATCATAACAAAGCTAGACATTCATTCAAACACTTCTTTAGGGAAAAACCACAGCAGCAATACAGATTCAATGAAAACAAATACTACTTAATCATTAAGACCACAGATAAGCACTGTGGTTCCAAATTCTAGAAAGCTTCCATACATAATTCATGAAGAAACGAACAAGATTTATATCAGTATACCTAGACATGGAAAATAGACTAAGTTTATAGTCCTTTAAATTTAATTTATTGACTGATAGGAAAATGGCTATGTTTATCAAACTATTTCTAAAAATCCAGAAGCAAGGAATGATTTCATAAGTAGTTCACCTATACTAAAAAAAACCTATATTTTAAGTTTTTTTGTAGAAAATATAAACATTGTGATGATATTTTTTTATTTTTTTGCCATGTGTACATACTTTCCCTCAAGAATTATATAGAATAATAGAAGTTTGATATGCAACTGATATATTTTTAACATCTGAATTAGCCTTTTTGTTTTACAAAGTAGCAAGATTTTTAAGTAATATGATGAGTAATATGATAATTGTTTCCTAGCATCATTTCTAGGCCCTTTCTTCCCCTTATTTCTGTACTGGTCAACTGTGAAATTGGATTGATTCTTTAATGCAGTTGTATGTGTTTATTTTTATTTTGTTCATTTAATATTAAAAAAAACCAATTTATTTTTTCTATAAATGAAATAATTTTCTTTCGGCAAATGATCTTCTTTCTGTCCTTTATTTAAAATTCTAGTGTTGATAAAATTCTAATCCAGAGCAATATTTACTGTTCAGGTAAACAATATATTGTTTATATCTGGGATAAAATGTATCCAAAAGCATGGAGTTGGATTTATAACATATTTATTCTTATGTGTTCCTAATCTCTTTAGCAACAAGGTTGAAACTGGGTAAAATTAAGCTAAAATACTTTTTCTAAATGCTGTGCCTTAATTTAAACAACATAAAAATAGGACACTACTACACAATTTATAGCCTGCAAAGTACTCAATGCATTTACAAATTTTGCAAATTTTAATCAATAAATGTTAAAATAAGTTTACCTGCTCCTCGAGTATGATTAAAATCTCCTTTAACAACTCTACATGATTTTCCATCTCCATTGCATACACCACAGTGATCTTCCCATGCCAAAGAACCCAATATGCCATCACAACCAAATTTCTGAAGTAAAAAAAGGAAGAATAGCACATTGTCCACTCCAAGCTAAAGGATAGTGCCACATCAAATTAGACTATAATTAGTATAAGAAATATATTATTTGCTAACAATAAATGTGATAACCTATTCTGAACAATTTTGGGGTATCTGGACAATAAACGGAATTAAAAAAATATTCTTTCCCATAAAAAATTCTATCATTTTTTCCTTAAAAGAATAGTTTTACAAAGCCGTCCTTCAAAATTCCCACTTCATATATACAAAAATATAGCATTCTTATCCATTTCTTCTACAGTGTTCTAAATTTAAATTGCAAGTTAATTTAAGTCCATAACCTAAAAGAATTAAGGGAAAAAAACCCTTCAAAATAATTATTAAATAGTAATAGTTACTTTTGGAAGACTTACCTGACATTTTCCATTTGCACATATATCTACATCCTGAGGGCCACAGGAAGTTCCATCCATCACTTTCTCGGTTACCAATATTTGCTGTTCTTTTCCATTTGGAGAACAAAATAACGCACATGGTTTTTCTATGTGAATAAATACATTTTTTAAAATGTGTTTTGAAAATAGTTTTGAACAATGCAAATAACCCAGTACTGGTTATAATACATATATTTTAAGAAACCTAATGAATGCACTTTTGGAAAAACAAATCTAAAGTGTTGATTTATTAATTGACATCACATTATCAATCAATCAGATTTCCAACAATATTGGGAGAAAATTCAATTTAGATATGACTTCAGAGAAAGAGAGAGCTGTTTAAACCTTATTTATTTATGTATTTATTTATTTATTTTCATTTCATTTCATTTCCTGCTTTTATTATTTTTATAATTAACTCAAGTTGGCATACCTAATACTCCTTTCTCCTCCTATTTTTTCCACAACAATCCTATGCGGATTAGGATTAGGTTAAGAGACAATTCCAGAATGTGAACAATGATTGGCAGTCTCCTGATTTCTAGACTGGTGCTGTAATCACTCAACCAAACTGGCTCTCAGTTTGCTATATCATTGTCAGGTGCAAGGAATGACACTGAGAGACTGAACAGAGCAGTAAGCATATTGCTACTCACCTATTTACAAGAATTTCACCAGACTAACTGCACTCACTACAGAACAACCAGATAAGCATTCCAGGGTCGGGGTGTGTGGGTCTAATCTCCTTTGTTTCCTCTCCTTCAGGGATTCCAGGCTAGCCACTCTTTTAACTCCTCCGCCACTTCAGTTGCAGCTTCCACCACTACTATATTATTATATATATATTGCATTATAAATAAACAATATATTATAATAATACAATAAACAGTATTATAATATTGAACATTAGAAAACCTTCCTTTACAGCAAAACCTCTAATGCAGGACATATATTAATCATCAACATATTCCTTGTTTTTCTGACATACAACCAAAAGGGTTAAAATGTATACAAAGAAAATACTTTGCATAGTGAGCAAAAGTGAAGGAAACATCCTTGTGAGAACAAATCAGGAATTCCCTCTTCAAAGAGATAAACAAACAATGAATTACTTAAATAACCAATATAATTTATGATAGTCACCAAACACCTCCACCATGTCAATTGAATTTTGTAATCCAGAGGTATCCAACCCCCAGGCCATGGACTGGTACTGGTATGTGACCCATTGGGAACCAGGCCATGGAAATGGCGGAAATGGCGGATGAGTGTATGAAGCTTCATTTGCACATGTGTGGGATTAAGTTGCGCATGCACAACCATCCCTTTCACACCGCCACTGCCACTGCCAGTCCACGGAGCCAGAAAGCTTGGGGACTGCTGCTGTAATACATGTCTAAAGGACTATTAAAGAACATACATTTTTTTCTTAAGAATACTGATATTTTGACAAAGTAAAATAGGAATTATATTTTTCTTTTCTTTTGAAGAGATCAACATATATCTTTATCATTTTTCTGCCTGCTTCTCCTGCCATTTTTTAATCTGCAATTATGATGCAAATTATATTTTGGAGTAAAGATCAGTGGGTTGCTAAATATCTAGTTCACCAACAGCATGTGTCTTATAAGTGGCTATATTTGAAAAAAATGTATCTCAAATTTAATTATCATGAACACAGTTCAATCTTGAGCATAGTTATTTTTTCTGATAAATTATTACCTTTTATAAATAATTGTATTTGAATAATTATATATATTATATTCAATCAACAAGTAAAAGTGTGTGCAAGGGTAGCTATTATTTTTAATTTTATACATATAAATTTTATTTGCTGAAAGAGATAAATAAGAAAACTTTGATCCTTTTTGAATGAAGTTCAAGAACTTTCAAATAATAGTAATACCCAATTCTTGTAACAATCAATTTTTAAAAATCAATGTTTTACAAATTGTAGATATGAAGTGATGGAATTATTCTACATGCAATGAAATGCAAATATAGCGCATAAATAAAAATATCAAAAAATGTCGCCTAAAAAATTGAGGCCCAAATCCACCTTTACATGCTTGTCTCTTCACTGAGGTAGCAAAGTAGACCCCGAAAAAATACTGGTATTAACTTAATATATTATTTGAAAATAGAAGCAATATGATAAATACCTTCACCTTTACCAGTAATTACGGCCAAGGAAAATATATTTATTTGTACCCAGTTTCTTACTAAACTGCAAAGAATGACTTCATTATCTTTATAGTAAATGGCATCATTCTGATTGTATTTGAAAGAAACAAGGAAATATCAGAATTAAATGCTGATAAATTATTTTACTTTTTGAGACATTTCAGGATTAAATCTGCACCTTTTTAGTGATCAACTTTTAGGAGTGTGATCCTACAATTCTTACTTTATGAATTGTTTATATTTTGTATTTCAAATTGAATTTTATGATATTTTATAAAATTTTATGGTATTTTAAATGCTAAAACATGTATTCTGACACAAGTTCTTATCACTATATTAATGTGACAGTGCACAAAAGCCAATATCAGCATAACATGACTAGTCATAAGGTTAACATATTTCTCTGATTTTGTTGCAAATTTGTAGTATGAATAAAATTAAATTTTAAAGAAATGTTTCATGATTAATTAAAATATATAATTCTAGTATTTATTTTGTGTCTGCCAAAATCTACTGCAGGATGTATTTTTATTTAAATGCAAGAAAACATTATTCATAAAAAAAGCACACAAAAGTATTTCTTAAGTAATCTGCTATAAGGTTTTATAACTGTATTGCTTTCTCATTGTTTTCATTGAATTAGTCAACTTCACTGATATGGGTCCTACTATTATATTGTACTAATATAATTATTAGATATAAACTGTTAAATCCTTTTTAATACATATGCTCAGATTTTTGTTTGTGCATATGTGCGTGCACGCAAATGTACTTTTGACAGTAAGTGTGTAGCTATAAAATATAAGATAGGGGTGTGCTCTTACCTTTATCTATAATCGCCTGCCATTGGTGTACATGTTTCTGATATGCTAGCCTGATGCTGTAGACCTGACATTGCCAATCCCTGAACGCAGGCAGTCCGGGATTACAAGAGGGATTCTTACATATTTTATATTGTATTCTTGATCCCTGGCATTCTGCTTCTTCATGACCTGGACTAGGAAAGATAAACATTAAAATTATTAAATTAAATTTAATTGTGTGGACATGGCTTGCATGATTTACACTGTTATTAGTTCCACCACATTTGTATCTGTGAGCTTAAGGAGGGAGATGTGGTTTCACATCACCTCATTTTATCTCTAGAACAGCTTCAGTTCAAAATTACATCCTGGGATGCATAATCCCAGTCCAATATATAAGCACTATACCTACTTACAAACAATTAAAATGACAGTGATTGCCTATGAATTGCCTGCCTATAAATGGTAAAGAGAATCTAATAGATCTGTAACAGCAACTGTTATAAAAAATATTCACCATGAATATTATGATACCAAACTAATTTAGTTTGACTCTGACAATTATTTGACACTCCGTTCCTCAGCCTTTTCTAATCTTGTGGTTTTCTGACAGACTGGGGGCCAATGATCAGATGTTCTAAAAGGTGCACCCTAATATATTCCAAGAAAAAGCAGGAAAGGCTGTAATGGATTATCCTTGTTTTATGTGAATTCTTCCCCATACTCCCAATGTGCCTAAAGTTGAGTAATGATCTATATAAAGATACTTTTTCTACCATTTATTTTAAAATCAGAAATCCATGCCAAACACTACTCACTCACTCTCTCTCTCTCTCTCTCTCTCTCACTCACTCTCTCTCTCTCTCTCTCTCTCTCTCTCTCTCTCTCTCTCTCTCTCTCTCTATATATATATATATATATATATATATATAGTTTATATATATATATATATAGTTTATATATATATATATATATATATAGTTTTATATTTTTATATATATATATATATATATATATATATATATATATATATATATATATATATATATATATATATATATATATATATATATATATATATATATATATATATATAGAAATATAAAAAAAGAGTGCAGAGAAGAGCAACAAAAATGATTTGGGGACTGGAGGCTAAAACATATGAAGAACGGTTGCAGGAACTAGGTATGTCTAGTTTAATGAAAAGAAGGACCAGGGGTGACATGATAGCAGTGTCCCAATATCTCAGGGGCTGCCACAAAGAAGAGGAAGTCAAACTATTTTCCAAGGCACCTGGGGATAGAACAAGAAGCAGTGGGTGGAAACTAAACAAGGAGAGAAGCAACTTAGAACTAAGGAGAAATTTCCTGAAAGTTAGAACAATTAATCAGTGGAACAGAACTTGTGAATGCTCCAACACTAGACGTTTTTAAGAAGATGTTGGATAACCATCTGTTCCAACTCTGTTGTTGTTGTAGTTGTTGTTGTTGTTATTTGAGAGTGCCTATCTCAGCACTTGAAATATTCATTTTTACTGGCAATCTACAATTTTATGTAATACCATGAACCTAGTTGTGTAATATTCTTTTTACATTGTGAAGTAGTAGACAGAGCATTTGACCGTAACTAATTTGGAATTTGAATTTAGTAAATAATATGACAAGCAGAACACAAATAAGCTGTGGCTTACCTGGCACATCTACGTTGTCGACTGCTAATTCCAGTGTTACAAGTTCTGCTACAAGAGCTCCAGGTACTCCATTCTGCTTCCATGTGTCCAGCGAAAGATGTTTTACTGATACATTCTCCAACTTTACACCACTATTACAAACGTCAGCTTTTAGTTTAAAATATATGAAGTAGATACAAAGCAATTTGCTATATAAACTCAAAAGGAACCTTACTTACAATATCTGACACAATGGCAAAGCAGAGAGGAATAAAAGTATAATTCCGCCTCCATTACTGCATTCTTGGTAAACTTAAGAGAACTCATTTTTTTAAAAGGCAAATTATTTGCTGGAGGGAAAAATAAGCCTTCCTTTCAGATAAATTCACCGTTGCTCTATCTATTCAAACACATTTTCTTGAAAGGTGCAAAATCAAGGGGATACAGTAACTATTTCTGATTAGATTCAATATTTGCATAACAGAGACATGTTAGTTTTTACATTACAACTTCTCTACTTAGGGGAAAAATTAGAATGAAAGAGACATGTTTACTACTTAGTTAGTTCTGCCCTCTCAAAGCACACTTATTGCTAAACAGATGATATAGTCTACGCTGGTCCACATTTTGTCTTTTTACCTGTTGTATCAATGATAGAGCACAAATGCCTGAAACTGTAGAGTTAGATTTGGAAATGAAGCTCCAAATCATGTCTTTATTTAAAACTATATTTTAAAACTAGAATATTTTGGAAGGGGTTACATACAGGAGTCAATACTCATTACATTATTTTCATATAATCTAGCCTGCCTATAAAAATTTGAATCTGTAATCCACATAATACATTGCCTAGAGCAACATAGCTGCAATCAAAAGTATATATACAATGATCAAAGCGCATCATGAAACAACTCTATCACATACAAAAAAAAAGCTGGTTCAACTTTGCATAATGTCTCAAATAACAAGAAATGATGTCCACATAAAAGGAAGGCCAATTAATTTTGGCTTATGAAGAGAAAAACCCTAAAAGCTTTCTGCCTGCTTTGATATCTTATGATAATCATTTGAAGCTTCTGCTTTAAAATTGAGAATTTTGGCAGCAACCATATTATCCATGGAACTTATGAAATAGAATTACATTGACTATATAGTTACTTTTAACCATCTCAATTACTGAATTTTCTTAGTCTCCCTTTTATGGATAGATGAATCTCATCTATTCTAGCAAAGAAAAGCATTCAGATAAAATAGGAAATTTTATTGTCAATTGTTTCAAATTTGAGTTACATGCCTTCCTGCCTGCCCTTTTATTTTCAATGAAACTATTTCTAGTTTTCCTATGGTATATCTTCATCCCCACTATTTTATGACTGCACATGATCAAAAAGCATTTCGAGGTTCATCAAAAAGATTCTTTGTTAAAATATTTATTTTTATGTTATTTTACTTCATTAAATAAGCTAGGTCATGAATTTCCCTGGGATAAGCTGTAGTTTTGATACATGCACTTGAGAATCACTAATTATTGTACATTTTTACAATATTTATATTAAATCCAAAATTTATTAGACAGAAACCTAATAGCCTGGGTGAAGTTTTGGCCTAGAATGCTATGAATTATTTATAATAATCTAGAATTAAGGTTTTTCCGGTTGTTGGTTGATTGTATGAGACTTCCATTGATTTAAATAGTTATGGATTTCATTTAATGAAATAACATTTATTTTACTCAGTTGTATTTCCCCTTCTGAAAATAAGGATTTCAACTCTTATTACTGATAGGTCACAAGTTTCACTGGAATTGAAAATGATGTGCCAGTTTGACTTTAAATCAAAATAGCATTATTATTTTAAATTATTTGAAATTGTCCTGCATAATAAGTAAGCAATAATACTTGAAGTTAATCAGAGGTAAAAAGACCCACTAAAAATAGGATAATTCATTTCTTGCAGTTACAACTTTGAAATTCTAGTATGCATTTTCTACAAAGACTAAGTGCCTTCAGTTAAACAATAGCAACTGCTGCGGAAATATCCTTTGTATATTAATGGAGGTATAATATTTAAACCAATTAGTTAGCACTTTAGAATAATCACATTTTAAATAAAAATGGTGCAATGAAATATAGATTTAAGATCACATATAAACAAATTCACGTATTAAAAATCAATGGTGTTATAATGCACCTTTCCAGTGTCGCAATCTGTTCCATCCATTGGTGGATCCAACTTAGTTTTACATTCTTTCTCACCTTCAACTTTACACCATAACCCAGCGCAAATAACATGCTGGAAAGAAATAAATAAAAATGTAGAAACTTGTATATAAATGTTCTTCATAACTTTCACAAGAAATATGCTATTTTAAGAATCTGTGTATAAATTATGCTTTTGCTATAGAATATAATCTCTTTTCATGACTTCAACACAAAAATACTGTAGATCTGACTGCAAAATAAAAAAATGATTTGTTTGTTTAGCTTACATAAATATAAAATTGGGATTGCCTTTTCTGATACTATTTTTCTTTCCGACTTCAATTTGCTTTGTGAAGGCAATTAATTATCCAATTTAAAGTTTTGGCTTTATATAGTTTTATGGACTGTAATGTATCTCTTGAAAACAATTCTTGTCTGTACATTCCCTGGAGAAGAATCTGATTAGGATATTTTTAATACATAACTTCAAAAATGAACATACATAAACATGAGAGGTTAAATCATTACATTACAGAACTAAATTTAAAGAATAATAAAAGACTAGAATGACAGTGATCCCATTTTATTTATTTATTTATTTATTTATTTATTTATTTATTTATTTATTTATTTATTTATTATCATTTTTATATGCCACCAAACTCCCGTGGGACTCAGGGCAGCGTACAGCATAATAGAAGAACAATTTGTAAAAAAACTATCATAATAGTTAAAAATTACAATAACTAAAACCAATCATCATTCATACAAGGGGGATTGATCTCTATTTCACACTACCTGCTGGAAGAGCCATGTTTTAATGGCTTTACGGGAGGCCAGTAGGGTGGGGATAGTCCGGATCTCTGGGGAAAGTTGGTTCCAGAGAGATGGGGCTCCCACAGAGTAGGATCTCCCCTGTGACCCCGCCAACCGACATTGCTTGGTTGATGGGACCTGGAGGAGACCAACTCTGTGGGACCTAACCAGTTGTAGGGAGGTATGCGGTAGGATGCGGTCCCGTAGGTAACCTGGACCTGAGCCATGTAGGGCTTTAAAGGTTAAAACCAACACCTTAAATTGCGTCCGGAGACTAATGGACAGCCAGTGCAGCTGGCGGAGAATAGATGTTACGTGAGTGTATCTTAGAACACCCACTAAAGCTCACGCAGCTGCATTTTGCACCAGTTGCAGTCTCTTTAAGGGTAGCCCCATGTAGAGCGTGTTACAGTAGTCCAGCCGGAAGGTGATGAGTGCATGAGTGACCCTGAGTAAGGCCTCCCTCTCCAGGTAGGGTCGCAATTGGTGCACCAGGCGGAACTGTGCAAAGGTCCCCCTAGCCACTGTTGACAGATGTTGATCCAATTTTAGCTGTGGATCTAGGAGAACACCCAAACTGCGAGCCCATTCTGAGGGAGTTAATTTCTCTCCCCCAAGAACCAAGGAGAGGCAATCAACATAATCCCTAGGAGGCAATATCCACAGCCACTCAGGGTTGAGCTTGAGCCTGTTCATTTCCATCCAGACCCTAGCATCTTCCAAGCATCGGCACATTACATCCACTGCTTCGCTGAATTGAGACGGGGTGGAGATGTACAACTGGGTATCATCCGCATACTGATGGAACCTCACCCTGTGTCGTCGGATGATCTCACCCAGTGGTTTCATGTAGATGTTAAACAGGATGGGTGAGAGGACTGAGCCCTGAGGCACCATGCAAATCAGGGGCCTAGGGCTCGACCTCTGTCCCCCTGTCAACACCGACTGCATCCTATCGGAGAGGTAGGAGGAGAACCACCGTAAAATGCATGCCTCCCACTCCTAACCCGCCAAGTCGGCGCAGAAGGATACCATGGTCAATGGTATCGAAAGCCGCTGAGAGGTCAAGTAGCACCAGGATGGAGAAATAACCACCATCCCGGGCTCGCCAGAGATCATCCATCAGGGTGACCAAAGCAGTTTCCATGCTGTAGCCGGGCCTGAAACCTGATTGAAAGGGATCCAGATAATCAGTGTCATCCAATAACCTTAGGAGCTGGAGCGCCACCACTTTCTCTACAACCTTACCCACAAAGGGCAGGTTGGAGACCGGACGGAAGTTCTTTAAATCCGCTGGGTCCAGGGAAGGCTTCTTGAGGAGGGGCCACACCACCGCAACTTTTAAGGGTTGCGGCATGGATCCCTCTCTCAAAGAAGCATTCACAATCACCTGGAGCCAGCTACGTGAAACCTCCCTGCTGGCCGAAACAAGCCAGGAGAGGCACGGGTCCAACAAACAAGTGGTGGCGCTCATCACTCCCATGGCCACGTCTACATCCTCAGGCTCAAATTCGTCCCATAAAACAGAACTAAGACCAGTCCCTGTCAACTCGGCTGGTCCTGTCCAATCGGAGTCCAGGTTCGTCCGGATCTGAGTGACTTTATCCGCCAGAAACTGAACAAATTCCTCAGCTCTGCCCTGCAAGTGTTCCTCGCCTCCCTCCTTAGCAAGGAGGGAATGGGTCACCCTAAACAGGGCGGCTTGGCATGAATCGGCAGATGCAATAAGAGCGGAGAAATGCGAACATTTTGCCACCCGTATCACCACTAAATAAGACCTAATAAAGGTTCTTGGTAGTGTTCGATCAGATTCAGCTTTACTGGCTCTCCAGCATCACTCCAGACGTCTCTTGTGGCGCTTCATCTCCCATAGCTCCTCAGTTAACCAGGGAGCCTTCCGTGATCCACTGCCACGGAGAGGTCGCAAAAGCGCAATCCGATACAAAGCCCCCGATGTTACTCTGTTCCAAGCAGCCACTAGGGACTCAGATGAATTGTGTACTAGTGATTCAGGTAGCTCCCCAAGTTCCCTCTGGAATCCTTCTGGTTCCATTAGGCACCTGGGGTGGAACCACTTAATCGGTCCCACCCCCCTGCGAAGGAGGAGTGGAGCTGTGAAATCTAACCTCAGTAGGAAAAGATCTGACCACGACAAAGGGGTGATGACTAAATCCCTCAGCTTCAGATTATCTCTCCACTGCCCCGAGAGAAACACTAGGTCAAGAGTGTGATCTCCCTCATGACTCGGAACCTGGATTACTTGGGTCAGGTCCATGGTTGTCATGGTGGTATGAACTCCTGGGCTGCATCCGAGGATTCGCCGGGCGAAGGCAGGTTAAATTCCCCAGCACTATAAGTCTGGGGAATTCCACTGCCAACCCTGCTACCGCCTCGAGCAGCACAGGCAGGGCCTTTGCAACCTAGCTGGGAGGCAGGTACATTAGCAGAAGGCCAACCAGAACCCCTAAGTCCAACTTCAGTAGGAGTGTCTCACACCCAACAATCTCTGCGGCAGGGATCCTATGAGGACAAAGAGTCCGGCGAGCTATAATAGCCACTCCTCCACTCCTTCCCTGAGGTTGCAGCTGATGCTGAACTAAGAACCCATCCGGGCACATTTCCTCGAGGGGAACCCCCCTCCTGACCCAGCCAGGTTTCAATTATGCACGCCAGGTCGTCTTCCTCGTCCAAGATTAAATCCCGCACGAGGGGGGCTTTGTTGTTGATCGACCTGGCATTCAACAGCAGCAGCTTGAGCCCAGGGCCCTGAAATCCCCGGTCACCGGGTACTCGGGCTCAGCTAGATGGAACCAAACCAGAGGGGCCAGAACAGGAAATTGCTTTTAGCCAGCGAGTCCTTGTTCCCCGTGAGCGGCCTACCCCTCGGCTCCCGCCATACCTACCTTTCCCCATCATGACCAAGTTGCAATGTCAATCGGAAGTCCAGAATTGTTCTATATTTCTTTATTCCTTTAATCCTTTACTATTATTATTTCTTCAATGTTATTATTCTACCACAAAGCACAGAAAGGCAAAACAGCAAGCTTTAAACCTGGGTATATTGTTAAGTCATAAATGACAGTAATCTATTATTCCTACCTGCATTTCTTGGCAGAAAGAGGCAGTTGGTCCAAAAAGAATCTGACATTGTTCATCTGCAGTGTATGTTATCCCCGGGAGTTTTGAAGGAATAATCACAGAATTGAGGCTCTGGGGATTTGTATGCAGCAAGCAGTTACTGGCCTTTGATCTAGCAATGCATAAGAGATTGGTGAATAACAACATATATGCTTTATGTAGAATTAAGATGAAAGCTTTAAAACCCAATCTTGCCTTAATTTAACAAAGACAGTTTTTATATTAGTGAAAAAAGGATAACATGACATATGTCCATGGACATAAAGCAGCTTTCAGTAGAAAAGCCACTTTAAACAGTAGTACTTGGAGGAGGTCCATGTGTCCCCATTCAACCCCCGCCCCAAGAATTAGCTAAAAAACAAAATTAGCTGAAATATTGGGCAGGGAACTCATTATTCAAGATCATAACATGGGAAAGTGATGAGGAAAGAACACAAGTCCAAATATGTCTGGGGAACAAAGTCATGTAACGTGACTTTGAATATCTTTAAATACAGCTGAACCTCAATCTAAGGTCAATACAAAAAAGGAGCCCATCTTGCTCCATAATTTCCCATTTTAAATCAAACAGCTATTAAATGCAAAGAAGAACTGGATAAGCTAAAGATAAAATATTCGTCTGGGCACAAACATGAATCCAGTTTCTAATTTTATTGTATAGAATCCCTATACTACTTAATCCCATTGTGGAAATATTATGGATGTTTCTAACCAGGGAATTCAAAATCCTGACACAAAATTCACATGTAATATTACATGAAATGGACTTCTAATACTTTCTCTAATACTGCAAGAATAAAGGGGCATTGCAATATTTTAAAAAATTAAAAATACAAGTGATCCTTACTTAGGTAAGAATGACAGGCAGCACAGTCTGCCAAAGAGATCTCATCTGGCCCAACTGGGAAGAAGGCTGCAGAGATGACAATTTACTCAGGACAGGAGAAGAATGAAGTTATTGCCTAACAACGGCATCATCCTCACCTAACAATCAAGTAATAACTGGGATACTGGAACATGATCACTTGACATGTTATTTTACCTAACAACTACTTTGCTTAATAACAGAAGTTCCAGTCACAATTAAGATCATTAAGTAAGGACTAACTGGAACTAGTTATCTTTTGGTACTGCCAATTCAAGGTTTAGTTGCTTTCTGATTGTCCATTTGTTGGATTTGCTTAGTCAAGCATTCAGTAAATACTTCAGTCAGTCTGTTTCTCTGCATCTTCCAAAGCTGAGGAAAATGACATCCATTTAGGTTTTCTAACCAATCATTTTGGTTTTCTAACTACTGAGAATGACTTCCATTTTGATTTTCTAATTACAAGGAAACACCCAATGCTCTAACCTGGATTCGGTCTATTGTATATAGATAAGGGGTTGTGAAGGCAACTTCCTTCTTAATCTGCTTTTGTCCTGATATATGCCTCTCTAAAAGGAAGGAAAGAAGGAAGAACTAAAGTGCTCATTATTACAAGTAGGTATGCAGGTAGAATCACTGTATAATCCTTCCAGTCATGGTCTTTCATGACTTTCTCTTCTCCTCTCTTTTATCACCTTGCTAAGGTTCTTTTTTTATATATCAAAAGTATGAGAAAGTCAAAAGATTGATAAGTGGAGGCAAATTAATGACTAGACTTCTATCACAATCTGGGACATTCATCTTACTTAGATGAATAGTGAATAGTGACAGTTCAATATATAATACACACACACGCATGCACACACGCACATTCAAAAATGTCACTATATACATGATATGGAATTTTAATTTTTAAGTTAATACTAACATTTATTGAGTACTCCCAACAATGCTGAAATCTAAAGAAATACCTTGTTAAAACTGCTTCTGCCTCAGGTAAGCATTGGGTAATAATATTTCTAAAGAATAGCAAGCAAATTTCAGAAATAGTTCTTTTCAATCTGATATAGAAACTGTAGTAAGGTATTGAAAGCTTGGCATACCTGAAATTTATAATCACCATGGAAAAAAAATAACTGAACAAAATAAAAGCCTGATTATAACTACATCCACTTCTTGAATGAATTACCTGAGAAATCTTTCTAGGTCGTCTCTGCTACAGCGGGACCATGAAACGTCCCCAAGGTTTTGCCCTTTGATCCATTCTCCAGACATGATGTGGAGACCATCTGCACATGATGGGTGGTCATTGTCATGATTTATTCCCATGCTGAAACAAGTTTGGAAAACAGTGTATTTTAAGGGAAGAACAGTATAAAAGCAGCTTCTCAAATGTTCAACCAAAAATTTGTACTCACATTTCCAACATAGACATAGAATTAAGGATTTACACAACAGAATGTAAATTTCCAACATAAAACAGAACCTTAACATGCTTGCAATCTTTAAAGAACAAATTTGACAAGAGAATTTAATTACTTTAATTATTTAAAGTTTGAATTGATAATAGACATACAGACAGACATATACACATAATGATACACATGCAGGGATGAGATTCAGTCGGTTTGGACTGGTTTGGGTGAACCAGATGTTAATTTTACATCTGGTTCACCGAACCAGTAGTTGCAAGGACTGGCTGACCCCGTCCTCCCCTCCCCTCCCCGGAGTCTCCACGCGGCCCGTTTTGGATGCCAGATAAGTGCAGGACCCACATGGAGGCTCTGGGAGGGCGAAAAATGGGCCTACCGGAAGTACCGGAAGTCCAGAAACAGGCCCGTTTCCAGCCTCCCAGGAGCCTCCGGAGTTCAACAAATCACTATAAACAAGACTATGATTACTTGAGTGTATTCATTTGGTTCAGATTTATGTTTTTCTAGTTAGATATGTCTACGCTTTGCTAAGCAATCTAATACATATATTGGTTATGGTCTGACTTATTTCTGAGTACATCATAATTCAAATAACCAGCCTTAGGTTTGCAGTTAATAATTGTTGTTTGCCATTGCAACAAGTTTTGTTTCCACCAGAAAAAAAGTGGGTTATAGGTAGTTCTCAATTTATGACCACAATTGAGCCCAAAATTTCTGTTGCTAAGCCCGTTGTTAAGTGAGCTTTGCCCCATTTTACCTTTCTTGCCATAGTTGTTAAGTGAATTACTGCAGTTATTAAGTTAATAATATGCTTGTTAAGTGAATCTGGTTTCCCCATTGACTTTGCAACTGTCGTAAAAATGAGTCAGTTGCCAAGCATCTGAATTTTGATCACGAGACCATGAGGATGCTGCAATAGTCGTAAGTGTGAAAAATGGTCATAAGTCACTTTTTTCAGTGCTGTTATAAATTTGAATGGTTACCAAACAAACTATTATAAGTCAAGCACTACCCGTACTGTATTGCAATTTCCTTTACAATAATGAAAAAAATAATCATAACACAACTGAAAAAAACACAGAGATAAAAAACTTCTATCATCAATCTGGTACAGAAATATAGCCCTCTCTATAGTGGTTAAAAAGTAGGAATAGGTGAGATAGATGCAGATTCAAATCTCCATTCAATCATGAAATTCAGTAGATTATATTCAGCTAATTATAAGTCCATGAAATATAACATATTTCAAGGGCTGTCATATATGAATAAAATTATGGTATATTATACATTTATTTATTTTACAAGGTTTATGCAACTCTAATTATTGGCCAACTATGAGCAGTTAACTATCCTACTATAATCAAACAAATTTAAAACAAGGAAAATAAATAACCTCCCAAATAATAATAACAAATAAATAAATGCAATAAATAAATTAATAATAAAACATTCTTAGCTGCCCAATCTGGCAAATAAATACTATAAGATGCTTATGTTCCTGTCTCCATCCGGATCATTATCTTGTAGTGAAAATGTAGGTTGTCTTGTGGTGAAGGAATTTGTGCATTTAAGTTATGGTATTGTACAGCACAAAATGTATATTTTTAGAAGGTCACCCATGATGGGCAGCTCATAGATGAAGGATCAGACTAAATAAGCTCCACTGAAAGGAAATGACAGCTATGCAAATATTCTACCAAGTAAACCAAACAGACATCCACAAGCAGATATTCACAATATGATATGGAAGATGAGTCCTGAATATTGGAAGGTAAAATGAGTAGGGGGAAATTATGATAGCATTGAAGCTTATGATGTAGCTGTATTAAGGTTCAGAGGATGCCTATCTGTCAGTGGGTCCAGCGATAAAAAGAAAGTTCAGTGTTGAAATGATATAACAGTACTGTTGTGATCGTAACCATGAACCAAGACAAATGTAATATTGTCAAACAGAAGAGTCAAGGCTAAATATTGACATTCTGGAAATCAGGAAATTGACATGAACTGAAATGAGTCACTCCACATCAGAGAAGAATCAGATCTTCTACTGGAGACTAGGAAAACAATCACCAAAGAAATAGAGCAGCCACTAAGAAAGATGCAACCACAAAAATGACAGAATGATTTCAATTTGAGTCCAAGGCCAGCCAATTAATATTAACACAACCCAAATTTAGGCTCCATCTACTGAGGTATTTGAAGCAGTTCTACAGTGACTTGAAGTACCTTGCCGACACAATATTTATTTTGAAAAAATATTTTACACTAATTATATTACACCAAATCTTGTTGCTGAATGTGACTCACATCACAAGCTCTTTCTTCTAAATTAAAATATGACTAATAAACCAAATAATCAGTCCAGGAAGATATTACTTCAGTCCATAACTTACAGCAACAATTAGGACTGAAATGAAAAGCAAGGAACAACTCAATATGATTAGTGAGATTTATTAGGGAAAAAGAGGTGATAATTTAAAAAAAAACCTACTACCATTGGTTTCAAATGTGAATCTTTTATATAGTCAATTCAAATAAGCTTCTAGCTTTTTTTCCTATTGCACTTTCAGGACAGGGGTGAAGAAGCTTTACACTTCTGGGAATTAACTCCCTCGGAACAGGTCCGCAATTTGGGGGTCCTCCTAGACTCACAGCTAAAATTAGACCAACACCTTACTGCTGTGGCTAGGGGGACTTTTGCACAGGTTCGCCTGGTGCACCAATTGCGGCCATACTTGGAGAAGGAGGCTCTACTCACGGTCACTCATGCCCTTGTCACCTCCCGATTGGACTACTGCAATGCGCTGTACATGGGGCTACCCTTGAAGAGTATTCGGAGACTTCAGTTGGTGCAAAATGCGGCTGCGCGTGCTGTGGTGGGTGTGCCAAGGTACACCCACGTTACACCTATACTCTGCCAGCTGCATTGGTTGCCCATCGGTCTCCGGGTACAATTCAAGGTGTTGATCATCATCTTTAAAGCCCTTCATGGCTTAGGACCAGGTTACCTTCGGGACTGCATTCTGCCTCATACTTCCCTTCGACCGGTTAGGGCCCACAGAGTGGGCCTCCTCCAGGTCCTGTCAGCCAAACAATGCCGGCTGGTGGGCCCTAGGGGGAGGGCCTTCTCTGTGGGGGGCCCCGTGCTCTGGAACCAACTTCCCCCAGAGACCCGAACCATCCCCACCCTGCTGGCCTTCCGAAAAGCCGTTAAGAAATGGCTCTTCCTGCAGGCAGGGGGGGAGACTAATTCCACCTGAGCTCTCCCCTGGTATGTCTGGCGGTAAATATTTTTTAACTTTTTAAATTTTTTAATCTTGTTTTTAACTGTTGTTTATTATTTAGTGTTCTTATATAATGCTGTACGCCGCCCTGAGTCCCTCGGGAGTAGGGCGGCATAGAAGAACCAAAAATAAATAAATAAATAAATAAATAAATAAATAAATAAATAAATAAATAAATAAATAAATAAATAAATAAATAAATAAATAAATAAATAAATAAATAAATAAATAAATAAACAAACAAACAAACAAACAAACAAACAAATAAATAAATAAATAAATAAATGTCTCATTGTGGACTGCAGAGAAGCTGTCTTCAGTCAACTCTTTGTACTGAGGGGAGAGCTCATACACTGAAAACAGTTTGCTCATTTGGACTCCTTTCGGATACAAATTTTGAATTTGTACCTGACTACCTTTAAATACTTTTCAGTCTGCCAGGATGAAACAAGTTAAGACATGACAACTAATGGCCAGAAATAAATTATATTCAAAGTGCTGGAAGAGACTTGGAGAATGACATATTTCCCTAGAAGCACAGGAGATCTTGCGATCAGTCACAGAATAGGTTGTGGGCTGAGCTGGGATTCTTACTCCTCTCTCTCTTTTTACTGATATGTAGTCTAGAGACTCTCCTATCTTTGAGCAACACTCTCACTTACTTCCTTAATTAGCAGCTGCTTGTTTCAGAGATACTCCCATTACAGCACATTCTCTTTCTCTGGCTTTTGGAGATCTGTAGGGGAAAAACCACAAAAATCCAAAATGGACTCCAATTCTTTATCCATTAATCAACAAGCAACCAAGTGGTACAGGAAGCCAGGGAAAAATCCTTAAGAAATTCTTTTGCACAGGAATTATTCTTGTATTTCTAAATACAAAAGTATTGTCCCAATTGTTGCAAGCTGTAATCAGAAGCCTGAAGGTCACAGAAGGAGAAAAGGCAATGAAATGAATGGAAACCAAATTCAGCAGCTTCTTGGTACATGGTTTCTCTAAAGCTTTTGAGTAACTTTCAATAAAATGTTTATATCTTGCAATCCAGAGCTGTGACCATAATGAAATGGACAGCTTGTCAATTTAATAAATAGGTAAGATAAATACATTTTCCAGGGCCTGTTAATACTGTCTTTTACCTTGACCTTAGAGAATGACTAGTCAGTCTTATTAAGCCAACCTGGAATTTTCTATTATCACTAACTGATCCATCCTGATAATGCCCAGCTGTTCAGCTTGGTACCTATTGATAAAAAATGTCCAATGCCACCTTCTTAGGTTTATCAGGCCAGTTCATACCCTCTAAACTACCCAGTATGTCTGATATGCATTTATTTTTTACTCTGGGTTCCAAATTTGAACAATTGCATTTTAGCTAAATAATAAGGACATACATTATGTAAAAAGGGCCTATAAACTTTTAAGTCTTAAATAAAATCTGAGTACAATTCATATTTGTTCTGCAAGTCAAAACAATAATACAGATTGCTCAAAAGCTCTCCTAAGATAATTAGACAACCATATAATTACCCTGTACATAATCCTGGACATTGTTTACACAATGGCTATTTTCTTCCTTATGAATGTGAGAATCCATTTTTGTGCTCAGTAATACTTTACATTCTATGGATTCTAAGTATTATTTTAATATTTAAGTACTCGAAGAACTTTGGATTGCAATATTGTCTGCTCCACCATTAGGAATAGAGGGGCCAAAGTATCTAAAATACTTGGTCTTGATACAACTGAATTGGAGACAGTTCCTCCCCATCCAAACCTACACAGCCTCCAGGCACTAGCACTGAGCTTTGATAGCATCACTAGGCTGACTTGGGTCAAGAAATACAATTGGGTATCATCAGTATACTAATGACACCAAACCTCAATGTGGCAAATGATCTCACTCAGCTGTTTCATGTAGACATTGAAAAGGAAAGTAGAACCCTGTGGCATCTCATGCAAGACAGGTCTAGGGAGTGCTCACTCCCTCACAACCAATGATGACTAGAACCAGTCATCAGCCAGGAGTAAGAAACAGAAACACCATAAAATGTTGCTCACAATTAGTTCAGAAGGATATTGTGGTCGACAGTATCAAAAGTCACTGAGAGATCAAGGTGCACAAGGATGGACAAACCACTGTCCTGGCTCTGCCACAAGTCAACAACAAACACAATCAAAGCTATCTTAGCACTAAATCTCAGACTGAAACCCAACTTCCACACAGAGAAGGTTGGGGACTGTTTGGTAGTTGTCATTGGATCAAAGGATGGCATCTTGAGAAAGGAATGCATCACCACCTTTTTCAATAAAATTTATTGAAAAATTTATATGACTAGGATAGGATACAACCATTAGAACAGAATATAGAGCAATAAATGGCTGAAAACTGGCAAAGGCATGCACCTAGGTATACTCTATTTAATTTGTATGCAGAATGCATTAAAAGAAATGCTGTGCTATAACAAATAAAAAATAGAATTAAATTTAATTAATTGAAATTTAATTGGTTGGGAAAACAATTAAAAATTTAATTCGTTGGGAAAACCATTAAAAATTTAATTGGTTGGGTAAAATATCAACAGTCTCAGATATGCTGATAATACCACAGTAACTTGGAAGATTTAAAGAATTCTGTTAAGACAATAGAAAAGTTGGACTGAATCTCAATATTTTTTTAAAAAAAATGTTTATGTCCATTGCCAATGCCAACCAATACAAATAGAAGATAAAATATTTAAGTAATAACATCTTCCTAGGCTCAAAAAGACAATTACCATAATCATTCAATAAAAAGATTTCTTTTAACTGAATATAACAAAACTACACAAAATAAGACATCATAGGGAATAGTTTTCTCAACTGCAACATGGCTGTGAAAATTGGACCATCAGACAGACTGAACAAAAGAAAACAGACACCCTTGAATAGTGGTGCTGGAGAAGATTGATGAGACTATTTAGCACAGCAAAAGGAGCCAATATTTCAATACTAGATGCTTGCTGGAAATGCTAATTATAAAGGTAAAGCTTAGATATTTTGGGCACAAAATATGAAGACAACAGTTACTGGAGAAAATCTTGACTCAGGGAAAAATTAAAGATAAAAAAGAAGTTAAGAGAAAAAAAAGAAGTCTAATTGATGAGACATGTATATGCTCATAAAAATTCAAAGAAGCAATTACTGGAAGACAGTGAAATAATGTCCATTGGGTCATGATTATTCAGTCAATTGAATAATCAGAAATGACTACATGAATTGAAGAACAGCAATAATTCCTTATACCAAAGTTCCTTGTGCTTCACCTATGGATATAGACAGCTTCATTTTAACAGCTTTATTTTATTTGCGAAAATGGGAGACAATAAGTTGTTTTTTTCTATGTTCCATAAGCCCTTAAGAAAAACTTGAGAACAAGCTGAAAATTTCTGCAGTTGATCTATCCAAATCACCAGCTAACTTGCAGGATTTAAATTTCATATTTATAATTGCTTTTTGAAAAATCAAATGTTATAAAATGTGTTTTGGTCCAAATAAATTATCCATTGTAAGTGCTTCTTATAAATCCCACCTGAAAACGATTTTTGCTGTATATTTTTTGTATGATTGCATAAACAATGACAGGCTTTAAAAATCCCTCTGATAATGTACTCATGTTATGAATCAATACTTTACAAAGTCTGTTTTTAATTTAAGTTTTGGGCTTTTCTTTTCAAACAAATCTTATTATTAAATTGTAAAATAGAATTCTCAGAAGTAAATTTTACTCTGAGTAACAAAAGTAAGATACTTCTATCAATACCCTTGCCAGATTCCATATTTATACAGAGAAGCTAACAAAACAATACTGTAATAAATACCAGAGTATAAAAGGATAGAACTAGACAAGATATAGATTCCCATTCCTGTTCCTTTGTTTATCCCACAGCATAAATATTAAGGCCATATGATGAGAAAAGATACTCAATTCTCTCATCTTCAAGGTTTCACCTATATATTTTTCTAACCAGAGTTTGATTTCCAGTGTCTCAATCAAGTTCTGAAACAGGATGTAAGCCCTGCTAATCGGGAAATAAATTGGAGGAAACTTGACCCAAGTATGATGGCTCTTTCATTCAGAAACTTGTTGATTGGGGGGGGGGGGTTGAACTAATTTTGGCTTTCAGCAGGATACTTCCTCCTTGTGGACAGCAGGACCAGAGTATGAGAATTCTCTTGGACTCAGGATTCTGTTGTAAAAGTAAATGGAGGCTATGGCGTTGGAAAAAAATTCTTTAATCGTAGTAGTCTTCTGATGTGACCATTCCTCTGTTCTTTTTCATTTGAAATTTCATGTCCAGAAAACATTCCATCTGGTTTCCAGAAATCCAAAAATTAACACTTTTTTTTTTAAAAAAAAGACATTCCCTTTGTTTTCTAACTAAGTCTCTGTCAGGCGCAAAGAGTCATGATTGTACATTAAGTTCCAATTAAGATTTATTTCTCAAGTCTATACACTAGAATATAGTCAATTAACAGTCAACACTAAATTGGTGGTAGAGAAGAGTCAAAGGAATTCAAGGGAAGGCTGGACTTGGAGCATTTGTGGACATGTAACAATTCTATGCTGAATCCTCCCTTGACTCCACACCCAGGCTCTGGCTCTTCTTCTCCTAGAGCAGTGATGGCTAACCTTTTTCTTGTCACGTGCCAAAAGCATGCGCACGACGGGGTGCACGCGCGCACATGCTGGCACCCATAATGCAATACGTGTGTGACACCCCTGTGCCCCGTCCCCCCGCACAAGAGCATGCTCCCCTGTGCTCCCCCCCATGCATGCAAGCATGATCCCCCTGCCCCGTTTTGGGCCTAGCAGGGCTCCCTGCAGTCTCCTGGGACCAAAAATGGGCTGCAGGGGGCCGCTGCACACACCCCTGCCCCATTTTGGGCCTAGCAGGCCTCCCTGCAGCTTCCTGGGATCAAAAATGGGCCCTGGGGGGGCGGGCTGCACCCCCATGCCCCATTTTGGGCCTACCAGGGCACCCTGCAGCCTCCTGGGACCAAAAATGGGCCGCAGGGGGCCTCTGCACCCCCCATGCCCCATTTTGGGCCTAGCAGGCCTCCTTGCAGCTTCCTGGGACCAAAAATGGGCCATGGGGGGGCTGCTCCTCCCACGCCCCCTTTTGGTCCTAGCAGGCCTCCCTGCAGCCTCCTGAGACCAAAAATGGGCTGTGGGGGGGAACACCCTCCGGTGCTCCCCCTGCCTCCCACACATGCACACGTGTCAGCTGGCCAGCGGGAGGTGCGTGCGCATGTGCAGTGTAACTGAGCTAGGCGACAGCTCGCATGCCTGCAGAGAGGGCTCTGCGTGCCACCTGTGGCACAAGTGCCATAAGTTAACTATCACAGCCCTAGAATCTCCATTTCTATCATTTAATTATTTGCAATATTACCAAACCCGATATCATGTGAAATATTTTTTCTTTGCATTTATATACAGAATATATAAAACAAGCATTCTACCCAGCAGCATATGAAAAGCAAAAATATCAAATCTTCTGTGTCAAATTGGGGCTTAATTTTTTTTCTTAAAGACATTTTATGTAATTGCAAATTCAGATATTGCTTATTTCATTTACTTACTTGTGACCCATTTCATGAGCAATAGTAAATGCAAGATTCAGACCGTTGTCCTCTGCAATTATACATTTTCGTTTTTCACTACACATGCCATTCAAATATGCTATTCCTAAAAGATATAAGAATGATAATTATTTACCATATTTGATATTATCTAAGTAAATTAATTTCCTGTTATTACTAAGGTTTGCATATGCTTAACAAAAATACCTCACCCCAATAATATTATACTGATAAGTCTCTTTAATTTCTGTCAAAAATATAATAATTAAAATACAGATACAGTATATCTGCATTTGGGTGTGTCTTATACTCCAAATGTAGCTTTTTCGAAGCTTTTTTCAAGCCCCAACGAGGTGCTAAGAGTAAAGCGATCTTCCTTGCTTTGCCTGCTCTTTTCATTGCTACTCCCTCTGACAATCAGCTGTACTTTAGAAGCTTTTTTTCAGCCCTAACGAGGTGCTAAGAGTGAAGCGATCTTCTGGTTTTTGCCTGCTTTTTTCATTACTTCTCTCTATCAGCTGTGCTTTAGAACCTGTTCTTTATCCTGCTCAAAATCAGCAAGCTAATGTGCTGAAGCTGACCAGACTAAGGACATTAGCCAGATGAATACCTGGTAGGCAGATTTTTTTTCCCTATTTTCCTCCCCAAAAACTAAGGTGCGTCTTATACTCTGGTGCGTCTTATATTCCGAAAAATACGGTATGTAATAATGGACATTTCAAGTGTGATGTTTAATTAAGAGATTTATTATGCAAGGTTACAAGGAGTAACCCAAATCTGTCAGAATCAGTAAACTACTGGAATATCTTCTTTGCTGCTACTGGCTTTTTTTCTTCCACATATGTACAAGAAATTTAGTTGGCATTTAAATGATTTATTGCATGTTTTGGTTTATGATTATGTACTTTCTAAAAGGTTTTGCTTCCTCTGTCCCATTTTTAAAAAATCTGTTACATTTTCTAGTAATGTCATAGGCATAGGGCCGTGATGGTGAACCTATGGCACACGTGCCACAAGTGGCATGCGGAGTCATATTGGTGGGCACGCTAGCTCAGGTCCAGTGCGTATGCACGTGCCAGCCAGCTGATTTTCAGGCCTTCTGGGCCCACTGGGAGTCGGGAAACAGGCTGTTTCCAACCTCTGGAGGGGGTGGGGAAGTCCCATTTTTTGCTCTCCCAAAGCTCCAGAGCCTTTTTAGGAGACTGGGGAGGGTGAAAACGGCCTCCCCCCTGGAGATCCTCTGGAGGCCAGAAACATTCCATTTGCCGACTTCCGCTTGGACCGGAAGTCCAGTTTTTTTCTCTCCCCAGGCTTCAGAGCCTTTCTAGGAGCCTGGGGAGGGTGAAAACAGCCTCCCTACCCCGCCCTTCGGAGGCCAGAAATGGCCCATTTCAAGTTGGGAAACAGGTCATTTCTGGTCTCCAGAGGGCCTCCGGGGTGGGGGTGGGGAAGGCTGTTTTCACTCTATATATCCCCTTTGTCTTTACAGACAAAGGAAGAAATGAGCATCATCAATCAATTAGCCCAATTTCTCAAAAAAAGCAATGAACTATTTCTGTTATCAACAGAACATTGCAGGTAGTCCTCACTTACCAACCATTCATTCAGTGTCTATTTGAAGTTACAAAGGCACTGAATGAATGGTAGCTACAGCTGGTCCTCGAAGATATGGTCATTGCAGCACATGGTCAAAATGGTCAAATCACCTGGTCAAAATTTGGGTGCTTGACAGCCTTCCCACATTTACGACTACAGTATGTGCTTAAACTATTCCCATCAGTCTATCTGCCCCCAATCTCTGCCCTTTGGCCCCCGCTGCACTCCAATGCCCGTGGCTACCTCTGCTAACCCCTGCTGTCCCAGGTGACCCTTGTTGGCTTCTTCCTCCCTCTAACAAGGCACATGTGGCTGAGGCAACTGCTTGCCTACGCAGAAGGAGATGAAGCAGAGGCCAGCAAAGGAGGCAGGGCAGGAGAAGCATGAAGTCCTTGACTAATGACTGTGCTGTCCTCGCCTAAGGCTTGCAACTGGGACTACAGTTTTTGCTAGGTGGTGCAGTCACATGATAATTTATCTAATGACCGCTTTCCTTAGCAGTGGAATTCCAGTCCCAATTAGAGTTGTTAAGTGAGGACTAACTGTAACAAAACAGATATTAAAGGTTTGGATTGACTATTTCTTATCTCTTTGGACAACAGTGGATAAGTTGAAAACATATCACATATCATTTCAGGTAAGCAACTCAGTGGCCGGATAGGAATATTAGCTCTCCATGTGGTCCAAATGTTTTAGTGTGTCTATCAGCACTCATTGAAGTCTTTCCTAGAAATCTTCTATTATTTGTCTCAACCAGGATTAAATGATACATTGACAAAAAGAATGTACATTTGGTTTACATTTGTGCTTCAAATTTTGCTACTTAACAGTGGTCTTGCCTTTTAATGCTGACATTCCATTGAATGTAGATATATACAGAAATTTACTGAGCATGGTTTTTAGTGAAAAATCATATAAATTGTATAAGAAAAGCCACAAGCTATAAATAATAAAAAGGAATTTTATTTTAGGTTTTCCTTTCTTGCTAAAGGATTTATTTCAAATATATAAAAAGCTGCCTTTTAATCTATTGAAATTCAAGGCAACTTGCCCAATGGTTATCAAGTTGTACATGAAATCTGCTACAAAAGAAGAAGAAAGAGGAAGCGGGAGGGCGGGAGGATAAATGAAGAAGAGAAGGAAGTATTAAAGCAATCTTTAAAGTACACATATCTCCACTTCAATTACAATCTGGCAGGTTTAGCCCAGCAAGCAGGTCAGTTCTAGGAGCAGCCCCACCTTCACCTAGAATAAATTGAGTATTTTTCATTCAGAAGAAAATGTAACACTGTTGGAACAAGTAAATATGTATTTCTCTGGACAAACATATTTCTATTGTTATTTGACCCGTATCACAGACTTCAGAGGAAAATTTGAACTGCAGAAAAAACAATTACTACCAACCTGCCTTCCATTGAGGACCTGTATACTGCACAAGTCAAAAAGAGGGCTGTGAAAATATTTACAGACCCCTCACATCCTGGACATAAACTGTTTCAATTCCTACTCTCAAAACGACACTATAGAGCACTGCACACCAGAACAACTAGACGCAAGAACAGTTTTTTCCCAAACGCCATCACTCTGCTAAACAAATAATTCCCTCAACACTGTCAAACTATTTATTAAGTCTGCACTACTATTAATCTTCTCGTTCCTATCACCCATCTCCACCCATTTATGACTGCATGACTGTAACTTTGTTGTTTGTATCCTCACGATTTATATTGACTGTTTCCTAATATGATTTGATTGCTTATTTATACCCTCATTAAGTGTTGTACTTTATGATTCCTGACGAATGTATCTTTTATTTTATGTACACTGAGAGCATATGCACCAAGACAAACTCCTTGTATGTCCAATCACACTTGGCCAATAAAGAATTCTATTCTATTCTATTCTATTCTATTCTATTCTATTCTATTCTATTCTATTCTATTCTATTCTATTCTATTCTATTCTATTCTTCTATTCTATTCTATTCTATTCTATTCTATTCTATTCTATTCTATTCTATTCTATTCTATTCTACTCTACTCTACTCTACTCTACTCTATTCTATTCTATTCTATTCTATTCTATTCTATTCTATCTAGAAACTCCTCTTCCCTTCTCCCCCACTTTGTGTGTGTGTGCTTGTACAACATCAAGTATACATTGGCTTCAAATCCTTGGTTCAAAGTAGAATGAATCACTGGATATTAACAGCCTTCAGATGGTGATGCATTCCAGGGCAGGCATACCTCAGTAGCTTTACAACAAGTTTAAATCATTGGCAGAGAGGGGCCAAAACTAAATCCTACCTTACAAAATAATTATCATGTCAAAAATCAATAATCCCTATCACTTCTTCCATATAAATTAAAGTGAAAGTAAAGTTACAAAACCTAAAAGTAGAAGTATAAAGAAGGTAAAATGTTTTCAATAATCTCCAGTGAATTATGGATTAAAAAGACAGGCAGTAACTTGCTAAGGTATTTCTCTGGTTTGTAATATCTACAAATATCAAAAACTGCCTGATAAAGGGATTTTTTCAGACAGCTTCTGTGAGGATGCCACCCGTCCCCTTCCGGTCAGGTTTATTGTTTTATATGTCTTGGTAGCGATTTGTGTTTAATTTTCTTTTTTATATCTCCCTGACCAAGGGTCGCACCCTCTGTTTCACTTCTCTCTCTCTTTAGAGGCTTGCTTTTAATTTTACAATATCTCTAAGCTCTGCAGGATTGTTTGAGATTTGCTTTATGTGTGGAATAGACAGACATTGACACGCTTCTTGAACAAACTAGTAAACAATTTATTTAAATACAACTTCTCAGTAATTGTCAAGTGAATTTGTTACAACCACAAGCAGTTATTTAATTCTTTCTTTTTCTTTTCTTCCCTTCAGAGACTCTCTTTGTTTTCCTGACTAAATCTAGGTGAATCCAATTCTTCTTTGTTTCTAGGCCTATAGATAAGAGCACGTTTCACCGTTTATCTCTATCAACAAATTACTCAATAGATATCAATCAATCTTGTTCCCTGACCCTGGCTCCTGCTTCCCACAGAACTGCCTAAGGCCTATCTTCTCTATAAATCTTCCCTCTTTTGGAAGTCACACACAGAGCTCCTCAGCTCTCCACACTAAGCCTTCCCTCCTGGGATTTACCACATAACAGAGCTTCCCTCAGGTCTTCATAGCACTTCTCATTAAATCCTTCCCTCATGGAAGTTCACACAAAACAGAGAGCTGCACATCTCTCTCAGCCAGGCCTTTTATAGTTCCTGGCCCTGCTATCTATGCTCCGATTGGCTGTCTCTTATGATGTCATCTATCCCCCCTCCCTTCTGGAGCACTGGGATAAACACCTCCCCCTTTCTACTTACCATACATTTTAAAAGCTGTATGGCTCTATACTTACTTGTTTAAACAGTTCCTTTTAACAACATTATAACTTTATACAACAACTTACTATTTTACATTCAGTACCTGTATGTGGGCACCACAGCTTCTTACCTCAAAAGAAGTATTCTTCATTTTAATGATTGAGTATCCTATCTGTTATATCTCTAGTGTCAGAGCAGCTACTAAGAAGGTTATTTCTCACATTGTGTGTTAAACATGCCTAAAATAGTGGTAACACCAGAAAAATGTTTCTAAAGGAAACCCGAACAGATTCTAAAAAGAACGCCATCTTTCAAACAGTCTTGTCTCAGATCTGCTAGGACTTTATACACAGTAAATGCAACTGGATCCAGTTCACCAGCTGGTAATCTTCATAAACTGATCAGATTTGGCAACCCTTAAATTACCCTTGAAAAGTTTCCAGAAGTTGCATTAGGTACAAATATTGTAGGTAGGCTGCTAATTGGCACAAGATTCAGAAATTGTGTGATTTGTACTTAATTAAAGCATTAGTAAGTAATTGTTTTCGGAGTACAATTTAAAGCATTTATAATAAACTTTAAAGCCCCAAATGGGCTTAAGGCTTGACTTCTTAAACAATTACATTTCCCACCATGAAACAGACTAGGAAGTGAGGCATTTTTGAAGATGTGGCTGCTATCAAAGGGTCGTCATTTTCACTAGCAGTAAAATACAACTTGAGAGTTGCTTTTGGATCTCTACTTTCACAGATTTTAGAAAACTATAAATACACATCTATTTCACCAAACTTTTACCTATTAATTAGCATTTGTATAAAATTCAGTACTTCTTCACTACTTCTTAGATTCAGTTTTTTGTTTTCAAAATTTTATTAGCTGTCTTTAATAATTTGATAGGGTAGAAAGGTTAAGTCACAAGTGAAATAAGTAAAAAATAAATAGAACAACCGGAATTTGGACTGTGTGAAAATGTTACAAGTTATCAAGTGTTCCCTGTTGAAGCTGTGAGGTGGTACAGATTTTGTTTTCAAAGGATACTTCAGAGCATATAGGACTATACTAGCTGTTTATGTCAAGCTAAAGCAGCCACGTCTTTTTCTGGCAACTGCATGAAATATAATTGCTTTAAGGTGTTACATATACCTTATACATATACCATACATGTAGAATAGATGTTACACTTTCTTTCCCATGCATTCCAAAACTTATTTTGGAGACTGTATCAGAATTGCTGCACAACCCTACTTGCTATATACTGGTTGAAGTAATCAGTCTAGTTTTGGTATTTTGGACTAGCTAAAGTTTTTCAAAGGCAATACATGAAGAGCCAATAGGATGTGCAACACTCTCCAGGAAGGATGAAAAACAGCGTTAAATGGTGCCTCCTAGTCTAAATCCGACCAACAACTTCAAAAAAAGAAAATAATAATAATGTATTAGTATCAAAAGCCACCAGCAAAACTGAAAGCAAAACATGTTGCTCCTTTCTGATGGAGATAGCCTATATAGGCAATTCTGTCTCAAAATCAAGCCCAGATGGGAAAAATAAACTAATATGAATAAGATGTGTGAACAGGACAATTTTTTAAAAAGTAAACTGTATCACACATAAAAAAGCAAAAATCTGTTGCTCCAAAGGTCAGTCCCATTACTGTGCTGAAATATTTTGAGGAAATAACAACATTTCTTTACATCAAAAAGCAACTGAGAATTTGCCAAGATAACAGGAAAATTCCCAATACTTTCCAAAAAACAGTTAATCTAATTCATGGTGGACTATCGTAATTAGTCTTCTACCCCTGCAGAGGATTAATCCCAATAAATCTTAATCACAACAAATAGTCCTTTGCCAATAACAAAAAAGCTTCAACAAAGAATAACCCAAAGCACATATTCCAGTAGAGAGAAGTTCCCTAAAGATGGGCTTCAACATGAGTCCGAAAGAGTTCAGAAGAGTAAACCTCTGGTTCCGGTGAATGACCTAGATTGGATCTTGCAAAAAAGCTTCTCCATACCTAAATGGTTATTTCATTTCATACAGATAAGTATATCCAGAATGTTCCTTATTGAATAAACAAACCCAGATATCCAGTCTTTTTACAGAATTGTGAAATACCCCTGTCAGGACAGTCTCAGTTTGTATGGTGAAATCTCACACGCAGGAAGTTGGAAGATAGCAGCATAAGTCCCAATATTATTATAACCAATTCATGAAAATAAGATTATTGTGTAGCAGAATGGGTGGTATATGATCAGTCTCCCAATTTTGCCTGATCCCTCAGGGCTTTTTTACAATCTAAGCCAGGGGTGTCAAACTCAAGGCCATGGGCTGGATCTGGCCCAAAGTGTGCTTAGATCTGGCCCGCGGGGCCACCCTGGAAACAGCGAAGGACTGGCCCACGGTGCCTCTGCCAGCGGAAATGGAGCTCAGGGAGACCGCGCAAGGCCCGCCCGGACTCCATTTTTGGCTGCAACAGCCTCCTGCAGCCCTCTGCCAGCAAAAATGGAGGCCCGGGGAGGCCGCACACTCCATTTTCACCGGCACAGAGCTGCAGCAGGCCATCACTGTTGAAAATGGAGACTCAGCGAGTGACATCGAACTGGCCACGCCCCCTGGCCACACACCTTCCCGCCCCCCCTAGATCAAACACAACCCTGATGCAGCCCTCAATGAAATCAAGTTTGACACCCCTGGTCTAAGCTAATCACATACTGAAGATACCTCAGCAAACTGATGTGAAACACATGAATAGAGGAAGTTACATGAAACTCACCCCTAACTGTTTGAGAAGAAAGGTCGAACTTGTGTCCTTTTTCCCTTTCCACTGATAGATAAGAGTTCTGTTAACTACTCCAGGTTGCTGCGGATATGGTTCTTCCCTCTGGTGTCTGGCAACTATTTGCCTTTTTAACAAGGGGGGACTCAGGGTTCTCCTCCTCCTGGTTAGACAAAGTAGGAGAGCAGAAGGGGGAGCTTAGCAAAGTGACCTAATTTTCTTGACCAGCAGCTGAAGAATCACTTTATTTGCTTCCTCTTCTTTTTTTCAGCCAGCAACCCCAGTAAAGAGAGAAATAAACTACTTTTCCTCCTTCTTTCCTTGCATATCCATGGCAAGAGAAGCAAGGAGAGAGAATGGGGATAATGGGTCACCTGCACCCTACAATTTGTCTCCTCTGGTGGCAGTAGAAGGGAGAGAAACTGAAGGAAGTGGGAGAAAGAAGCACATGACCTCTGATTTCAGTTTTCCAGGAAACCAGGATCGAGAACTGTCAACAGAAGAGCCATTTTCCATTCCTTCTCTTTCTGTTTGACTCCCTCTTTCTTGGCAAGAGAAATAGGGAGAGACATTGAGGGACCAGATCCCTTCTCTATCCCAGTTTCTCTTGCTGTAATAGAAGTAGCAGATAACATCTCTCTTAATGATATTTGCCTGGTCTGTGGCCATAATAAAGATTGATTGATTCTTAATGTCAGGTTCTGATTGCAGAGAGGGGATTATTTCATGGGGAAAAAACAGGAAAGTAGGAAACATTTGCTGGAGAAGCTGGGTCCAAAAAAGAGACAAATCTGGTGAAGGAAAGTGGGAGAGAAAGCAGCTGGGGTCTATGACAATTTCCCATGGCCAATTCGCCATGACCAACTCGCCACAGGACAACAGTTACCCTAATATCAAAGAAATGATGGAATAGAGTTGTGGTGCCCACATACAGGTACTGAATGTAAAATAACAAGTTGTTGTATAAAGTTAAAATGTGGTTAAAAGGAACTGTTTAAACAAGTAAGTATAGAGCCAAACATCTTTTAAAATGTATGGTAAGTAGAAAGAGGGAGGTGTTTATCCCAGTGCTCCAGAAGGGAGGGGGGATAGATGACATCATAAGAGACAGCCAATCGTAGCATAGATAGCAGGGCCAGAACTATAAAAGACCTGGTGTGAAGAGCTGAGGGAAGCTCTGTTATGTGGTAAATTCCATGAGGGAAGGTTTAGTGTGAAGAGCTGGAAAGCTCTCTGTTATGTGATAACTTCCAGGAAGGAAGGTGTAGTGAGAAGAGCTGAGAAGAGCTCAGTCTGTGTGTTTTGTGTAACTTCCAAAGAGGGAAGATTTATAGAGAATCTCTGCCTCAGTGTAACTGTCCAAGAAGGGAGTTGACAGGAGAGAAAAGATAGGCCCTAGGCAGTTCTGTGGGAAGCAGGAGCCAGGGTCAGAGAACAAGATTGCTTGATATATATTGAGTAGTTTGTAGATAGAGATAAACGGTGAAACGTGCTCTTATCTATAGACCTAGAAACAAAGAAGAATTGGATTTGCTTAGATTTAGTCAGGAAAGCAAAGAGAGTCACTGAGGGGAAGAAAAGAAAAAGAAAGAATTAAATAGCTGCTTGTGGCTGTAACAAATTCACTTGACAATTACTGAGAAATTGTATTTAAATAAACTGTTTAATAGTTTGTTCAAGAAACGTGTCAACGTCTTTCTATTTATCTCATAAAGCAAAATCTTAAACAATCCTGCAGAGCATAGAGATATTGAAAAAGTAAAAGCAAGCCTCTAAAGAGAGAGAGAAGTGAAACAGAGGGTGCGACCCTTGGTCAGGGAGACATAAAAAAGAAAATTAAACAAAAATCACTACCAAGACATATAAAACAATAAATCTGACTGGAAGGGAATGGGTGCATCCTCGCAAGAATCATTAAAGGAAGGATGCCAAAGGAAGGACTGAATGAAATGTGAATGACAAAAATTAAAATATTTTATTTGCTTTGAATAATTAAATTGAATTTTTAAATTGTCCTTCAGCGAGTTGTTCAGTAACGAGTTGGCCATGGAAAGTTGTCCCATAGCAAGTTGGCTGTGGGAAGTTGGCCATGGCGAGTTGGCTGCAATGAGCTGGCTGTGGCAAGTTGTCCCATTCCAAGCAGCTGGGTGAATGAATGCTTGCTGATGCTTACTAGGGAAGACTGAGGAGTGAACAAATCAGCGGTGGCTTGCTCCCGGTTTGGCCCGGTTCTGTGAACCGGTAGCGGAGGCGGCGGGAGGCCCCGCCCACCCGCCCTGGATGCTTCTGCACAGAAGCATAGTGCATGCACAAACCGGTAGCAACGGGTTTTAGAACCCACTACTGGAACAAATGCTTGATGGTACTTGCTAAACCAAGCTAGGGAGCACATAGGACTGAGGAGAGAAGGCAGCTGGGCAAATGAGTGGTTGCTAGCCCAATTGAGGCTTTCTGGGTTGTGGCAAGCAGCCCCAGAGCTGCAAGGTTCTGGGCTGTTTGCCGCTCTGCAAAACAAATTACAAAGAAGTCAAAAGGACATAGATTGGGGGGATGGGTGGGGGGAGATAGGCAGGTAGGAGAAATTGAAATGTCCTTGCAGTCGTAAGTGCAGATGAGCTGCCAAGCACTTGAATTTTAGTGAAGTGACTGTAGGGCACTACAATAGCCATAACTTCAGGAACTGGTAGTAAGTCCATTTTTTTCAGCACCATTGTAACTTCAAATGATCACTAAACAAATTATCATAAGTTGAGCACTACCCATACTATAGATTTTTTTTCTTAATTCCCCCACAGCAAAGACTGATAATCTTCTATGCCTGTAATAGTTGAGATAATATAAAAATGCCCTTGCTCTTTTAAAGAAATTTACTACTTTAGAATCTAGATGCAATGAAATGTGTTTTATTCATTTTATTTGTTATTAAACAGTGTTGTAGCTGAGCACGAAACTTGTATAAAACATTAGCAACTGAATTTTTTAAAAAATATATTTTTTTGGCAAATTGGTTTTAAGTGTTGACTTTCGCTATTAATTCCATTAGGAAACAAAAACTAGATTCAAGAGAACAGCTGCTCCTGTTTAACCATCACAGCATTAGGTAAGATAAAGATTTTCATGTGTGTGTGTGTGTGTGTGTGTGTGTGTGTGTGTGTGTGAGAGAGAGAGAGAGAGAGAGAGAGAGAGAGAGAGAGGGAGGGAGGGAGGGAGGGAGGGAGGGAGGGAGGGAGAGAGAGAGAGAGAGAGAGAGAGAGAGAGAGAGAGAGAGAGAGAGAGAGAGAGAGAGAGAGAGAACGTTCGTTCTTCCCTTTTTCCTGTGGCTTCTTATTAACACAGCTGGAATGTTTCCAAGATAAAATCCACAGAGAGAGTACAATTGATCTCTTGTAATAGTTAAGCCTTTACCAGTCAATCTTAGGGATTGCTTAAAAACTTACCTAAAAACTGAAAATTGATACACTTTGCTTTTGAAGCATCACTGCTTGAAAGCAGAAGGAACATTGTAATTTTATAACAATTAAGTTTAAAGTACCTATGGTTTCTACATGCTAGAACATGAAAACAAACAGAGCTAAGTCAGATCCCATACAAAGTTATTCAAAAGTAAATTCCAATAAGCTCAGCTAAAATCAAATAAGTACACATAAATTGTTAATTTCATTTTGAATCATATTTTCAAAAATAAGTGCAATTGATAGTTGTAGCTAATTAAATTTTTAAAGCACAAATATGTAGAACAATAAAATAGGCAAGTTTATTAATTCATAACTGTTTTTCCTTTTATGTATCCTTTGTCATGTGATCAATATATGTGAGGCACGAACAACCAAGACCCACATGTGTAGAGTTCAAACTAGCTACTTTATAGTTCTATACCTATTTCATAGGAATCAGTCCAGACTAGTAGTTTTCATTTGGGAAAGACTAGATAAGACTCAAAGGCTTTTGGGGGGTGGGGTACCTAATCTAAAGGTATTTTAACATTTTGCTCTAAAACATTTTGGTCTGATCTAGGACAGACTTTGCTCTTAATATTTACTGATGTGATAAGGTGAAGTGGTCGCTAAATGAATAGATGTATTAATCAATAAAGAATGGAAGCATAGGTAGCCCTCAGGTTACGATGGAAATAGGGACCAGGATTGCTGTCACTAAGTGATATGATAATAAAGCACATCATAGGACAGCATTGCTTAGGGATGCCAATCCCAGCAGTCCTGGTTGCTGACGTAATCCCATGTCTGGTGACAAGTAACCAGATCCACATGTATAGAGTTCAAGCCAACTACTTTATTATATTCTGCCTATTATATAGGGATCTCCACAGACTCCTTGCCCTCTCTTGGGAACAGATAGATAAGGTTCAATGGAGTTTAGGAGTGGTCAGTCCTGGATCTCTTGCATCTGTGCACTGATTCAAGGCTAATCCCCTTCTTGAGACCTCCTCCCTCTCTAGCTGTTTCCTGACAATCCCAAGATGCATGGGTCATTAAGCAGAAAAAGGTGAGTATCTCAGATAAGGAGCACAGGGGTGCCATAGGGGGTGGAAAATGCTGGGGGAAGTATTTTCAACAGTGGAATCCTTGGTGTTCTCTGAGCTTGGTTGTTTGCTTTCAGTTGTTTCATTATCTAGTTGATAACATAATCAGTGTGAATAAGGTGAGGTTTGCTCCTTGTTTATATACAGTAGATTGTCCTGCCAATTTTGGTGAGGATGTAGGTTTCTCTTTGATAATCCCTTGATTAGGGAATTGTTTTCTGCTTGTTTGCCTAGTGTTAATCCCTCCTTATCTGGGTGTTGGTTCCTGGAGAGGATGTTTCCTTCTTGGTTCCTTCTTGGGTTTTTTATTGTCTCTTCTGAATGTTGTGGAAACATGGTTTATCTTTATATGTCTATTGATTTTAAACGTATTTTTCAACAACCAAACTGGCTTCCAACACTTAAGAGTAGAAGAAACCAAAATTAAGAGCTATTATATAAAATTTAGTCTAAATTATTTGTAATATTTTCCTGAAACATGTTGTCCTCATATGCAAGGCATAAAGCAACAAAATAACAGTAAAGAGGAGAACAGGAAGGCAGACAGAAGTATAAATCACTGAGCCATGGTGGCGCAGTGGTTAGAATGCAGTACTGCTACTTCTTCTAACTGCTGGCTGCCTGCAATTTGGCAGTTCAAATCTCACCAGGCTCAAGGTTGACTCAGCCTTCCATCCTTCCAAGGTGGGTAAAATCAGTACACAGATTGTTGGGGGCAATATGCTGATTCTGTACAACCGCTTAGAGAGGGCTGTAAAGCACTGTGAAGCGGTATATAAGTCTAAATACTATTGCTATAAAGGACTTGAGAAAAGTCTGTGGATGGAAAGAAAGAAAAGAAAATTTGAAAACAGGGAAATCTCCTATGGTCTATGGCTGCCACATCTTGACTACAAGTCCCAGATGACAACTAGGTGGCAGGCAAGTAGGTGCCCAGATTTTTGCAATCCATTTATACTAGCTCTATTTGCAGTTGAAATGAGGACTTTCGTAAAGGATTTTCGTAAATCTTACATTATTGTAGAAAGAACTGACAGCTTCAGTGGCAAGATCACACAAAAGAAGAAATCTTTTTTTATCCCCAAATTGTTATTTAATGATATGCTTCCTGTAATCAGGAGAAACATCCAACAATTGATTTATCTCATTTACTATTAAGATAACAATCAGAATTTTGCACTTTTGAGAGTTCAACAATAGATGGAATGAAAACTGTCAAATTTACAAGCTAGATTCAAAAGATACACAGGTACCTGAGATCATATTACTAACATCTAAAAGATAATAGAAAAGGTAAGTCCCTAAGATGTTTGTTTTTGCTTTATTGGTATCTTAAAGCTTTTGATTGCTTTCCATTACAACATATTGCAGATAGCCTTTGAAAAGTAAAATTGGGCTCACACATAAAGCTTAAGTGTTTTGGACATTTAATGCTAAGGCAAGAATCAATGGAATCAATGGAAAAGATCCTGATGTTGTGGTCCGCCAGTGGCCTGCGGAGCTGGCAGCAGAGTTGGACAGCGAGGAGGCTGGGGAGGAACATGGGCCAGAAGGCACGGTGCCAGAGGCAGGGATCCAGCTCGGCCCATCTGGGAGGTCTGTCCTTACTCCAAAGCCTCCAGAGGCTGACATGAGTGAAGCAGAGGAACTGGGGGAGCCTGTTCTCAATGCGTGCATGCGCAGAGCTGCCAGAAGGCAAGAACAGTTACAGAGGAGAAGGACTACTCGGGAGTAAGGCTTGCAGATAATTGGCCCCTCCCATAGGCTATATAAGTGAAACACACAGAATGCTCATCGCAGGACGCAACTTTGTTCAACTTGTGTCATTTTAGCTCAGACTCCGTGTTTCTGTTTGGCCTTGCCAAGTTTCTTGCTAATTGGTCTTTGGCAGCTTGTTCAGAAAGATCAAGGTTTGTGTGCTTATCTGCCTTTCCCCGAAAAACTGTTGTCAGACTTGTTATCATTGCTTGGGACTTATTATGGCTGGGAATGAAAATAATTACCAGCCGTTAAAATAAAAGAGGTTTTTGGGACACCATTTGTGCTGTATTATTTGATCAGGAAGCCTAGGTCAGAACACCTGATGAATAAAAGGACAAGGTGACTAAATACTATCACTGATTACCACAAACATGAGCTTATAACAACACAAAGATAGTGATACTAATAGACAGAAATGAAGTCCACTGGGGCAATTTTAAAAAATGGCAATATCTAAGAAATTAGTTCCAAAAAGTGAGATCTTTTGTATGAATCATAAGAATAGTCTTAAGAAGAAATGAAGGGTCACAAGTAGAAATGAAATGTTATTTATTTATTTATTTTTGAAATTTATATGCCGACCATCTCACCACTAACATTATGGACCAATTAAAGGAAAAGAAATAAAAACAAATAGACAAGATGTAGAAAATGCTAGGTAAAAAGAATGAAGAAAAAAACTGATATTTACTGGTCATGAAAATTACTGGTCAGAACACTCTGATGAAAAGTAACTGATACTTGATAGGGTAAAGGATACTAAAGTACACAGTTATATAACCTCTAGAACAGGCCTGTGAAACTGACGGCCTGTGGGCCGGATACGTGATGTGTAGGTCACGCATACCCTGGCTCAGCAAAGGCAAAAAACGTTGCAATACATCACGATCCGGCCCGTGATGCGATCAAGTTTGACACCCGTGCTCTAGAAGCTTTGGACTATGATTTTCATAAACCATGACTATTGAGAAGGCTGACTTGAGCTTTGGGAAATTGAACTCAAGATATTAGTGCAAAAAGAAAAAGACAACAGACTTTAGAAATAATTCATACAGAAATTGGCATTTTATACAATCTGAACATATATTTTTATTAATCAGTTTAAATAATAAATACCTACCATATTTAAAACACAAACAATCACTCTTTAGGATTGTGCTTTCATGCAGAAAACTGATAAGCAGCACTAATAAATCCTAACGTATTTGAATGGTACATTTATAAGGCTTCAACTTTTATAATTTTAACCCAATGCATTTGAAAAAAGTTAAGCCATATTTGAAATAGCAAATGTGATATACATTATGCTCATATGTTTCTGAGTTGTTGTTTTTTTCTGTTTTTAATAAACATAACTGTTTCTCAGATACACATACTTCAAAGCATGAGTTGGGGAAAATTAAGTTTGACTTGCAGTTCTCTTTCTGAAAAAAACTAATATTCATTTTCTTTCCTTATACCAAATGTTTTCCATTAGGGAAAAAAGAAGGTAGAATAAAACATATCTGTTGCTTAAAAAGTATAAATACTATATATTATATACTGAAATTTTGCTGTCTTGTGGGTTGCTTTTAAAAATCCAGTGTTTAATTTGCCTCTTAGAACACTCCTATACATTTTATATTTGGAAATAACTCTGACTGTGTAATGAAGTTTATTCCTACATAATACTTATATGATTTGAATACAGTATTTATAGAGGATGTGGTACAAATAGTTCACTTTTTGTTCGTTTCTACTTCAGAAATTCTCAAATTTTCTCAATTCAGTGTCCTTATTGTCTCAGTAATTTTTTCATGGTGCCCCTACTTCATGTGATGTTCAACAGATGTCAAAAACTGCTGTATTTCTCTTGAAAAATATAAATATCTGGTAGCACACTTGTTGAGTTTCCTGTAGGGCCCTAGGGTTCTATGGTGATTAGTTTGGGAACTGTGGCTCTAATTTATAACTCATTATGATTTTGTTTATAGTTTGATACACTCAAATACGCACACATGGAATGCTATTTGGCCCTAAAGGATGCCTAAGATAATTCACAATCACTAGGTCCTCCTTTTATTGAAAAAGCTACTGCACAACACATATACTTACATGCAGTCTTGTCACATAAATGATCAAAGAAATTGTGTTCTGATTACAGTTAAAGATTAAAGCAAATTACAATATAACAAATAAATCCACAAATAATATTAAAGTGGAAAAAGGAATAAAATTATCATTACTCCTAAAATTAAACTAATTATATTCCAGCACTCAATTTCATTAGTTTCATTAGTTTGATCTTCTTTATATTTAATTGTCTAATCCTTGCTAAACCAAATCAAATTCAACTTAACTTTATATTAAGATTTTTCATAAAAAAATAACCTTAAAATGTCAAATCACAATTCTGATGTAGACCATATCAGAATTTTGACCAGAATTCTTGGATGTACAGAAACAAGCAGCATGCAGTGTTGAGGAATTGCCAGTTAGGCTAAGGTGGGGGGGGGGAGAGAAAACAAGCGAAGAACTAGCTTGGAGTTGTTGCATAGCCACAAACAGCATAAGCATGACCTCCCCAAAGTTCTTTGGCAAACCTTTATGGGAATGCAGCAAGGCAGGCTGCAGGGCTGGAATTGTCGGAGGTAGGGACCACTGGATGTTGAGCATTCTGAGCCTGTTGCTGAACTAACTGAAGCACTGTTGCCTTCCAGTTCCTTATCTCTGCCTTCTGTTGATGTAAGCAAGGTTCCACTATCTCCTAGAGCAGGGGTCGGCAACCTGCGACTCTGGAGCCGCATGTGGGTCTTCGGGGCCCCTGCTGTGGCTCCCTGTCCCATCACTGGCTGGCCTCACCCTCCCCTCCCTCACCTGGCCTGAGAAGGTAAGGGCGAAGGCGGGAATGGAGAAGGGGCCGAGGCTGATTCTCCGGCACTGGTTGAGGAACATAGCCACCCCTGGCACAGGCTTCCCTTTGGGCAACCCTCCTCCCCCTCTCACGACTCCATGGCTGGCTATGGCAGGGTCAGGAGGGTGCGCATGCGCAGGGAGACTCTCCTTCTGGAAGCCACAGAGCCACGAGAAACTTCCTTCTGGAAGTGAGAAGCCGCGGACGATGGGCGGCTTCTCGCTTAACAAGGGTCTTTGGATCCGGCTTCTCTCCTGCCCTAAGGATCTGGCCATCGCCTTGCCACGCCTCCCCCACCGCATGAGAGGATAAGGAGGGGAGGAGGAGGACGGTCACAGGGGCCTTAGTGCAGGAGCAAAACGGCCCTGTACCTGCCTTCGTGCCACATTTACACGTAAGGCAGCCTTCACTTCCTGCCGCTTCGGGCTGGAGCGTACGCCCTCCCCGCTTGGCCGAAGAGCTGTGGGGGTGGGGTGGACATGGCAAGGTGATGGCTGGATCTTTAGGGCAGGAGAGAAGCCACATCCAAAAACCCTCCTTAAGTAAGAAGCTGCCCGCCTTCCATGGCTTCTCGCTTCCAGAATGAAGGTTATCGCTTCTCCGCAGCTCCGCAGCTTCTAGAAGGAGGGTCTCCCCATGCATACGCACCCTCCTGGTCCTGCCACAGCCAGCCAGGGAGTCGCAAGAGGGGGAGGAGGGTCACCCGAAGGAAAGCCTGCGCCGGGGGTGGCGATCGTTCCTCAGCAGAGAGAGAGAAGGGGAGAGAGAGAAGGGGAGAAAGAGGGAGAAAGAGAGAGATGGGAGAGGGAGAGAGATGGGTGGGGAGGAAGGGAGAGAGAGAGAGATGGGGAGAGGGAGAGGGAGAAAGAGAGATGGAAAAGAGAGAGAGATATATCTGTTTCCTATAGAAAAGAAAACAGCCACAAAACCTGGGTAGGCGTGGCTGGGGGGTCATGTGACTTGGTGGGAGTGAGTGACATCGAGTTGGCCATTCCCACCCAGGTTTTGTGGCTCTAGGTTTTGTTTTCTCTGGGAAATGGGTCCAAATGGCTCTTTGAGTTTTTAAGGTTGCCGACCCCTGTCCTAGGGCAATCCAGCAGCTGCCTGTGGGTCCTGGTGTATTTTCTTTTACCCAGGGGTATGAGAAATGAGCCTAGTAAAATTAATGTCAGGCATAAGCAATGAAATCTACTTGTGAATTATCTCAGGCTGTAACTTTATCATTCATCACCTATGTTACAAGAATCTCATCAGATTGCTTGCCTACTCCTGGGAATGACTAGATAAGGCTTCATGGATTTCAAAGGAAGTCATATGCTGTTTACAGCTATGCAATGACCCCAAGCTAGGCCTTCACTTGACTCCCTCTTCTAGCCTAGCTGGCAATTCTCCAACATACAGGTACTATATCATAAGAAAAACAAAGCACTCTAACATAACTTGGAGAAGTTTATTTCAATTTATTTAATTACATCTTTAACAAGTTAAATTCATATGCTGCCATGTTCTTTTTAAACACTTGCTGTAGGAACACTTACCGTATTATGCATATTCATCAAGAAAGAAAAGCTGTCATAAATAATGAATGTAATACACACCACGATTATAAATATTTTAAGATTTTATTAGTGGAATACAAACATTCCGTTTAAAAATGACTGTGGTCAAAAGGTCAAAAAGAAAAGAAAATAACCCTCTACAATGTCTGAAATTTGCTGAACATTTGTTGAATAAGCATTATGATTGCATTGCTAGACTACTAGATTATTTACTTGGGTAACCTAGTGAGGTAAAAGAACATAGATTTCACTGACTGACAGAAATCAATTTCAAAACTCTCCTCGAAAAACTATTTGCTGGAAGAAGCAGAAACAATTTTACTTCCAGAGCAGTAAGGTTCAGTGATAGCTATACCCATTTTCAAATATATGGAATATATTTTAAATTTTATGAACCTGTAAATTCATAAAATATATGCTTTTTATCATGATCTTTCCCATAGGATGACTTTTTTTTATTTCAATGACTATATCTAGTGCTTGCTGACCAGTACCAACAACCCTGCTGGAAAGTCAAACATTTCATATATCTTTTTCATTACACAAGAACTGAAGCAGTTTGTGTTTTTAAACATGTCATTAAACTACACATATCCAAAGTAATATTCTCCATTTCTTTACCTGACTATATGTCCAAGTCTTAAAATGACACTTTTGAAGAGCTTTTTTTAATTTCACTTACCCACTGTATCACAAGGCTCATCTTTATGTACACAGAAATCCTTCCTAAAATTGGGATAAAAAAAAAAGACAAACCCTTAAAATTTCTCACCAATAGTGTTAAAGGATGGCAATCCTACATTACATACATATGCACTCTATGTGCAAATATAAGCATTTCTGTTTTTACATTAAAAGGTCTTTTCGTAATAATAAAAGAAAATAATAATAATTCAGCGCATAGACTTACTTTGAATTTTGCAGTAGCAATACTGTACATTTAGATATACTACTCTTAAATCTTAGACTACAATAAACATTGTCTGGGAAAACCTGTCTTTTAGACTTTGTAACCAAATAATACACTTCTAACTGCTGTAGGTTCAAACTTCATTGAGCACTTCACGTGGCACTTTCTCCATTTTATGGATGCAGAGATTTGGGTTTTTCTATGTGTTGTTGCCATTTCCTTGTGAATCTCTGCTGATGCCCTCTACTGTATTGCTAAATTTTTTGCTTTTTCTCATTGTGAAAACAGAGCAACAATATAATAATGAGGAAAGATAAAACGTAAAAATTTCCCCTGTGCAGTCATATCCAACTCTAGCGGGCGGTGCTCATCTCTTTTCCTAGCGGAGGGAACCAGCATTGTTCGAAGATGCTTCTGTGATCATGTGGCCAGCATGACTATATGCCAAAGTGCAATGAACACTATTACTTTCCCACTGAAGTTATCTATTTATCTTCCTAACTGCTAGGTTGGCAAGAGCTGAAACTGCCAATCTTCTGGTCGACAAGCCCAGCTTGTTTGTTTGTTTGTTTGTTTGTTTGTTTGTTTGTTTGTTTGTTTGTTTGTTAGTTTGTTATTTATTATTTATTATTTATTATTTATTATTTATTATTTATTATTTATTATTTATTATTTATTATTTATTATTTATTATTTATTATTTATTATTTATTATTTATTATTTATTTATTAGTTATTAGTTATTAGTTATTAGTTATTAGTTATTAGTTATTAGTTATTAGTTATTAGTTATTAGTTATTAGTTATTATTTTTAATTAATCAAACATGTACAAGATAGTAGGTGTTTGTATGAACATAGCATAAGCATAGAAGTACAGATAAATGAAGACAATAGGAAAGTAAGACAGGGATGGTAGGCACAGTGGTGCGCTTATGCACGCCCCTTAACTGCTAAGCCACCGAGCCCCTCTTAATAATGAGAAAAAGGGGAGGACAATGTCTTGTTTCCAATTCTTGCACTCCATTATTAAATTATTCTGTATATCATGCTGGCTATACTGGGGCAGCATGAGGGTTGTTCAAAATATTGGGTAGTAGATGGACCCTTAAGATGAGACCTCTTTCACCCCAAAAGATGTTCTGAAGTGACATCCATTGTTTTAAATTTGTAACTTCTGAGACAGTCCTTTCCTGATCCTGTGAGTCTAACATCAAAAAAGGCCGAAAAGATTTCAATTCTACTTGGACATTATTGTACTCCCTGTGTAAATTAAATAATTAACATGTGGAATAATCTCATATATGAAATCTGGAAGCATTGATACAACACTGTTCATATATATACTATCAGAGAAGCTGATCTCTTTTGCAAGTGGTTTATCAAGGTTATCAAAGATTTAACAGACCTTTATTCAAAGGGAATATAGTAAAGATTTAAGAGATTTATGATAGTTTTCTAAACCTTAACTAATGATAGAAAAGTATTTCAGGCAAGAATGGGCAACTACACTGAGTCATTTCCATAAATTATATCTTGTTCATAAAGATTTAAACCTATTAAATACAGCACTTCAAAAGGTCCTTAAACAATGCAAAAATGGAATATTCAGCTCCTAAAGATAAAACCTATAATTATATATGAATCTCTTCAAAGAAACAAGTAAAAAGGCAGTCAGATATATAAAAATATATAAAAGGAGAATGGGGGTATATATAACATATGACAGCTTAAGAAAATTGCAAAGGAAAACTTTTCAATGAATTTCAATTGAACTGAACTCAGCTAGTTATTAAGGTTAAATTCTATTTTAATAACAATATTTTTAAATATTTATTTACTCATTTATTTGTTATATTTATAGCCTGCTCCAATTAACAAGGATTCTGGGCAGTCCGTAAGTCATTAAGTAACTTAAATTTACAATTTAAGATAAAATTTAAAATAATAATTATACTTTAAGGTAATACTTTTAAATCAATATCTGTTATTGTTAGTCTTAAACATTCCAGCATCATCTGTCCTAATAACTTAAAATCAGGCCAGGTATAATGCTTTATTGAAAATTTCAAAAGCTTGCATATGTAAATACATTTCATCTTAACTAGTAAAAGCCTCAGGTCTATGAGACCTAGAGACTGTTAGATTATTTATCAATGACTAAGACTGAACTTATGATTATCCAGGCATCATACATATTTTTATTATTATTTGTCACACAGTCAGCCAGATGTTCAGATTGAATTTGGCATTTTTGTCTGCCTATCATATCCTTCCCAAGGACTTGAGATAGGCAGATGTTGTTTGAGGGTGTTAAAGATATTGTTTTAGGATGAAAGTTGCCTTTTCCAATTGACTGATTTTGTCAATGCTGTTGGTGTTCAAGTGGTGCTCCAGATGTTTTGGGAATGTACCTAAGGCACCTATTACTATTGGTGCTATCTTTGGTTCCTTTTGCCACAATCAGTCTACATCTATTTGCAGGTCTTTAAATTTTGTGATTTTCTCCAATTCTTTCCCTTCTATTCTGCTGTTTCAGGTACTACCCTGTGCTTATGACCAAGAGATGGTTCTGATAATGGAATGTGTGCAAGAATAGCTACTTGTGGATTCAGCTCTGATCTGACCTCAAGAATTAAAAGTATCCAATTAAACCAACCATCACTTATATATACAAGATATGGATTCTCTTGAGATGAAGGAAAATCACTACAACAATGGTCTCGGTATAGGCAGATGGTATAGAGGAGAGACTGAAAATAAAAGCACTTTATTGCAAGACATGGCCAAGTAGTGATCAGTTCACAGACTGATGTTTTAAGAAGCAGTTTTAAACAGTTACTTGTAAACATTTTCTTTATCAGTAAAATAAACTGCTGGTTCAAAAAAGAAAAGCTATTGCAAAGAAACAAAGTACCGGTATGTCCTATATTGGAGTATACATTAGTTCTAAACTGAAATAATTCAGCTGCTGAAATTCTTGTAATCCTTTTCATCTCAATACATCATGTTAGGGAAGACTGAGAATTTTTCATGGCAGAATTATTTTTGGTTGAGTTAGCTGCCAAGACTCTAGCATTTTATGGAACTCTGTCTCCCTTGAGGTGGATTCAGTCCCCAGGTTAACATTTTGTAAGCAAGGTTACATTTTTCAGAAACCCTTTGGACTGCAGTAGTCCTAAGTGTTCATCCCTCTATAATTAATTTTGGAGTTTATTATTATGTATTTCTATTTTGTGTCTTGCTGTATAACTAGATAACTCCTCTTGATAGGAGCAGGTTCTAAGCATTGTACATACATACATACATACATACATACATACATACATACATACATACATACATACATACATACATAAATAATGCAAATAATGAAATAATATAGAGAAAATAGGCAAATAAAAAAGTACTGCATAGTACACAAAGTATACAAAACTAAAATATTCAGAATTCTCATCTGGAATCAGTTAATTGAAGAAAAAAGTTGCCCCCTCAGGCAAAATAAATGAAAACAGTGACTAACAAACAAATCAGATGTAATGAAATTTCCCCTCCAAAATGATTTTCACCAAATCCATGCAGTGAAAATATAGGAGGGGAGAGCGGGGAATTATCCAATCTATTGACAGAAGTCGTTTTGTCTGTAGAAAGATTTCACAGGAACAGAGTGCCTAAAATCTTGGCATGAGCTTCAGAATCACTAATATACAAGTGGAAAAATTGCAATGTACCTGGTGATTAATACAGCTGCATCCACTGGTGACACATTTTCATTCCAGCTTGTTGACATTTCTAAATGTATGTCATTTTTTTTACCAAATTCTTCATGTTGCCATTTGCAAAAGCTCTCCAGCATTTTTTCACCATGATGTCCAATATACATCTCTGCCTGAAAATTATAATAAATAGTTTAAGATAATATCCCTTAAATGAAAATATTTTTTGCAACAAAACTTCCAAAAAGGTTTGGAACAAAGTTCCAGAAACAATATTGTTATATTGCATTCACAACAATACTATTTTCTTCTCCAGTCTTTTACTATATAGATGTTTGGGAGTTCTGAAAATTCTCAGAATTCTGGTAGAAAATTCGAAGAGTCAGAGGACCCAAGAATATCGATATAAAGTTAGGTAAATATAAATCCTATGTTTAAATTTTCTATTGAAATATTTTCTGTTTTCTGTTGAAATATTTTGATTTGCTGAGTGTACCTTGATCAACAGAATCAAACTATTTAGAAGACTGTTTAACCTTAATTTATTAATTCATTAATTTAACCTAAATATATTAATTCTATTTATTTTGTAAACCCAAGAGGTTGTTGGGTTATTGTTGAGTGGCATTATGCCCACTCCTATTTACACCACAAAGACAATCCCATGAAGTTGTCTGGCCTAAAATAGAGTGACTAGCCCCAAAGTTGCTCATCTAGCATCTTGCTTAAGGAAGGAACAGAACTGATTGTCTCCTGGTTTTTAGTCGAGCACCTTAACCACTATATCAAATTGGCTTTTATTCCAAAGGTGTTTTTTCAAGAGGCAAATGGACTTTCTGGTTTTTCTTTGAAGATGTTTCGCTTCTCATCCAAGAAGCTTTTTCAGCTCTGACTGGATGGTGCGAAATGGAAGGATGTATACATTCCCCACCATCCAGTCAGAGCTGAAGAAGCTTCTTGGATGAGAAGTGAAATGTCTTCAAAGAAAAACCAGAAAGTCCAGTTGCCTCTTGAAAAAGCAACTTTGCGACAACCATGACCTGGATGACTGAAGAATCCCCATAGACAACTGGCTTTTATATTATTATATTTTATATAATAGATTTAAGTGTATTTGTTCGAAGTTCAAAAGAATTCGTGCTTCTTTCAGCAGACAGGCAACTAATAATATTACCTATTTATGTAATACTGAGGATGCCTATCCAAAAGAAAATGTCATGTCATAATAGAATGCTCAAATACATTTAAAATGGAATAGTCCTTCCATTTAGTATTATAAAAAAAAAAAAACAGTTGAACATATTTAACCATTAGATTGCTGTGACTGGGGCATTTTGAATGGCTGAAAGGGTCGAAAGTTCGCAATCAAGCCTCTTTTTCTGCATTTACTTTGTTCAATCTAGCTGCAATAAATCTCTTCAGAGCTTTCATTCAAATCATTTCTAATTTTTCTTCCTAGCAACAAGTGGCAGGGTCACAATCCAGGTTCAGGTTGCCATCACATGAAAAGGTGACATGCAAAGCATGAAGATAAAGCTTCAGGAAAGGATCATCTTTTCTCCTTATGCAAACATTTTCTACCCACCCTCATCCCTACCATGTCTGCATGGTCAAGGAGTGAAATTAGTCTTAGACTTAACCCTATCTTGTACAAAGTTTTCCTAGAGAGAGAAAAGGAAGCCTCTTAATAATAAAGAGGGGGAGGAGCCCATATCCCTGAAGGAAAAAAGTTTTTAAAAAATATACAAAAATATATTGACATCAGGAATGGAGTTCACCTTTCTCAAATCACACTTTGGAACTGCAAGTAAATCATAACAGACGAACACTGCAGGGTCCCAAGAAAGAAGGCACTGCTTCTGGAACATCAGCTAAATTGGATGTTTTTTGTACAGCTGTAATTGATATATTATTCCATCAATGAGAACAAAATAAAAGCTAACTCAAAATGAAAATTGACTGATTTAAATTACTGTATATGAAAGATGGGTCAAACGGTGATGTAAAGGTTACTGTTCAACACCAATATTGTATCAGGTCCTGGGGAATGCAGTCATGCTATGAAATTTTCCCCCTTTTGACCCTCTCTCAAATTGCTTAAAGGCAAAGCAATGTTTTTATTCTTTAGGAAATGTCAGCAATCTATGATTTTTCCCTTCGGTTTCACTTTTATTTTAGGCCATTGACAATTGCAGGTTCTTGTATCAATGTTTGCCATTTTTAGTGTACATGGAAGAGACAAATATGGTACTTTCTTACTGGAGTCTCATGAAGCAGAACAAGCTTAGTCACCCGAAGGTTCATTTGAACTCCAAGGCTCTTGTGCTGGAAAAGATTGAATACCTGAAAACAAAAGAAATATAGTAATGTAAAAGTTAATAATATGACAAATCACAGATTATTTGAGGCATCTTCTTAAATTTCTGTGGAATACTGAGTTGTTTTCAATGTTTTCCCAAATAATTACGACATGACAATCTATTCAGGACACAGAGGATTCTACACAAAACATGTAGTTTGTTTTTGTAATATTTTCTTCATATATTCAGTCTGTTGGCAGTGACACATTAGCATCATTGGCACCTCAGTTCAGTTTCATTATATTCTTATCAAACAATATATAGAATTTTATATTTGCAATAGTAGAACAAGATACTGGATTCAATTTTTTTCTCAATATACATGGCAATAATAATGAATCTGGATAGTAGGAGGAAAAAACCTGGTTATTTTTTATGATCTATACATTTCAAACTAACAGTGGACTCTATGAGATGACTTTGTGCTGGATCTTGTCTTAGTGTCAATGTAAAAGTACTAACTATGAATCTTCTCTTTTCTAATCCTACTAGCTCATTATTAGGTTATAGTCTCCATTTTATGTAAGTTATATTTAAACTTTAAAGTGTTTTTTTGCTGAAAAGATCTATATTTTCTTACCATGTTTAAAATAGTTAAAATAAATCTCCTAGCAGCATCTGCTCCATGATACGAAACCATTGCTGGATCTGCAATCACTACAGTCTCCACGTTATATTCTTGAGGTAATTTATAGGAATATCTCTTTCCTCGTCCATTTTCTGCGCCTTTTTGACCCCTGACTCTTCTTTTCTCTGCAATAGAAACAATGGAATTAGTAGTTGGAATAGTGGAATAAAACCCAAGGAGGGCCAAGTTTAAACTTATATATAAGCATGGAACATTATATTATTTTAAAGTATTATAGCTCAGAACCAAGCTTTCTCAAATAAAGTATTTTTAAAATGGAGCAACTTTGAATTCCATACAAAAAAGTATAGTATAGAGCCAATTACTAATTTATTATTTAGTAACAACTTTTTTAGATTTTGGATCAGAAGTTTTCACAAACTTTGCTGGTAATGGTACAAATGACAACACAAATGTAAGTGGTAGATTGGAGTAATATAATAGAATGCGAAAATTTTGTTTATCTTAGATAGCCTACTTACAAGACATATCTGAGTTAAGCAGTCATCATAGCTTTATTTATTTATTATTTATTTTATTTTGTTATTCTTATATGCCGCCCAACTCCCGAAGGACTCAGGGCGGCGTACAACATAAGAGATACAAGAATAGACAAAATTTCAACAATTTAAAAACAGTACAAAGTTTAAAAAAAACAGTATAAAAGCAACAACAACATCCATCCATTCAACCACATACATACTTGGGGGGTAAGCTCAAATGGTTAAGCTGTCCCCCCCACCTGCAGGAAGAGCCAAGTCTTAACGGCCTTTCGGAAGGCCAGCAGAGTGGGGATGGTTCGGGTCTCTGGGGGGAGTTGGTTCCAGAGCACGGGGCCAGCCACAGAGAAGGCCCTCCCCCTGGGGCCCGCCAGCCGGCATTGCTTGGCCGACGGGACCCGGAGGAGGCCAACTCTGTGGGCCCTAACCGGTCGGAGGGAAGTATGCGGCAGAATGCGGTCCCGGAGATATCCTGGTCCTAAGCCATGAAGGGCTTTAAAGATGGTGATCAACACCTTGAATTGGACCCGGAGACCGATGGGCAACCAATGCAGCTGGCGGAGAATCGGTGTCACGTGGGTGTACCTCGGCACACCCACCACAGCACGCGCAGCCACATTTTGCACCAACTGAAGTCTCCGGATACTCTTCAAGGGTAGCCCCATGTAGAGCGCATTGCAGTAGTCCAAACGCGAGGTGACAAGGGCATGAGTGACCGTGAGTAAAGCCTCCTTCTCCAGATATGGCCGCAACTGGTGCACCAGGCGAACCTGTGCAAAGGCCCCCCTAGCCACAGCAGAAAGGTGATGATCTAATTTTAGCTGTGGATCTAGGAGGACCCCCAAGTTGCGGACCTGGTCTGAGGGAGTCAGTTTCGCACCCTCGAAGACCAAGGAGGGACAGTTATCATGGTCCTTAGGGGGCATTATCCACAGCCACTCGGTCTTGTCGGGATTAAGTCTGAGTCTGTTCCTCCCCATCCAGATCTTAACGTCGTCCAGGCATCGGCACATTACATCAACTGCCTCCCTGAAGTCAGACGGGGTGGTGATGTACAGCTGGGTGTCGTCAGCGTACTGATGGAAACACACCCCATGCCTGCGGATGATCTCACCCAACGGTTTCATGTAGATGTTAAACAGGATGGGCGAGAGAACCGACCCCTGGGGCACCCCACATAGTAGGGGCCTGGGGGACGATCTCTGCCCTCCTGCCAACACCGACTGCATCCGATCGGCAAGATAAGAGGAGAACCACCGCAAAACGGTGCCTCCCACTCCCAACTCGCCGAGCCGATGCAGAAGGATACCATGGTCGATGGTATCGAAAGCCGCTGAGAGATCAAGTAGCACCAGGATGGAGGAGTTCCCCCCATCCCGGGCCCGCCAGAGATCATCCATCAGAGCGACCAAGGCAGTTTCTGTACTGTAGCCGCGCCTGAAACCCGACTGATAAGGATCTAGATGATCTGTTTCATCCAGGAGCTGCAGAAGCTGGGTCACCACCACCTTCTCTACAACTTTACCTAGAAAAGGTAAGTTGGAGACTGGACGGTAGTTTTTCAAATCGGCTGGATCCAGGGAAGGCTTCTTCAGGAGGGGTCGCACCACCGCAGCTTTTAATGACTGCGGTACGGATCCCTCTCGCAAAGAAGCGGTGATCACCGCCTGGATCCAGCCGCGTGCCACCTCCCTGCTGGCCGAGACCAGCCAGGAGGGGCACGGGTCCAATAAACAGGTGGAGGTACCCATCGCTCCCATAGCCCTGTCCACATCCTCGGGAGAAACAGGCCCAAACTCTTCCCATAATGGTGGACTAAGACTCGCCCCTGTCAACTCTATGGACTCTGCCATGCCGGAGTCCAAATTTGACCGAATCTGAGCGACTTTATCCGACAGAAACTCAGCGAATTCCTCAGCTCTGCCTTGTAAGTGTTCCTCGCTCCCCCCTTTTGCAAGGAGGGAGCGAGTCACCCTAAACAAGGCGGCTGGACGAGAATCTGCGGACGCAATAAGAGCGGAAAGATAAGATCGTCTTGCCGCCCCTATCGCCACTAAATAAGATCTGATGTAAATTCTTAATAGTGTTCGGTCAGACTCGGTCTTTTTTTTCCTCCAGCGGCGCTCCAGACGTCTCTTCTGGCGTTTCATCTCCCGGAGCTCCTCAGTAAACCAGGGAGCTTTCCGGGATCCACTGCCATGGAGAGGTCGCTTAGGCGCAATTTGGTCTAACGCCCCTGATGCTGCGGTATTCCAAGCATCCACCAGGGAGTCAGCCGAGTTGTGTACCAGGGTTTCAGGTATTTCCCCAAGCTCCCTCTGGAATCCTTCCGGCTCCATTAGGCGCCTGGGGCAGAACCACCTAGTCGGTCCCGCCTCCCTGCGGGGGAGGAGTGGGGTTGTGAAATCCAGCCTCAGAAGGAAATGATCTGACCATGACAGTGGGGTGGTGACTATATCCCTTATCTTCAGATCATCTTTCCACTGCCCCGAGAGAAACACTAGGTCAAGTGTGTGACCACCCTCATGGGTCGGACCTTGAATTACTTGGGTTAGGTCCATGGTTGTCATGGAATCCATGAACTCCTGAGCTGCCCCAGAGGTTTCGCCAGCAGATGGCAGGTTAAAGTCCCCCAGCACCATAAGCCTGGGGAACTTAACCGCCAAGCCGGCTACTGCCTCAAGCAGCTCGGGCAGGGCCTTACTTACGCAGCTGGGAGGCAGGTACGTTAAGAAAAGGCCCACCTGAACCCCTAAGTCCAACTTCAGAAGGAGCGTCTCACACCCAACAATCTCCGGGGCAGGGATCCTACGAGGATGCAGATTTCCATGCGTTATAATAGCCACTCCTCCCCCCCTTCCCTGGGGTCGAGAATGGTGCTGCACCGAGAAACCGGCTGGGCATATCTCGGAGAGGGCTACTCCCCCCTCCTGCCCTAGCCAGGTCTCGGTAACACATACCAGGTCTGCCCCCTCCTCTGTGATTAAATCACGTATCAGGGGGGCTTTGTTGATAATTGACCTGGCGTTAAGCAGCAGCATCCTGAGCCCAGGGCCCTGAGAACCCTGGTTGCCAGGTATCCGGGTTGAGCAAGATGGAACCGGATCGGAGGGGCCGGAACAAGGGTTTACATAGCTGTACTGATCTGTAAACAAATTGCAAAATATAAGACTAGTAAAGCTAGCTTTCAAAGAAGTACAATTAGGTAACGCAAGTCCTATTCAGGTTGTGAGCATTTATTTTAACTGATAAACACAACTTGAAAACCTCAAGGAAAATCATCTTGACCAGAAGAAAGTTGTAAAATCAGAAAAGAGAGTGGTCCCATTCCAAAAGGGAGTTAGCAAATTATTTGTTCTATTAAAATCCTGGCACAACATTGCTTGGTTGTCTTACTATCTTCAATTAACTTTAATTCCAAGTAAAGTAAGTTTTATCCTTTGTTTATAAATGGAGGCAAATGATGTAGTGGGAAATCTCAGTAACTTTACTTGAATATGCTTAACAAAACAGATCCATTGAACATAACCATTACTGAAATAAATGAAGATTTGTTTAACTTTGTACCAGTAGACCAGAATTCTCAGCCTCATCAAATATTCCCAGAATTAATGGTAAATATGCTTATTTGCAATCTTGAAAGTGAAGTCTATCACTTATGGAAGGCACCAAGCTGGAGAAGACTGATTTTAGGAGAAGGTAATAGGAAACTCCTGTAAAAGGAGTCAGGCAAGCAGAAAGTGAGAGATGAAGATTTACATAAAGTACATATTAAATTAAAATATATTAATAGAAATTACATTACCAGAAAAAACACCACAGTATTGACTATGAGAGGTGGATTTTTCAGAGGGTCTTTCATGTATGGATCTTTTACGTCTGCATACCCGATGCGCTTCACCTATCACAGCCAAACTATGATTGAACGGCTCAATAAATATGAAGTCGTCATTCATCTGCAAAAAACCAATCTGCAGAAAAAACAAAAACAACAAATTAACAAGATTCCATCATGCTATATAGAAAATAAAATATTTAAAATTATGTTTTAAGAATTGTAGCTATACTCTACGGAGTGACACTATGTTGTGATTGTTCCATTTTACGAGCTGATCCAGCAAAATCAGGTGCCATAGCTTTTAGGAAAATATGAAAATATTAACTCCTTCATTTCAAAACACTAAAGAGTTTCACTTCTTTTCAAGAAATGTGTTATGTGTTTAATGTTTTCAAAAAGAAATCAATTAAGAAAGCAGCCCAACATTTTTCTAAAGAATAACACACCTCAAATTTCTGGATTAGATTATGATTGGATTAGATGCTCATAGCTATTTATGTATATACACACACATATACACATAGATACACAGAGGGAGAAAGGGAGAGAACCTGCCTCAAATGATATTTTCCATATAGAAATAATCTTTATATGAGGAAAATCAGTGCAAGCAAATTTCTGTAAACCTTAATTACATTTAATTTGTTTACATGGGATTCTAAACTTGAAAATTTCTGTACTGATGGTAAAAAAGTACTAACACCATAGATTGTAACCTGAAACACTGAGCTCCTGATATCAAAATAATTGCATGGTTATAGAATTTGATAAAGTTTCTGCTAATATAGCATCTATCCACGCCCAAATAATGGGGGGAGGTATCTTATTCGGGTTTTAAGCTAACTTAATATATGTATATTTTCCATTTCCAAGGCAAAATAGGCAGTTGTAGAATACATTTTTACATAAAAATCTGAAATCTTAATGAGAGAGAGAGAGAGAGATTCATTTCCACTAATAATTTTTATAATGTTACAAACTTTACTGCTGGATCATATGTAAATATAGCCCATTCTAGTATCTTAATATCAACACCATCCAGAGAAATGCCGCCAGTAAGGTCACTAACAGGACATGCAGGGAATTGCTCCCTTCTCATTTCCCCAATATTTGATGATCAGAGGTAACTCCTGCTTTATTATTTTAAACAAATTTTTTTAAAAATTATGTAAACTAGTGGCAACTCTTGTAATAGCAAATACTATGCATTAATTGAATATCTGAAGATGGTTTTGTTTGCTTTGAATTTTCTACTAACCATTTATTTGACACTTTTCAATAAATGTAAAAGAGAGAAACAGTTCTGTATCCATTTTCTCCACATTATACAGTTTATGTCATCTTCTTTTTTTATAAATGAAAAGAAACATAGCATGTTTTACTCTTTATAGTTGTAGAAGGTTCTCCTGACTGTTAATGCTTTTAGTTCTTTTATCTGGACATTTTCTACTAATCCAACTGGTATTGCATTTGGTATAGCTGAGTTTGCACAAGCAAGACTCAGGTTCAAATTCCTGCCCAAAACTCACTGGGTGGCCTCTGACAAATCACTTGATCTTAGTCTCAGTATCTGATGGAATCACTGGAAAGTAATGAATGCTTTAACGTTATAAATAACAAAGATAAAACACATGTTATAGAGAAAAAGATGTCTTCTTGTTTTTACTTAAAGGGGAAAATTTGCTTTTATTGTCTTAAGGAAACATTGCATATGGCAAACTACCAATGAAGAAAAAGATAAACTGTAAAATTTAACTGTGTTAACATAGTCATGGTTGATGCTATATTTCCCCAGATGTTCTTTTAAAAAAACAGTAAAATCACATTTAAGATCCATATTTATCTTTCTACCTACCTATCTCCATTCATAATGTTATGGCAGTAGCAAACCAGGCATTCATGTTTCTCTAAATCATTCCAAACAAAGCACCCAGAAAATAGAATGAACACAAACCATACACTCTAACGAAATAGTCAAGATTCAGCCAACTTTCCTCAAATTATATAACAAAAGCAATAATGCTGCTCTGTAACATTTGAGAAGATTAAAGAAACTACATATAAATGGTAATCAGTACCTCTGTATTTCATTAACTATTCTTCCTGAAGTATTTGCTGTATTGCATTTGCAAACGTTCTGTCCATCTGATCATGTCTTTTCTCATATTCTTGAATAAAGATAATGCACTGTATCTTATCCATATTAACTCCCTCCTTAAAAGACTGGGAATTTTTCCACTGACTACACACAATAAATTCAATCCATCCCAAAGTTCATATTAAATGAGGCCACCATAAATGCAAGAACATATGCAGTCTATTCAGCCAATTCTCCTAGAACCAGGACAGTCTGGTTCATTTCTGTCTAAACTTTCTTCTAACATTCACATTTTCTTTTTTAAGATGCAAAGTGGGTTACAAAATGGTAAGAAATGAGGATTTTAATATGTAAATGTACTCCAATTTACTTTTAAGAGTCAGGAAGTGTAAATGAATGAAATCAAACAAAAATAGTATTCAGATACATCTGCTATTCTATATTATAGATCTCTCAAATTACATCTTTTATATATTATACCATAACACTCCATTTAGAAGAAAGGGATGTCTATTTAATCCAAATGTATTTCATTGACCTAATTTATCTCATTCATGTAATTACATAACTGATGTTTTTATGTCATCTGTCAAATTACATCATCTATATCAAATTATTTCATCGCTACTGCTCTATAATTATACAAATGATGAAAATTGATGAAAATGATCAAAAAATTATTCAATCATTTAAATGACCTAAATTGTCACAAATGACATACGTCAAATTAATTCTCCAAAATATTTCAGGAACAATGAACTTTATTCTTTTCAGGTAATGTTCAATATAAAATTTTATTCATTGAGGTTAGGTTAAGGCAATCCACTGAATCAAACTTTTACTGCATGTGAAATATTTTATAATATATAGTAATTTTCTTCTCAGTAAATTGAACCTTCTTTCAGCTTTGTTCACATTCACATTGACTTACTCTAGAGTGTATTTTAGTCTTCTTGTTCTTCATCAGTTAATTGTGCCTATAATACTAGGAGTAAATGGACTGATCACAGACACATATAGTAGGGAGATAGTAAGTATGCATTTTTAATGTAAAAATTATTTGAAAATATTTATTCATTTTGCAGTCATGTTAAAGTTCATAGTACTTTGATTAATCTTAATCCCTTTTTTATTTTGTCACACATTGAAGATTAAGCAAGTATTTTAGCAATCTCTATTTTATAATATTGTCTCAAAATTCTTCATACATACTTTTCCTAACTAACCTGATATTGTCAATTCAGCTTCAGATATTTGATTATTTGCTTCCTTTCTGTTACTTAATGATTGCAATAAAGTTTTTCATCTTTCAAAAGTTGCAAACAATCCATAACTGAAATGTATGATTGAATGGGTTGAGCTCTTTAAAATCCTTGTGTTACCTTTGCATATTTGGGGGCGAAATTTGCAAAATTATGGTCTAGTCTTACAGGAAACAGCTATTGCTTTCCATTTGACTACCAAAGAAATGAATATTCATACAATTTATAAAATCACCCTGTAACTATGGCTTGGCAGTGCATCAACTGGTAGTTTAGTTTAGGCCATAGTTTAAACTAACCACAGTAATCACAAAAGGAGACAACACTAGACAGAATTTTTAAGCCGAGGAAGAAAAAACCATGCCACTCAGAACAATTAGGAACAAATGAAGAATATTATTTCCATATGGTCTACTTTAATGCAGTAGATAAGTAGTATATTTTTTAAGGGAGAAAAATGTCAAAATATAAATTTTTAAAATTTTAATTGAACTGTATTATTGTATTATTGCTTTTATTGTTATTAATATTTTTAGATTATTATTTTCTTTTCCCGTTGTTGGAAACTAGAAGACAAGAAGTACTTTGATTTCTGGGCATTTATTGCTGGAAGGGTAATGTAATAGAATCTTGAAAGCTTGTCAAAGCAATCCTTCCATTCAAATTATATCTACCACAATTAAGGCAGAACTGTTTTGAATTTCATTCTCATGCTTTCCTCCTTCTTTGGGCTGAGGTGTCTTTTTTCAAAATGTCCCTGTTTCCTATTCCCTTTTGTTAGATATTCTATCACAAATCTTTAGGGTCCTCATTGAAGCCAAGAAATATCTTGATAGGGATATTTACAAATTAAGCCATTCCGTTGGCTAAGGTGCTTATCACTAAAACAACCCCTTGAGTTGAGATATTAACAAACAACACAGTCTCCTGCTGCATATACTGTATTTACAATTAGAGCAGTTTCCTGCAACAAAGCTTTTAAGGCAAGGCAACTTACCAGCCCTGTTTAACCTATCCCACTAAGGTGGAGACCAACTACTGACCTTTTCTCTTATGGGGGCTTCTCATAGTTCTCCTTCTGAACTAACTGGCTTGTCACAACTCATCTAATTTTGCCTCTGTTCTATAGTAACTGGTCATAAGTCACTGACTACCTGTACTATATATTATGCAGCATTCCAATATATTAAAGACTATATTGAAATAACTGTATATGATGCAAACCAAAACTCATATTAACTATGAATTGATATTATATAGTAGCTTATCTTCTAACCAACTCTGGGCAGCTTCCAATCAAAAATTAAAACAATATATAAACTCATATTAACACTATAAAACTAAACAGATGAAAACATTAAAATATTAAAAACAACAAAAGTGCCAAATCAAGTTTCTAATGTTCAATAATCCAATCTTATCCAGCACTTGTGGGAGGTGGCAGGCCTTCAAATCTTTATGAAAGCCTAAGAGGGTAGAGGACTGCCAAACATTAGGGGGCAGAGTGTTTCATAGGGCAGAGGTTAGCAATGAAAAAGGCAAGCTTCCTAGCTCCCTTCAGATGGCAAAATTTAGGGGAAGACACTAGGAATGTGCCCACCTTATCTGACCTATGGGACAGGGGTGAAATCCAGCAGGTTCTGTAGAACCGGTAGCAGAAATTTTGAGCAGTTCAGAGAACCGGCAAATACCACCTCTGGCTGGCCCCAGAGTGGGGTGGGAATGGAGATTTTGCAATATCCTTCCCCCAGGAGTGGGGAGGAAATGGGGATTTTGCAGTATCCTTCCCCTGCCACGCCCACCAAGCAACACACCTACCAAGCCACACCCATAGAACCGGTAGTAAAAAAAATTGGATTTCACCACTGCTATGGGACCATCTATTGGAAAGGTGATTCCATAGATAACCTGACTTTATGCCACATAGGATTTTAAAGGTGATGAGCAGCATCTCAAATTACATCTGGAAAGAAATTGGAAACCAGTGCAGTTCATGCAACAAATGGGCAAATCCATGGGGCCTCATTATTGTGTCGACTGCTGCATTCTGGACTGGTTGAAGTTACCTGGTGGTCTTCAAGGGCAGCCTCAGGTAGAATGTGCTATCAGAAGGATTAAACTTTTTCTTCCCCCTTGGTTTGTTTCCAAGCTGGGAGTAAAACACACCAGACAATCAATAAAGGCCAAATATACAGTATAATATTTATTCATCTAAAGTTGTTAAATTGCTTTGGATGGGCAGCCATACAGAACAGTTCCTGGCCTCTCTTTTTATAAGGTTTTGTAGTTTGGAGATTTAGCCTATCATTATCAATGGAATTGAGTGTGTTAGTTTATTACAAATATTTCCTTATGTGGGAGGGGGGGAGATGCCTTCTTATTTATGTTACCCAAATGATTTTTTTATCTAGAGATAAAATAGAAATGTTTTCTATGCATACATTATATGTTTTCCTTTACATGGGTATGCATACAATATATGTCTTCCAGTGGTGGGTTCCTATCGGTGTGGTCCAGTGTGCCGTTCCGGTAGGCACCCGCCGATTACGCAATTTGCGCACGACGGCTCCGATGCCATCTTCGCCGGTCTGTCGCACGGCGCCATCTTTTTTCTGGCATTTTTGGGCTTTTTATGCTTCCTGCACATGCATGAAAGCAAAATCGCACGAGGGGACACACGTGTGTAGCGAGTGTGCGTGCACACGAAACGAGATGATGTGTGCATAGCGCACCGGTAGGCAGATAAGAGGAACCCGCCACTGATGTCTTCCTTTACATGGTTTTGCTATATGATGTCTCTTTTGTTTTTAATGGAGAAACCAGTTTTATGCAATGGCATTACTAAATTTACATTTATCGTAAAAATATAAGAAAAATATTCCAACAGCATGAACAAAAAGACCTATATGCATTAACAATGTACAAAAACTAGGACAAACTTCTTGCAAATATATACAGATTACCAAACCTAATACAAAAATGTATGTAACAGCAGAAACCAACATTAAACAGACCTTTTAAAAAAATTCACAAACTGACATAGAAATGAAAATAGAATTAAGAAATAAATAAATAAGAAAAAGAGTTTTAGATTTATCCTTATTTTCAATATGAATTTAGAAACTGTTCAAACATGCATCATCATTTAATAATATCAAGAGATAAAGCTTTCAGTTCATCTGAACATAGAACACAATAGTTTTAAAGGAGAACGAAACAAGAAGTGATACACTGAGCAGAGGAAAAGAATAAAGTCAGGCATCTTGTTGAATTCAATTTTTGGTACCTTTGTAGACAAATCTTTATTGACAATTTTTATTGACAATTGTAATACATTCTGTAATATATTCTGTTGAATATAGTTACTGCACAAGTGGAGAACACAATGAGGCATAACTGCACATGAAGTATAGCAATAGCATTTAGACTTATATGCCGCTTCATAGTGCTTTACAGACCTCTCTAAGCGGTTTACAGAGTTCAGCATATTGCCCCAACAATCTGGGTCCTCATTTTACCGACCTCAGAAGGATGGAAGGCTGAGTCAACCTTGAGCCGGTGAGATTTGAACAGCTGAACTGCAGCTAGCAGTCAGCTGAAGTAGCCTGCAGTGCTGCACTCTAACCACTGTGCCACCTCGGCTCTTATGTGTATTGGGCCCCTTAAATGGTCCCTAAACTCTCTTCCTGTAGTTGTACTACACCCTCCTCATTACTACTGAGAGGAAACCAACTAGATTTTCTGCCAATAATAACTCTAGAGAAACTACGGGTAATTCTACTACTGGGGAGACAAGTGGCATTCCCCTTCCTTCAGTAGCTTTCAGGTGGTTGCACATACAGTAGATCTTGGTGCTTTTCCCTGGCAAGTTTTAGAGATCAGTTAAGTGTTTCAGATTCAGAAGCTGAAGGCACATGAAGTTTAGGCCTCTCCTGGAGGAATGAAAGGAAGAAAATACCTTGGTAGAAAAGGTACTTGAGCAAACCCAAGTTCAGGCTGGATCAGTTGAGCCAGAATCTCAACTAGGAAAGCACCTGAGATCTTCTATGCATCCCTAACTATGAAGAGTAAAACAACACAAATCAAACTGTCAACTTCCAAAAAAATGTGTGACTCAGCATAGAGCTGTGTTGATAGAGCTTTAAAACAAATGTCTGATCACTATGTGAGCATATTGAATTTTCTGGATGAACTGGAATGGAAACTAACTACTCTTAGATGTTCCTGAATCTGTGATTATCTGTTATGACTCTTTTGGTTTGAAAATTCAGCTCTTGTGCCAATGTTTTTATAAAAGTTACTTCATTTAACTTCAGTTAAAGATTTAGAACTGAAGCTGGGGTTGGAGAAGTCAACTGCTAGCACAGAATGGGAGGTAACATTCTCACCTTTCTGTTCCCCTCTGCAGAGTTGGGGTTTTGTGTAATTTTCCTTCCACTTAGGGGTGTGGGTGTGGGTGTGGGTGTGGGTGTTTTCATAGCCATAGCTCTACCCAGACTCTTCATTCCTCTTGAGGCTTAGAGAGTGTTATTCTAAAGAGACACAGATATGTGATCCTTTGTCTTCTCGTTAAAATTGGGGATAAGCAAGGAAAAAGATCAGTTTCACAAAGATTAGATTAAGCAAATACTTGGTTCAAAATAATCTGCAAATAACAACAACAACAAAAAGGCCCAATAATTCATTTAGGCTTCATTTTAATATCCAAATTCATATCTCTCACAACAATCAAATTCAACCACTACTGCAACCTTATAATGTACGATGAGGCGTATACACACAGATAGATGGAATGAGATGGCTTTGCTTATACAATGATGTGTCATTGGTACATGATGCCAGAGTAATCATAGTTATTATTAATGTATCAAACATAGTTTGATACAGAGAATTTTAAAGATTAATATTCAACTGAAGCATGAACATTCCCTCTTAGAATTAATGGATAAACAGAAAAAAGCCATGGGATATTATTTCAATATATGATCACAGTAGCGAGATTACTGTATACATAGAGATGGAAAGATTTAACACTCTCCACTATGGAGCAATGGCTGGTGACAAATTTTGCTGAAATGAATAAATTAACTCCTGTGATTAGAGAAAAGATATTAAATACACTTATTGCCAACTGGAAGCTTCTTATGAACTTTTTGAGTAAAAATGAAAAAAAAATGTACTAGTGACATGATTTTGATAATTATACAGGATAGATTATAAAAAATAGAGTAATATATCTTAACTTTAGGAAGAGAAATTAAAATATATCTGTACTATACTGCTTTAAAGAATATCAGGTCAATATTTTATACTTTTTTTTCTTTTCTTGCACCTTTTGTTTTTTCTTCTGATTTCTTTGTTTTATTTTTCTTACTTTCCATTAATTTGTGGTAGCTTTTATCCTATCGCTTAATAAATATATCTAATAAAATTAGATATGAAAAAAGGAATGAGGTGGTTTTGCCTCTCATCCCAGTGCTTCCCCTGAGGTAGTCTCCAAAAATGCCTTCTCACAACCATTTTGGGGTTGAGAGAAACAAATATAATGTTACCAGCTCCTTTACTCCAAGAAAAATTTGTCTACTACTAATTTAACCCTTTCAAAAACCACCACCCCCCATAATGGAATTTCTCACACTCACTACAGGAAAAAAAAAAGATACCACAGAGGTACTCCCAAAACGAAAGGAACAAAGACAAATACAAATAAAAAAAAATACACTCACTACAGGAAAAAAAAAAGATACCACAGAGGTACTCCCAAAACGAAAGGAACAAAGGATTACAACTGTTTCTAATTATTCCTGTCTCCTGCAGCCACTACCCAGTGCAGAATTTTTTGAAATGTCTTTTTTTAAAAAACATGACTTCTTATCTGTAAAATGATCCAGTTCATAGACTTCTGCTCTATACAACTGGGGTCAAATTCACTTTTCGCGCTAATGAAAATCCATGAATTTCCTCTAAAGTACTACATATTAATAATATGTAGTAACATTAATTACTGTATATAGCCAAGTACTTCTCATACCAACTTGCAACTTTAAAATGACATTCTTGCCTTCAAAGTTCATAAGAGAATGCTATTTCTTGCCTTTTATGCCAATTGAGTAAAGAAAGAAGAGATGAGGTAGCTGCATAAGGTTAAGGAAGTTATCTTTAGTATGCACAATATTTTTCTGGCATATGCCTCTGTATTTTCATAAAATAATGTATTTTCAAACTCAACATGTCGATATAATTGTTCTACTGGGGATCAGCTCCATTCACATGAATGGGATGCATTCTAGCAGAACTAAAAGTAATTCAGCCAAAACATATTTAGAAGTAGAGAATTTTGCCTCAATGGAAAGAAGATAAAATATGTATTTGTCAGGTCTGAATATACAACCATCCAAACTTTTGACTAGTGGGAATAAATCCTATATCATGACTGAGCAACAAAAAAAAAGTTGAGAAAACAGCTCAAAAAGCCAACACCAAAATAAAGAAGACAGCTGCCTGAATATATTGTTTCTGTCAAGGGAATTGTTTCACTTGCTTGTAAAATTTCCTGAGGCAAAACATTAGACAACTGGCAGTTCTGTAGTGATTACACCAATGTTCCAAAAGTCAGTTAAATTATAAACTTATCACAAACAATGCCAATTTTATGTGGTGGCAATAACAAATGACAAGTGGCACAAGGAATGATTAACACATGAACATTAGAAACAAGCACACTTGTTCCTCTGATGCAACTTACAGAGAGTCATTTGCTGACTATCTGTAGTCCAACTCTTGGTTTCACTCAAGCAGTCTTAGCCTGACTTGACCTAATTTTAGGTTGAAGATCTGGTAAGAATCCAAAGAAGCACAGCTGAGGTAATTAAATAAACTGTTGGAAGACCATCACATTTTAAAGATGAAGTCACTTATGAAGTTGCTCAGGGCACATTTCTAATGTTCTAAATATTAGATGCATTCAAAATACAAATTGTGATTTAAGGATTGGGTGAACCTCCCAAAAAGTGTCCAAACATTTATTTATTTCAAACAATATTTAAAGAGACAAGGCATCAGCCAATTAAAGCCAAAGAAATATAGCTATTATGGAAAAGAGCTTCAATCAACAATTTCGTAAAGTAAAAAAGGTTGATTTTCTACAGTTATTTTATAATTGAAAATGCTTAGTTGCTAAGCATTATATGAAAGATTTCCTCCTGATGTTTTCATCAGAACAAATGCTAAATAAAAAGTGTCATATTATAGACAGTTTTCACTTGAAGTGAAAAGCCACAAAAAACTTTGAATTTGCTATGTGGACATGCAAAATGTGAAATAATCAGATGTAAAGATGCAAGACGTCAGCCTGTGTATTATAATTTGTATTTGAGTGGCCTCTTGCAGGCTACATCATCATCATCATCATCATCATCATCATCATCATCATCATCATGATAATAATAATAATAATACTAAGAAGAAGAAGAGATAAATTAAGATTATTTCAATCTTACTGAAGATTAAATCAAAATTTGATTTAAATTTAATTTTAGTTAAAAAACTACATATAGATACTGTATTTTATTTATTTATTTATTATTTATTTATTATTATTTATATTATTTATTATTATTTATAATAATAAATAATTTATTATTTATTTATTATTTATTTATTACACCAGTAAGTAATTTATTTATTACACCAGTAAGAAATGTATATTTATATTGCCCCCAACAATCTGGGTCCTCATTTTACCTACCTCGGATGGATGGAAGGCTGAGTCAACCTTGAGCCCGTGAGATTTGAACTGCTGACCTGCGGATCATTGTCAGCTGAAGTGGCCTGCAGTACCCCACTCTAACCGCTGCGCCACCTCGGCTCTTATATAAGAGTTGTATATATATTATATTGTATATATATTATATTATATATACATATATTATATATAATATATGTATATTTATATATTTATTAAATTTTTGTTTATTAAATTTATTTGCCACCCATCTAGCCACAAGGTGACTGGGCAGTTTACAAGCTTAAAAGCAATAAATCTATAAAATGTGTATGTGTATCTGTGTATGTATATGTACTGTATTTTTCGGAGTATAAGACACACCTTTTTACCCTCCAAAAGAGGGTGAAAACTTGGGTACATCTTATACACAGAATGTAGCCCCACCCACCCACCCACCCCCACTCTTTGGCCTCTGCCTCCCAGCAATTTACCACCTTGCAGCAAACAGCGCAGAGCCTGATTAGCACAAGGAAGTGATTATCTGCCTCCCGACCCAAAGCTGACTGAGGCTTGCAAGTCACGTGCTAAAATGAAACTGAAACTACGGCAGCAGCAAGGAGGCAAATTGCTGGGAGGTGAACTGCTAGCAATGTTGGACTGCTGAAACTACAAGGAGGGAAGTCAATAACTATAAATGTCTATACAATGTTCAAATTATTAGACTTATTTTTTAAAGACAGCTTTATTATTGTTCTAGACAACTTAACAAAATGAAGAAGCTTTTTAAAATAAATGCTTGATGTGAAGAGGCCCAATGCTATTGTATCTTCCATATACATACATACATACCAGGGGTGGGTTGCTGCTGCGCACGCATCTCCACATTTCGTGCACATGCACGCACTACATGCACGTGCCCTCTTGCGTGATTTTGCTTCTGCACATGCGTGGAAGCAAAATCTCACCAAAATCTCTCGCGCGCGTCCCCTTGCGAGATTTCGGTGAGATTTTGCTTCCGCACATGCGCAGAAGCAAAAAAGCCCAAAACTTCTTTAAAAAAGATGGACCAGTGAAGATGGCACCGGAGCCGCCGCGTGCAAATTGAGCAATCGGACGGCCCCTACCAGTGCGGTAGAGTCAACCGCACCGGGAGGAACCCACCCGATACATACATACACATGCAGAGAGACACAACTGTACTTACATATTCTTGTTCCAAAACTTTTTTCCCATATTCTTACTTAGCCTCTCTTAAGGTGTAGCTATGCCAATTGCTCACAAATAAAGCAAGGAACAGTACTTTTTTGTGCTTTACAAAAGGTATTGCATATGTTTCCATGGCTCAAAATTTAAAGTGACATTTTATTGATTCTCATTTATTTCATACATCTTTTCCTATTTTTTAAATATATGCATTATTTTGGCTTTTGCTCTTGCTTTCTCTCTGAATATATATGCCCCCTAGTCTATGCTTTTTGGTCTACAGTAGACACTTTTACAGCCAATTCTCATCATGTGCCTGAATGTTAAATGAAAACTCGCTAATTTTTATCAAATCGTTTCAAGCCAATTTTTCTTTTTATGTCCTTTCTCATTTTATTATATTCCTCTTTTTTATTGCAATCTTGTTAAGCTTGTTTAATTTGCATTGCCTACTTCTTGAGTCACTGAACTTAAAAACTGGTTCTATATAATTATCTATTACTGATATATAAACTGAAACTAATGATGACAAATGGAAATACAAGTTTATGTGTTTTATATATTTAATGATAATGCTAGAAGTTATGTTAAATCAATTCAACTCTCAGTAAGCAATAAAATTTGTGTTAGATAGGGTGAATGGAGAGGTAGACAGAAGTGGCTTCAAAACAACAGCTCTTTATTTGGCAACTATTTACAATCCAGCAAAGGCTCTGTCTGACAGCCAGCCCTTTTATAGGGAGCTGCCAGACAGTCTAGCCAATCAGCAGTCAGTATTTTCCCTCCAGAATGGAGGACCTGACTGAAGCCTATGTGCTTCAGTCTGAGAATGTAACACCCCTCCCCTCTTAGTTGGTCTAACCCAACATATGACGTAGTCACGTAGATAGGCAGGGTGTTTAGTTGGTCTTTCAGACCTGCGCAGCTCAGTCGGAGCTGGGTAAGCGGTTAGGTCGGACGAGCTTCTGTTGCTCCCAGCCTCGATCAATGGAAGCTTCTGGATTTCAGCACAGGGCATGGCTGGAGCTTCAAGGACCGGTTCGCTCTGAGCTCGCCTCCCGGCATGAGTGTCACTAGGTAAGTCTTCCGGACTTGGTTGGCTTGAGTTCTCTCTGTTAGGAGCGAGTGATTGCTTCTCTTGGTTAGGCGTTGGCTCAGAAGTTAGTTCTGATAGCCTAAAAGTGGAGCGGCTGAGTCGGCCTCGGAGTTGGTCAACATGCCGCCTCCAGCTTCTACCGTCCTTGAGCTCTACTCGGTAAGAGCGAGGGCCGGTGATCTCTGTGACCATGGCAGGAACCCAGAGAGGACTCCCAGCATAGTTGTGGGTGTATACTTGATCCCCTATGGTAAAGTGTCAGAGCTGACTATGGAAGTCTACTGGGGCCTTGGCAGATTAGTTAGGGTGTAGCCGATCTAGGTGGGATCGTAGTCGGTGACCGTAGATAGGCAGGGTGTTTAGAAGTTCGGAAGGACTTCTACCAGTGGTAGCACTAGAAGTGATATGCTGCACTAATAAAAAATTGTCGATTTGGGTTTGCCAAACACCTGGGCCCATGCGTGAAAGGGCTTCTTTTGCTGATCTCACCATTCTCTCCGCTTGACCATTGCTGGAGGGATGGAATGGTGAGCAAAGGGCGTGTCTGATCCCGTTCTGCTAAATAGTTTTCAAATTGTAAGGCCGTGAATTGGGGCCCATTGTCTGAAACCAGGACATCGGGCAGGCTGTGCACGGAGAAAAGTCTCCGTAGCACCTTGATGACCGCCTCTGCCATGGTGGTGGTCATAAGGGCTATCTCTAACCACTTCGAGTATGCGTCCACGACTACAAGGAAAGTTTGCCCATGAATAGGGCCAGCGAAGTCAATGTGCACCCTGGACTAGGTTGCCTTCGGCTGTTCCCATTCATGTGCGGGCACCTCTGGGGGAGCTGGTCTGGATTCCTGACATGGAGAGCAGGTAGCCACCCATTCAGTAATGTCCCAGTCCATGTTAAGCCACCAGACATAGCTTTTAGCCAAGGCTTTCATCCGGACAATCCCCAGATGACGTACATGCAATGCTTCCAATACTGCAACACGCAGTTTCTGTGGAACAACCGCTCGGTCTCCTCAGAGAAGGCAACCCCACAATACTGACAGTTCATTTTGTTTGGTCATAAACATTTTAAATTCAGTCCCAACAGACCCCTTCGGCCACCCCCTCAACACCCAGTGCAAAACTTGGGCAGTTATTTTGTCCTTGGTAGAGTGGCATGCAACCTCAAGTGAGATTATCGGGCCAGAGTCCAAGCAGTCAATTAGAAGCACAGATGTCTGAGGTGTGGGGTTTTCCAGTAGCTCCGGCAAGGGACAGCGGCTGAGGGCATTGGCATGCCCCAAAGTTTGTCCAGGCTAGTGGATTAGCTGGTAGCTATAGGCGGCCAGGAAAATGGCCCACCTAATCATCCTGGGGGATAGCAAGGCAGGCATGGGGCAGTCACCTGAGATGAGTCCCAAAAGCGGCTTGTGATCAGTGATCAAGTCAAATTGCCGCCCATACAAATAGTCGTGAAAGCGCTTGACTCCAGCCACCGCAGCCAGCGCTTCTCTGTCCAACTGACTGTAATTGCGCTCTGCGGTGGACAGATTCCTAGAATAGAAGGTGATGGGTGCCTCGGTGCCATTGGTAGGTGATGGCTGAGGACAGCCCCGACGCCAAAGGGTGAAGCGTCGCAGGTCAACATGAGTGGCAAGGTCTGATTATACTGGATCAGGAGGCTGTCCACAGAAAGTAGGTGTTTGACAGCTGCAAAAGGTCCCCAGGTCCATTTCGCCTTTTCCCCCAACAGCTTGTGGAGCAGCTCGGCCACCATAGCCTTCTGTTTGAGGAAAATGCTATAGAAGTTAAGGAGGCCGAGGAACGCTTGTAGTTCAGTCTGGTTCCGAGGGGTAGGGGTATCCTGAATTGCCTTGATTTCTGAATTTGTGGGGTGGATCCCAGAGCTGTCAATCATATACCCTAGGAACTCTACCCTGTCCACTCCAATTTGGCACGTTCCCTTTTTAAGCCGCAGACCCTTGTCACGAATTTGGGTCAGCACGGTCCTCAGTCTTTAAAATAATTGTTTTTTGTCTTTGGCCGAAATTAGAATATCATTGAAATATGGTATGACCCCCAGAATTCCTTCTAACAGGCATTCCAGAAGACTTTGGAACAGTCCGGGGGCTACACTAACTCTGAACTGGAGCCGTGTACAATTAAACGCACCCCTGTGCGTCACAATGGTCTGGGCTTCCGCAGTGGCACCATCTACAGGCAGTTGCTGGTAGGCCTGCGCAAGATCGAGTTTTGCAAAAATCTTTCATGGGCCCAGGGAGTGCAGCAGATGCTAGACCACAGGAACTGGATAGGCGCTCTGCTGAAGTGCCTTATTAAGCGTGCACTTATAGTCAGCACAGAGGCGAATTGACCCATCTGGCTTGACCGGGGTCACTATAGGGGTTTCCCAGCATGCATGGGCTCTAGGATCCCTTGGCCAATTAGCTTGTCCAATTCCTTATCTATTTTCGGTAGGAGTACGAGAGGAGGCCTCTGGGGTTTAAGCTGAATTGGTGCTATGTTTGGGTCCAAATTGAACAAAATTGGGGTCCCCTTATACGTACCCAGACTGCCGCTAAAAACATCCTCGAACTCCCTCTGAAGGTTTTCCATGGCGCTGTCGGTGACGGTGTTGATACTGGTCAACCCCATGCCGAGGGCCTTGAACCACTCCAAGCCAAGCAGGCTAGGAAGGGAGCCACTGACTACTGTCAGCGTGAGGGGACCATTGAAATTCTTGACTTGCACCCAGAAGGTGCCACAGCCGATGACTGGAATGCAGTTGCCTTGGTAGTCAGTCAGCCTCAGTTCTTGGCGCTGTTGTTTCTTCTGGATCCCCAGGATTGCTTGTTGCAGCGTGGCCCAGGATACAATGGTGAGAGATGACCCGGTGTCGATCTCCATGCTGCATGGTGACCCCTGTTGTGCCTTGGCCGCGTCCGGCACAGAGGATGGAGGATCCGGAGGACGTGGAGCCGCTCATGGTGCAGCAGTACCAGCCCATGTGCCTGGCACCGGAGACGGCTAGTGATGAAGACTCGGTGCCAGAGCAGGACGATCCCCCAGGATCTTCTGCACCTGCGCAGCAGAGTGAATCATCAGGAGATGAAGAACCTCTGCTGGATGCTAGAGCTCGTAGAGCAGCCAGAAGACAGGACTGGCTGAGTAAGCATAGGTCTACTTGGAGGTAGCACTGAGGGCTAATTGGGCCACGCCCTTCAGTGCCTATATTAGTCCGGCGCAATCAGCACTCAGTGCTGAGAACAACGCGTCAATGATCTGCAGCACATTCATAGTTTCGTTTGCATCTGGAGTCCGGCTCGGAAAACTTGTATTTGGAGAAAGCAGCTTCTGAAAGGCTTATTTCGGGAAGCCAGCCAACTTGTAAGATAAGAAGAGACTTACTGAGTATTGTTTTGAACATTTGAACGTTTGATATTTAACTCTCAAAGAACCAAAGGAACATTATTCCCCGAGACTTTACTATTGTGTTGTTTATGGACTTTTAAAACCCCTGAGCTTTTGCTAAGAAACCTCATTAGTAAAAGGACCCTTTTTGTTTGAATAACAAACAGTTGTGTGTGTGTGTTTCTGGGGGTTGCGGTGCTGGGTCACAACAACCCCCTCAAGCAGGATGGTGACTTGCAGCTTCTTCCAGTGTGGGGTGGTTGCTTGCCGGATTGTTGTTTGGCAGGCCTCGGTTGCGCTGGCCCAATCGGTTCTCCGTCATGGCTGCCAACCCCTGTGTTGAGGCTGCTTGGCATAGCCAGGCTTGCTCGGTGCTCATAATGTTGCCTGTGGTGAAGACAGCTTGGTGCGGCAGACTCTTGCTAGATGACCACGACGGTCACATTGTTGACAGATGGCCTCGCGGTATCAGCAGTCGGTGCGGTGATGGTGCTCTCCACAGCTGGCACATGGTGGAAGTCTGTCATCGGGGGTGTTTGCTGCTTTGCACTTTTTGAATCAAAGGCAGAAAACTTCCTCATCGCTGTCAGGTGAGAAGTCTCGCGCTGAACTCTCGCAATGCACGCCGACTGTCTTTCACACACTTTTCGGGCTGCTTGGTTGCTGTAGTGTCTCACTCGACCTAGTGGATGCCTCGGCTGCTCTGACCTCGTACAGCACAATCAGGAGAGTGAGGGTGGTCTTTTAAAGTAACCTCTTTTGGAGGTTAATGTCCCGAATTCCGCAGATCACTCGGTTGAGCAGTAGCTCATCTAGATCACGGAACTCACAATGGGCAGCAGCCTTGTGCAGCGCGGCAATGTATTCATTAATGGACTCCCCCTCCTTCTGGTTCCACAGATTTAAGGCATGCCGCCGCACAAATTTGGAGGGTTTCGGGGTATAATGGGTCTTGAGCATTGTCTGTAGGGCGGACCAGGTGACCGTCTGGACGGGCGTTGGTTTGGCAAGTGCCTGGGCCATCTTGAACACGTTTGTGCCACAGTAGCTCAGGAAGAGCGCTCATTTGCGGTTGTGCGATAGCCCAAGGAGGTCGTTTGCCTCCCTGAAACATTCGAAGCGAGTCATGTAGGTGTCCCAGTGCTCCCGTGCTGGGTTGAAGTGACTCGGCAGGGCATGCGTTGTCATGTCGGCTGAGGTGGCACTTTAGAAAGGCCATTTGTCGAATACTTATTGCCCTGGGCTGGATTGTGAGGTTGTTCAGCTCTTTTCTGGCCTATCTGCCTTCCAATCTCACCTTCGTCGCCAGTGTTAGATAAGGTGAATGGAGAGGCAGATAGAAGTGGCTTCAAAACAACAGCTCTTTATTTGGCAACTATTTACAATCCAGCAAAGGCTCTGTCTGACAGCCAGCCCTTTTATAGGGAGCTGCCAGACAGTCTAGCCAATCAGCAGTCAGTATTTTCCCTCCAGAATGGAGGACCTGACTGAAGCCTATGTGCTTCAGTCTGAGAATGTAACAGTTTACATCTGTGTCACTTTAGATCCTCAAAGTTATTCCCTGAATTTACAGGCAAGATAAATCTGTTTCTGTTTCCATTTGATATTTCTATTGAAGTCCATGTACCTACCCTTTTTGAGCTAAATCTAGTAGTGCCTGTCTAAACATATCTATCTGAACTTAAACAAGTGTTAAATTAAAGTAAACAAAGAAAAAGCCTTTTGAACTCTGTGGCCTTTCAGTAAAAAAGATAGCTCATTCAATTTCCATGCCCTCATGAACAAAGTTTTGCCTTGGAATTTTTACAACTGCAGAAGTCTTCATAAAAGTTATATGCCAGTATTTACTATTCTAAGAAAAAACAGTTCCTCTAAAGAATTACTAATGTTGGACAGAGAAACAATTTCATCTTTTTATAATCCCTGGATAATACTTTTAATGGATTATCCCTGGATAATCTTTTAATAATCCCTGGATATTACATATTTATTTAATCCTCTTTTATAGGCAAATGGTATTTGTTCAGTTCTTTTGATCAATGTATTGTATTTTATGTTCTTTATTTTAATAGAAAATGTATTCTTAAACTAGTTGAGATTAGAACGTCAAGGTATGTTCTGACCATCTATAGACACAATCTATAATAACATGTGCCATACCTCAACGTATTTAAAAGCACTTGAAATGTATCCATCTCATTTACAGAAGGAAAAAAACCCGGATAAAAACAAAATCAAGACATTAATTAGATCAGGGAATATTTTGTAAAATTCTATAAATACAGCAACTTCCCATGTGGATCTCTAAGCAACACCAGCAAATATGATAGTATATAAAAATCGTCCAATCTATTACTTCTTTAACACATGTGGGAAAACTGCAATTTGTGGGACAATTGCAGCTCCTCCAGCAACCCAAGATCATCTTGATGTAATTTAGCAACAAAATGATAATTTCTCGATGGTGTAATTTTCAACTTAATGTTGAAGAAAACTTCAAGAGGAATGTTAGTGAAATGATTCTATGAAGCCAGCACAACCCTCCCTACATTTAAAATATCTCAAGTCAAGTGAAACTGACCATGAAGAATTTGTTATCCATTCTAGAAGGGCTCAGGCCATCCAATTTGAATGGGAGGAAGCTTAAACTTATAAACTTTTGTACATAACTAGAACAAAGCATAAGGTATTTAGGTATTTTGGTCTTGTATAGCACTATATAATCTAGAAAACCGCAAAAAAAAAAAGGCCCCGTGTAGAAATGCACTCAAATTATGAACTGCATTCCACAGGTTTGAATGATATTAGTATATCTTTCTCCCCAAACTAAATAGTTTGAATCTAAACAACCAAACTAAACCACAGGTCTACATTTTATCTAATTCTCTTTATAAACTTTATCAAATCTGGCAATTTCACAAGACTTAGTAAGAATAAATTGAAATAACTCAGTTCCCACAAAACATTGGCAAGCTATATTCAATGTTCTTCGGGAAAAAACTAATTCTGAAATACAAGCCAATGATGTCTTCATAGCTGTAGCTTTATTCCACAGATTACATCCAGCAAACCACAAGGAGCAGGAAATGTTCATTTTAAATACCATTGGCTCACTTCAGGCTCAAAGCCATTGTCAGCAACATCCTTATTCTATATAGCTTTACATTAATAAGCCTAAATAGAAACAGTAACTATTTTCTTTTTAATCAATCCATAATTTTGCATCTCTCCTGTTCTAGGATTTTAGCCATTCTATCTACTCACCTTTACACTTCATGCAATCAAGGAACCTGTACTATTGTTATTGGACCTAATTCTAATTTTCCTTAAATCTGCTAAAATCGTATTAAAAATGTCTGCCAGCACTAAAGATCTATCTACGAAACCAGGATTTCAGAGCACATGAAAATGGTCACAGATTCCCACAGTATATTGCCTTACATATAAGCACAGTTTGGTGTTAAGTACAAGAGCTTTAAATTGATAAGCTTCCTACTCTAGTTGATCATTAGAAGATTGGAAGCTTTAATAACAGTTTCTCATTATATCCAGACCAGAAATTTTAGTGTTAAGAAATCAAAACCATCCTTCTTAATTTAAAGGTTTCAATAAAGCACAGTTAACTCTTACCTTCTCAGACAACCCCCCTTGTACTAATAACATAAGAGCAAACTTGATGTGAAAAACAGGCGCTGATGGAAGGTTAAACATTCCCAGCCTACATTCTTAACCTCAAATGTAGTACCCCTAGACTTAAAAGAAGTAAGAATAGAAGCTGGCAGAATATGATACACATTATTTATCACATCTAATTCAGCTTTATATCTAAAGGAGAAGAATATTAATAAATAATTGGCTAATACAATATAGTGTCTTTACATTGTATTAATTTATGGCATGTACTGAAAAGGTAATCTGGAATTAAAGAAAAGTAACAGAGCACTTGGATCATTGTGATTCCTGCATTTAAGCAGTTATACAAACAAAAAAGAGTGTCAGTATTTCCCAATAATGAATATAATTTAAAAAATAAAGAGAAACTTAATGTGTGTTGCTCAAGCAGTGTATTTCCCTGCCTTCAGGAAAAAAATCAGAATTACCCATATTAACTGGTTCTCATGCAAATAATTTCTCAGGGTGGGTTTTCTGAGGTCATATTCATACGAATCAGTTTCCCCAACACTAGTGTTCTCCAGAAGTATTAAATTATAGCTCCATAATCCTGTACTCCCCATAGCTTTACTGCAGTTTAACAAGGATGAAAGACACCAAGTTGGGGAAAACCGATATGCACGTTTATATCCATGTAACTAATACCTGCTAATATCTGATCTAACTCTTTTAGATGTGCAATACAACGGGCATGTGATTTTCTAAAATCCAACTACTAGGACAACAAGCCATTTTCTGTAAATTCCTTGCAACATAGTTCTAAGCAACTGTAACCATGCCAACATGTTGAAAACAAGCTAATCTATGCTATATTGTGGAAGTCACTGGAAGACCTATGAGGCTGAGTTTAAACATCAGATACCAGATACAAACTAAAGGAACTAGTCATCCTGCTTTATGCCCTGAATGAGTGCTTCAAAATGAACCTAGAAATGTAATGAGGTGAAACAGACGTTCTCATCCTATGAGTGATAAAGCCAGTGATAATTATAGACCTGAAAAGAAGCAGATTGAGGAAGGTTGTTCCAGAAAGTTTGATCAGAAAACTTAAAATATCCTTAAGCTTAGGTTCAAGCTAAAGGTCCACTTTAATCTTTTTACAGTGATGGAACTAATGGAAAATAAATAAGATCTAAAGATACAATAAATATTGTATCATTAAATAATCATTAAAGTATATCATTAAAATGACAACAAACTTGAGCATAAAAAGTATATGAACATAAACAACTACAGAGGTTTAATAGGAATAACTACTATCTATGTTTACTTAATGTGAGGCAGTTTGTGTAGTAATTAAAGCATGAGGCTAGAAACTGGAACACTATTGGTTCTAGCCCCACCTTAGGCACAAAACTACCTGGGTGACTCTGAGCCAGGCACTCTTTTTGTAGTAAGCTAGCCCTAGTAAGCTAGCAATGGCAAACAACTTCTGAAAACATTGGCAAGAAAATTGCACAAACTTGTCCAGTAGTCACCAGGAGTCAGCATTAACTCAAAGGCACAAAACAAACTAATGTTTATTTGATATCGCTTGTTCAATGGATTTAACAATAAAATGGATGAGGCTCAAATCAAGAACTTCTGTATGCTTATAATAGTGCAGATGAAATTAACAATTGCAAAACTATGTCTTAAATTTAAAATGAGGATGAAGTGCTTTCCTTATTTTAGTGGTTATAGAGCTTTGAACACTGAAAAAGAAAATGGCAAAGAAAAATCAAAGTAAATAATAACTGGGGTAACATGGAAGTATTATGAAAAAGACCAGAGATGGAACAATAACAGTGGGAAGTAAATTTCACTGCAAAGAGCAGATAAAATACAGGGGAAAAAATACTCACCAAACCACCACAAGTGCTAAAGGAAGCAAAGGATCCAGGATAATGCAGCACAGACCCACTATAGTAACAGGCTCTCTCTGTTTGTGTGTGGACCAAATTTGGGGTACTCTTTTCATTCAACAGTCGTTCCTCCACTGCAAAACCTGGTGCTAAGAAGCGACTGTCCCTCTTAAGCAGCAGATAGAGCTCCTGAGCGAAAGCTGGTATTCTCAGCAACATCTCATCCTCATCTTCTGGAGGAGATACAGGTGGACGAGATGGTTGCTGAGAAGTACCATTAGATCCCTGAGGAAGTAGAGACCAGTGATAGAAATCCTGAGATTCATATTCATCCTCTGAAGTTTCCCGAACTGGCAGTTGCTGGTGCTGGTGGTCAGATGAGGAGGAAACTGAGCGGATCTCACGAGAACTGCCCACTCCCTGAGTGGATGCAGAGGTAGTATTAATATTGCTGCTGCTGTTCCCACAGTTGCCATCAAGACTGCAGCTGCCTCCTGCACCACTTCCTCCAGTGGATTCCTGCTGGCTTCTACTCCACAGGGCTGGGTAAACAATCTCCCACTCTTCAAAATCTCCCAGAGGTTGCAGACCTGCAAAAATTCAATAGACTGAAATTTACACACTCTAAATCGCTCCCAACTGTAAGAGTTGCCATAAATGGACGCCAGATTTAGGACCCATCAGCATAATTTTGATACATCAAAATGACATAATAGCATTGAGCCATATTGCTATTACCAATATAAAATCAGTTTTCCTATGTACTCACTGCAAGAAAAAAATAATGTGTTTGGGGAGCCGCTTTATATTGGTTGGCTGGAAATGCTATTTTTACATATATGTTGTATTTGTATTTTAGTTTTTGTTAGCTGCCCAGAGTAGAATTGGTGAGATGAGCGACTCTGTCTGTCTGTCTGTCTGTCTGTCTGTCTGTCTGTCTGTCTGTCTGTCTGTCTGTCTGTCTGTCTGTCTGTATGTATGTATGTATGTATGTATACACAACTACATTTAGATTTATTATTAGAGTTGGAAGGGACCTTGTAGGTCATCTAGTCCAATCCCCTGCTCAAGCAGGAGTTCCTACACCATTTGAGACAGATGGCAGTCCAGTCTCTCCTATACATGTGTGCACACATATGTACAAAATACCTGCTGAAGACTAATGTGCTTTTCTCTTATATCTATCTGTCTATCTATCTATCTATCTATCTATCTATCTATCTATCTATCTATCTATCTATCTATCTATCTATCTTTCATATCATATACACACACACACATTAATTCAATATTGTGTTAAAGATTTATTTATTTATTTATTTATTTATTTATACAATGTGTCACTGTTTCAATATAAAAGGATATTTTTAGAAATCTGTAAATAAAGCTTGAAGAGTACCCACAGCTTCTAATTGAATTAAAAGAAAGGCATCTCATCTTACCCATTTGAACAATTGTAGTCAAATAATGTGGTAAGGAATAGTAGTAGCCTTTCCCAATGTGATGTCCCCTAAACTATGTTGCTGGCTGAGATTTACAGGCCACCATCCATACTAGACTGGGAAAGGCTGTTAGAAGTCCCAACTAACTAGTCAGTCCAGAGAGCGTCTAAATAAATAAAATCTCTGCACTATCATCAGAAGTAGCCTCTCTTTCAATCTAAGCATCTCCAGCATAAGGATAGTTATAGGTTTAAGTGGCTGAACACCCAGGAGTTTTTCCTATATTATCAAGGGACTCAGTAATGAGTTCTAAAACTCTTTACTACTGTTCGCACCTGCACTTCCACCCGCATGCAACACTTCTGCACATGCACAGAAGCATTCCGGGCGAGTGGGTGGAGCCTCCCATCGCCGGTGCTACCGGTTCTAAGAACCGGGCAGAACCGGGAGCAACCCACCGCTGAAGGGACTGCACAAATTTGTAATTTAAAAAGCAGAGACTACAAAAATATTTGCCAAGCATCTATGTGAGCTTTAGGGCTAATAAAAAGTTAAGATGCCATCTGATGGCAGAAAAAGGAGTAAGAGGGAAGGGAAAATTGATTTACTCAGACTTTTGTTTTACCAAACCAAGCATCCTACATAGATTAGGATTATGGGTAAAAAAAACTGTGTAAAAAAACTATAATCTTTTGTTGTATGTCCCATTCCTAAATTAAAGTATTTCACTGATTAGCCAATAAGAATTCAGTAAGAATACGAATGACAGTAGAAATTCTGAAGCATCATATGTATAAATACAGTTATAAATTTATAATTCAGAACATTAATCTGTTGTACATTCCGTACAAAAATATTTAGTGACCTGAAACTTCTGTAAATTGTGGATATGTGAACAAAAAGAAAATTGTTGTATATGTATGTGCAAATCTTTGATGTTTAATATTTGAAGAACTTAAGAAATAAAAAATTCTGAAATAACTGATGAAAATGTTAGCACTCTGCATACAGATACAAAGGTAGAAAAATTATTCCCATGGAACAGTCCTAAAGAAATAATACAATTTATTAACATTTGACCTTAGTCATTCTATATTTTAAATCAGAGAATATTGCCTGTTTCAGAGAATATATGATCTGTTTCTTCAGCAAAGGCAATAAGACTCAGTTTTGCTTCTAGCAAAGGCAAATAAGATTGGCAAACAGAAAGAAATTAATCTGATCAATATATTAAAGTACAGATCCTATATATTTCAAATGTCACAGGCTTTTGGGGTGTATTTACAATTTAATGGGCAATTTTTGCCACTTTGAGTTATTTATCAAATAAATAAATAAATAAATAAATAAATAAATAAATAAATAAATAAATAAATAAATAAATAAATAAATAAATAAATAAATAAATAGGGGTGTATGAGAACTAAAACTTCATAAACATTCTCACGCAGATGTGAACCAAGTAGCTCATCCTAATGGAATAAGAAGATACTTCACCTGGTTACACTTTGGACAAATGGAGAGACATATCCTTGTAAAGCATATCCTGCCAAGATGAATGTTGAATGTTGTTTGATCCTAGAGAACACTTTGTCAGTAATTTGAAGAAAAGAAGTTAAATCTAAGTTTACTGTTCAATATCAGAGCATTCTCAAGCTGCGGGCAAATTATTTCTGAGCCTGTGCAGGGTGTCTTATAAATTATATCCTCCCCAGCAGTGTGTAAGTATTTGATAGATGGATAGATAGATACCGTTCAATAACAGTGCACCGAAATGCATGTTTCTTTAAGACCCTCTACTCCTACGAACTACCAATAATGATACAACTCTACGGGACCCATTTCTGTCACTGTATTACCTTGTGCAAGGCTCTTGGCCATCACCCGGAGCCAGAAATCTCCGAAGAAAGGAAAGAGGTTCCGATTATTAAGCAAACACCATTCAAAACGAAGCACTGGGACTCACCTGAAGTGATCCGATCTGACAGGAAGCACAGCTGATAAAAGATGCAGCAAAGGTGGCTCAGCCGCCTTTCCCTTTTCGTCTCCATCCACGCCGCGGAGGTGGGCAGGGGGAGCGACCAAAGCACCCCCTTTTCTCTCCCGGCGCTTTTCTTTGAGGAACTTTGCAAAAAAAAAAAAAAAAAACCGAGGAAAAAGCTGCTCGCGAAAAGACGCCGAGCCTGCAAAGCCTCCCTCCTTCGTTCAGTTTGTGGGAGGAGAGCAGAGAAAATAGCGGGCTCGGCAAGCCTCTTAGCAGCAGCAGCAGCAAGAGCAGCTCCTCAGTGGCACCAACCCCGAGCCTCTCCGCTCCTGTTCCCGAGCAGAGTGAAAGCTGAAGCCCCGACAAGGGAAGCCACCTCAGGGGGCCGAGTCAGGCGGCAGCCATGCCAGCAGAGGTCAACTGAAGAGGGCAGACTGGCTGAAGGAAGCCCAAGGAACCGTGCGTGAGGAGAAGGCGCAACTTGCTTTGGTGGAGAAGCCGGGCGCACAGCGGACAAGCAGAGAGAAGGAGGGAGGGAGAGAGGGAGGGAGGGACAGCCACGCGCAGCAGCGGCGGCAGCAGCAGCAGCAGCAACGGAGAGGTGGTGGTGGCACCCCGCGCGCGCACACACACCCCTCCAATCCCGGCAGCGGACGGTGGGCGAGCGGCGAGGGGCTCTCCCTGGGTGGGAAGTGGGCGGAGGAGGACTCAAAGAGAACTAGCGGGCTCCCCAAACTCCTGCCGCTCGCTCCTGATTGGCTGCTCTGGCTTTTCTTATTTGCATATCACTCTTTTCTTCTTCCCTCCTTCCCCCCCTTTCTCTTTCCCTGGGTCCGTCGGCGGGCTTGAGGCGCAGGTAAGTATTAGAGGGAGATTGGTGGGCGAAGTCTTGGCCCTGGCGCGGTCCGGCGCAAGAAATCCCAAGGACCGAAGCAACGTCCCGTGAGGCTGAACGAGAATGGAAGATGAATTGTGAATCCGAAGCAGATTATAGCCATTTATAGCCACATTTATAAACCAGATTATAATCCATTTAGACTCGCTACAGTTTTGTTCCAGACAGTATCAACTTTGTGAGCTCTCAAGCGTCCTCTTTCCACTATGTATTCAAGATGGACAGTGATTAATATTGATATGTATATGTTAGGGTCAGGGGTGAAATCCAGCAGGTTCTGACAGGTTCTGGAGAACAGGTAGCGGAAATTTTGAGTAGTTCAGAGAACCGGTAGCGGAAATTTTGAGTAGTTTATACTCAGAGCAAATACCACCTCTGTCTGGCCCCGGAGTGGGGTGGGAATGGAGATTTTGCAGTATCCTTCCCCTGCCATGCCCACCAAGCCACACCACACCCACCAAGCCACGCCCACAGAACAGGTAGTAAAAAAAATTGGATTTCACCACTGGTTAGGGTGTAGCTATATAGGTATGTATGTATACAGCATATCTATATGTACATTATGTATGTGTACACTTTTCAGAGAAGGCAACAGAATTTCATTTTTAATGTGTGCCAGAGTCCCACAGAAAAAAAATGACTATAAAGGTTATCTCATCTTATTAGCAAAAATACTTGCTAAATTTGTGCTTTACCAAAGGCGCTGTGAGGTGTGCTTTTACCTGTCATGCTTGCACAAATCCAATTTTCTGGAAAGGCACTCTGGAATCTTTTGTCCATCTCAGATATATACGGGTAGTCCTCAACTTAACAACCACAATTGAGCCCCAACATTTCTATTAAGTGAGACATTGGTTAGGTGAGTTTTGCCCCATTTTATAACCTTTCTTGCCCCATTTGTTAAGTGAATCACTGTAATTGATACGTTAGTAATTTGGCTGTTAAGTGAATCTGGCTTCCACATTGATTTTGGCAGTCAGAAGGTCACAAAAGGTGATCACATAACCTTGGGACACAGCAATGATCATAAATAAGAGCTAGCTGCCAAGCATCTGAATTTCAATCACATGATCATGGGGATGCTGCAAAGGTTGTAACTCTAGAAAACAGTCATAAGTCACATTTTCCAGTGCCGTTGTATCTTTGAATGGCCACTGTACTTATAAATGCAACTTAATCTTTCCTGCAGGTATACCTTTTATAGGTTAAAAATTCACCGTAACTCTTGATGCCCAGAGTCTTCTATAAGCAACATCTTCTAAAATGTGTACTCCTTTATATAGGCAATATGCAAAGAACAGCATTGTTGTTAGGTTTATATTATATATTGTTTCCAGGAGAATGAAAATTTTCCATGATTACATAAGTTAATGTATGTGGAATAAATGTAAATACGAAAGAAAATTTAAACTTGCAGAACTGGGCAGTCATTCTTCCTTAGTGTTTTGATACATGGTCTTGACACACATTTATGTTTATTCCACCTTAACTTTATAAATAACTGAAGGCAGCAAACATACTTAATATTCCTTCCTCCTCTTACTTCCCCACAACTAACACCCTATGAGTTGGTTGGGCTGAGAGACAATGACTGCTTCAGGTCACCCAGGTGGCTTTCCTACCAAAGAAAGGACTAGAACTTTCAGTCTCCTGGTTTCTAGCTTGGTGCCTTAATTGCTTCACCAAACTGGCTCTATACTAAACTTCTACTGTAATAATACCATGGACTCAATGTGTATTAGAAAATCTTATATATTTGCCATTGGGCCTCTATATCATACTTCAAAATAATAAATTTATAATACTGTGGTGTACATATGAATATGCACGTTATAATACATAGCTAGGTTTTTGTGCTGGCCTGGACAGGGGCCCTCTTTTTTATTTTGATAATTATCTTTTCAGATATATCAGTGATGGCGAACCTTTTTTTCCTCGGGTGCCGAAATAGTGTGTGTGCGCGCTATCACACACATGTGCGTGCCCATACCCATAATTCAAAGCCCCCCACTCGCCCCACCCCCCTGCGCATGCGTGTGTGACCCCCCACTCCCCCGTTTCATGACTTCTAATGGGCCCGGTAGGCCCATTTTTCGCCCTCCCCAGGCTCCAGAGGCTTTCCTGGAGCTTGGGGAGGGCAAAAACGCTCCCCCCTGCTACCCCAGAGGCCCTCTGGAGGCTGAAATCACCCTCCCAGAGCCTCTGCGCGAGCCAAAAATCAGCTGGCGGGCATGCACATGCACGCTGGAGCTGAGCTAGGGCAAAGGCTCACGTGCCGGCAGATATGGCTCCGCGTGTCACCTGTGGCACCCGTGCCATAGGTTCGCCATCACTGTAATATATTATTCACTAGGCCAGTTTTTCCAGTACTATACCAGCTCTATTTAGATTCACTAAAACATAAAAACCCCACAGGCCATTCAATATATACCTTTAGAAGTGCAACAAAACTGTAACAAACTGAAGATGTTTTATTCAGGAAAACATCAGAATTCAAGAAGCAAGCTTTCACCACGTCCTGACTGTTTAATACAGTATTTGATGTGTTACGTACGGAGGTACGTTCCCAAATTTGCTAGTAGCTCGCTGATTGGCTAATCATGGGCAGCAATCTTGAATGGATGTCAGTGGCTGACCGCCTCCATGCAAAGCCCTTAAAAGCGGCTTTGCATGGAGCCGGCCGGCATTCTGCATTTGCTTCAGCTGTGAACTAATAAAATACTGAACTGTTACGGCGGCTCCGATCCTTTGTGATGCAAATCTAACATGATGTTTCTTTATTGGAGTGAATTTCTATCTCATTTTTTTCCTCTAGGAACTGAAGACAAGATCCACTATGCTCCTTCTTCCCATATTTTTCCTTAAATAAACCTGCCCAATTGTCAGGTTGAGAGAGAGTGGATGGACCACATGAATTCCCATGGTTTGGGATAGATCATAGCCTGGATGTCCTCAGTCCAACAATTGAGATTTTCAAATTATTGATCATGAACCAGGGCAAGAGAGGTGGTGAGCAAAAAGTGGAAGATGCTTGCACAGACAAAACATGATTGGTGTCAAGTTTCACTCCAGGCTTTAATGTCTGCTTTGTCCATGAAAACTTGCCAAGTTTGATAACCCATAGGTATGTAGATTAATCTTTAATTAATAAAATGGGGTGGTATATTGATTTCTTGCTCAAGATTGACCTTGGTGCAACCCCAATAAAGTTTTATGCCTCAGGAAAGAAGGAAGGAAATAACTTCTTTCTTGTTAACTTAATATATAAAAAACTGACTCTCGAGGCAAACGTAACTGATTAAATTTAAGAGAGAAAAAAGCATTTCCTCAATAGTTATCAAAATAAGTATAAAGATGTTTATTTATTTTGTCAAGTACGTATTTGATAATACAAATAAGCATAACATTATTTGAGTACACAAGATGGGTACAAATATAAGGGAACATTTGGACAGGGACGGTAGGCATGCTGGTGCACTTTATGCATGCTCCTTACTGACCTCTTAGGAATGGGGTGAGGTCAACAGTAAGGGTAAAGATTTGGGGAGGAAACCACTGAGTCAGGTAGTGAGTTCCAGGCATTAATCACTCTGTTGCTGAAATCGTATTTTCTGCAATCAAGTTTGGAGCGGTTCACTTTGAGTTTGTATCTGTTGTGTGCTCGTGGATTGTTGTGGTTGAAGCTGAAGTAGTTGTTGACAGGAAGGCTGTTGTAGCAGATAATTTTATGAGCTATGCTTAGCTCATGCTGAAGGTGACGTTCTAAGTTTTCTAAGCCTAGGATTTCAAGTCTGGTGGCGTAAGGTATTCTGTTGTGAGCAGAGGAGTGGAGAACTCTGTACCTCTGTATCTCTGGACACACTCTATTGTATTTATGTCCAATATGAGTGTGGGTTCCAGACAGATGAGCTATATTCAAGGATTGATCTGGCAAATGTTTTGTATCCTCTGGTTAGTAGTGTAATACTACTGGAGAAGAAGCTACGTAAGATTAGGTTTACAACTCTTAATGCCTTTTTGGTGATGTTGTTGCAGTGGGCTTTGGCACTTAGATCATTAGATATGAGTACTCCTAGGTCTTTGACAGAGTGAGGGTCATCTGGAAGGTCATGTCCATTCAGCTTGTATTTGGTGTTCTGATTCTTTTTGTCAGTGTGTAGGACAGAGCATTTGTTGGTTGAGATTTGGAGTTCAACCATTCTGACACAAAGTCGAGGTCTTTTTGAAAGGTAGCAGTGTTGTCGGTGGTGTTAAAAAGTTTTACATCATCGGCGAAGAGAACGCAGTTGCTTATGATGTGACCGCAAAGGTCATTTATATAAAGTATAAAGAGTGTTGGTCATAGTACGCTGCCTTGGGGAACACCACTGTTAACAGGTACGGGATTTGATAGGGTGCTCCCTATTTTAACCACTTGTTGTCTGTTTGACAGGAACGCAGCTATCCAGTTATGTAGGGGTCCAGAGATGCCATAGGATTTTAGTTTCAGAAGTAATTTGTCGTGTACCACTGAGTCGAAGGCTTTACAGAAGTCTATGTAAATTGCGTTGATTGTTTTGCCCTGGTCAAGTTTTGAAGTCCATATATTTTTGCAGTGTAGTAATTGTAGATTGCAGGATAATTTTTTTCTGAAACTGAATTGCTTGTTTGAGAGTAGGTTGTTTGCTTCTTAGTAGAGGGTAATGGATTGGTTTATGATTTATTCCATGACTTTGCAGGTGATGCTGCATAAAGAGATTGGTCTGTAATTTTCAACTAGGCTGGGATCTCCGTTTTTGAAGATGGGGATGACCGTGGCTAGTGACCATAGGTTTGGTAGGGAGCTGGTCCTGAAGGATTTTTCAAAGATTATGCTTAGTGGTTCAGCCATAGCAGTGGAGAGCTTTTTTAGGAAGTATGCACATAGTCCATCAGGTCCGATTTATAGAGATGGTTTTAGGCTGCATAGTGCTTTTTCAATGTTATGTTCTGTGAAATCTATTTGTGTTAAATCATTGTAATTAATTGTGGTATGACTAGGGAATTTTGGGCATGAGCAGTTGCTGTTTACAAAGACTGTTTTGAAGAGGTTGGAGAGCCAAAGAATGTGTTGAAGAGGTTGGCTTTAACTGTTATATCATTGCATTCTTTGCCGTTGGGTCCTTTTAGTGGTGGGAGGGATCTCCAGTCCTTAAGTTTGTTGTTTACAAAACTCTAGAAGGCACGGTTGGATTTAATGCGCATAAGATTTTCCTCTTGTTTGCTGTGGTAGTTGGAGCATTCAGTCTTTATTTGATGGCATATATTTTTGTAGCGGTTTTTAAAGTTTGCTACATAGCCAGCTTTGTTTTTCCGCCAGAGAGATTTTTGGGGGGATTGAAGCTTCCTTATTGATATGGGCAGTTTGTTTTTCTTGGTTATGGTAGTTATTAGTGGTACATGTGGTCTGATAGTTCTTTTGACTTCGACCAAGAAAATGTTATAATGGTCATCGGCGGTGTTACAGTCAGAGAATAGAGTTTGCCAGTCTAGAGATGAGAGATAGGCATCTATGAGTTCATAGTTGGCTTTTTTGAAGTTGTAATTGGGTATCCCATTTTTGCAATGGTGATAGATTGAGATGAAAGTCAATCGTCCTGTGGTCACTGTTGGAAAAGGGTTCTTTTATTTGTAGTCCATAGATTGAGCTTAAGCTGTTGCAGAAGATGAGATCAAGGCAGTAGTTGAGTCTAGTGCTGTTAGTTACTAGTTGATCTAGTCCCAGATTTGTAATAGCGTTGTATAGGGTTGCATGGATGGGTTCAGTAGTGCATTCATTTAGAGTCCAGTTAAAAAGAGGAAGATTGAGGTCACCAAAAAAGATAAGAGGGTAAGGGCAGGAGGCTGCCCACATTAGCAGTGAGGTTAATTTGTTCGCATGTGTGATGTCGTCAGGGGCTCTGTAACATAGTAGGAAGTGAAGTGTATTTAAGGACAGTTCACAAATGATGGTTTCAGGAAGAGTGAGTTCATGTGTAACTGATATTTTTTAGGTTTAGTGTCTTTTTGTAGAATATAGCTACTCCGCCTCCTCTGCGGGTTTCACGGTCAGATCGATAAACAAAATAATTCCTTGCTGTGATGATGGAGTCTGGGAGGGATGCATTTAGCCATGTGTCGCAGACAAATATAATGTTGAATGTGGCAGTATTTAATAGGAGGAGGAGTTCAGGCATTTTGTTAACGATGCTTCTTGCATTAATTAGTTTGCATTTGAGATTAGTATTGGATTGTGTTGTGGAAGTAAGGGGCACACTTACCTAGTTTTGGTTGATGATGTGTTGGATGTTGGTTTGTTGTTGGGGGATGGTGGGTTGGATGTTGGGGGATGGATTGCGGGTTTTGCTTTTGATGCAGTCGCCGCAGTAATCTATGTATAAGTCAGTGTCACCTAGTTCTTGGCATCTTTTGAGTTCTGCAGAGAGTTCACGGGAGTGTATACGTTGTAATATGGACAGATCCAGTCTTGATCTAAGTTTGCTGTGAATGGTGTTGGTTCTGGCAATGGAGTTTATGGTGTAAATAAATTTCCATTTGCTGGACTCATTTTTGCATACTACTATGCAGAATTGGGCGGCAACCGAGCCGTCGTTGTTCTTGTGCTCTGGGCCATCTCTGGAAACTTCGATGATTTCATCAGGTGTGATGATTTGTGTATGATGGCTGCTGCTGATGTTACATACTTTAGTGATATCTGGCTCGTTGTTGTCATCTAATCCAAATAAGATTGCGTTGTAACATTTTTGTTTGCACTCAATGGTATCTTTGATGAGAATGGAGATGTTGGTGGTTTGATTGGTAGATCCTTGTGGTTGTGGTTGTGGTTGATATGATGGTTGTTGAGTTCGGAAGGTATTTCGTTTGTTGAGTTTTCATTTTTCTGTGCTGAATTTTTTTTTCTAAAGATGTAAAACGTGATTCAAGGCATGCTAGGAATCGTGCTTCTAAATTTGTTTCTATGGATTCTATGGTTGTTTGCTGAGTCTTTATGGTTGTTTCTAGGGTATGGATTCTGTCAGACATAGTGATGAAGCTATCCAGTTTTGGTAAGCAGGATGGACATAGATAGGGAAATGTAGGAGTTTCTTGGAGAAGGTTGGCTACATGTTTGTTTATTCCTAGGCAGGTGTGGTGGGCATATTTTGTACATATGCGACATTTCTTGAAAGCATCATATTCATTGATAGCATCGTTGCATTTGTACCATATGCTGGGGTTGTTTGGGTTGCTGCTGCTTTTGATGTCTTTCATTTGTGAGTGTTTGGTGGTGGTGTTTTTGGAGTTTTTGCCTGGCATGGTCACTGATTAGTTTGTGTTTGGCAAAGACAATGTCAGTAATAAATCATGGAAAGGGTTTTGTATTTGTTGTACTTCTGTATATAGCTTCTAATATCCTTTTTTGGGTGCTTTTTGATGCTGTTCTTTGTTCTCAGTATATTGAATTATTCAATTGATTACCTAGACAATGAATTAACCAGTTGAGTTAACCAGTTAGACAGTGCTAATTAAGTAATTAATAAATCAATAATAATAAAATAATTCTGTAACATGTGAAAGCGCTTTGTAGTAATTGACTTTACTTCTTCCTGTAGTTTCTGAGTAGGCTTTGCTGTCCTTTGTGTTCTGACCAGTATATGGTTAAAATAGTATAGGGTATGAAAATGGTGGAGAGTTTAAATCCAATCAGTTTTAAAGTGTTACTAATTAAAAAAGTATATTCAAAGTATGGAACTATATTGCTTAAAAGTTAGTTTCTGATCTCTATTTTCAATGAACACTTAAAATATTCAAGAAAGATATCAAATACAGCAATTCTTAACAATAATCAATCATTAATGAAAAATTACCATAACACATTTCCTCTGGTGGTATTCAAACTTTGATCTTTCAGAGCAAGCAAACTATACTTTTGCAAATAAGGTGTGAGATTAAAACAAGAACGTTGCTTTCTTAAGAGCCATAACACAATAGTAATTTGTATAGTCATCACACCAGATAATTATGTTCTTAACTTTTGAAAAAGATGAGCAATTTTTTAAAAGTTTTACAGCAACAGGAATCATGGAGGTAAAAGTAAAAAAAAATATTTGGAAAGAATATGACACCTTTGCTAATCTTCATAAAGCTCTCATCTAAATTTGCATCCCAAAAAAGTAAGAGCCATTAAAATCAATTAAATATATTTCTGAAGAATCTGGCCAGTATAGAATTGCATTGTAAGCCTGTATTAAAAAGAGTGACTCTTCTGTCAATATTTAAACATGGATATAAGACAGGATCCCAAGGTTGTGATCCCAATCTTGATTTTTACCATAGCTTGCAAACACTTTTGTTAAAAAGCTTCATATATAAACAAAACTTAGATTGAGAGATAATCTATCTGAAGTTCACAACAAAAGCAGGAGTGTTTTTAACCCGCTTTGTGTGAACTGAGCAGGGGGACTAAGCTCCACATTTCCAGCTGAAAGCTTTCTAAAGATGATGATGACATCATGCGTAACTTTGCTACATGTTTAATCAACTAAGCTGCTTGCTTTCTGTACCTTAATGTGCTTTTGAATAAGCAGCTAAGGTAGAATGTGTTGTTGATAACACCAAGCTCTGAATTTGGGCTGGTTCATGCATGCCCTACAGGAAATTATTCTTTGGTGATTTTAAACTATTGCAGGCTGTTTCCAGAGCTACTAAAGGTATTGAAAGGCATGTACAGACGTATTTCACACAGCGCTCCCTCAATAAATTTTGGCAGCCACCTTTCAAATCATAGTGTTGTCCACAAATACACCTTACATCAGAAACTATCTAAATATAATTGCAAAAGTGTCCCTCTGGCCTTTGACTATAGTTGTGGGGGATGGTAAAATGTTCATACCGTATTCAACCCAGATTATTTCCATAGAATGCTAGGGTGAAATAGGTTGGCAGATAGAAACCTTGTTAGCTGCACATTTAAGCATTTACAAATCAATGACATTTGTCCTAACTGCAAGCCAAGCAAAGCTTTGATCACAGGATTAGAAAACTTTAATGAGCTACTAATGTGACACACAGACAGCCAGTTTGTGTAGTGGTTAAGGCATTGGGTTATAATGCTTTAAATGGCATGTTTTAAAAACATCTTACCTTCGTTTGTTTTTGGAGAAAAGTACTGGATTATATAAATATAATTGTGCAACCAGAGCTAAATTTTTCAGATGATAATGTTTTCTTCCAGCATTGAATAATAAATGTGTGGCCCCTTTCATTCAATGAGTTGAAGACCTGATTGCATTTTCCATCAACGGGCATAATGCCTATACTGTAGATGTACATTTTATATGGACAATATAATGAAATATGAGACTCATTTATACAAAATACACTCGTATTATTATTAGAAACATACATACTTGAATAATTGTGTTAGATAACTAAATGTAGAATTTGTGTGTCTGTGTGTAAATTGTATATAGAATTGCTAAAATGATATATTAGTTTATCTTTTTCTTTCCTTTATTGTACTTTTTACACTTTTTAAAAGCACTTTCTATATGGGTTTTTTCTTTTCTTTTTTTGACAATGTATATATTTTTCTTTTGGGGTTTGGCTTTTTGTTTTCCATTTTTTGATTGTTATCCTGAAAGAAAAAATGAATACATTTAAAAAGGCACACACAAAAAAGAATACATTTAAAAAGGACTGGAGACTGTGAGTTCTAGACCTGCCCTGAGCATGAATCCAGGTGGGTGATCTTGGCCCAGTCACTCTCTCTTAGCTGTAGGAAGATGGCAATGACAAACCACTTTTGAAAAACCTTGCCAAGAAAACTGCAAGGACTCATCCAGGTAGTTGCCAGGAGTCAACACTGACTTGGAAGCGGTGTGTCCCACTCCAGTGTCACAAACAATGTGAAAGACTAATCAGGTGTACGAATTATTTTATTTATATAGTAGCTGTGCTGCCTTTCCAATGGATATGTACCAGCTGAGGTAGCTTACAGCATTTCAGGCTATTTAAATTTAAAAGAAAATATATACCATATTTTTCAGAGTATAAGACGCACCGGAGCATTTTGGGGGAGGATGTTTTGTGGAACAAGCTACATTGGTCTGCCTCACACACATACACCATGCTTTGCAACCCATGGTGACTGAATTCACATAGCATATATCATATTGTAATCTGGCATGATGTGAATAGCAATAGCACTTAGACTTATATACCACTTCATAGTGCTTTACAGCCCTCTCTAAGCGGTTTACAGAGTTCAGCATATTGCCCCCAACAATCTGGGTCCTCATTTTACCTCAGAAGGATGGAAGGCTGAGTCAACCTTGAGCTGGTGAGATTTGAACAGCTGAACTGCAGCTAGCAGTCAGCTGAAGTAGCCTGCAGTGCTGCACTCCAGCCACTGCGCCACTTCAGCTCTTGAATCCAGGCATGATGAATAATAACAATTTCCTAGGGACCAATCCATGGTTCTGAATACTGGCAATATTGTGCCAGAGTTTGGAAGATAGTTTTTAAAAAGCACAGATAATTTTATAATTTTCTCTTCTTGGTCAGTAATTATTCTATCTAATGGTCTATAAAAGGCTAGACTTTACCGTTTAAGTTACTATTTAAGGTACATTTACATCACACATCAAGATTTATGAAAAAATAACAGAAGAAATTTTGTCTCTTTGAATTTTGCTTGCTACTTTAGGGAAGCATATCATATGTCTTCTCAAATTAGAAACAGAAGCACTTCTAGTTTCTAGAAAACCTTGAAAACAAATACACCATGTAAAATTCAAGTGAAACTTTTTAAGGAAGCTCATCTTGCATAAATAGAGCACATCCATTACTCTTTCGAAAGTAAAAAAAATCATTCAGAAAAAAATTATCTTTCAATTTGAATTGTTAATATTTATTATCAATTAATTCATTTAAGGCTCTAATGCTGCACTTCTGCTGTACTAGCAAAGAGATTATCCAAAATGTATCTTCCAATTGTGTTTCAAAGTGTTTTATTTAGTGAAGTTTGCTAAATGATCACTAAATTAAGACATAGTAAAGTTGCTGTCAAAACTGTTATAAGTTTAATGTTTCATATACAAATCTTAGATAGTCGTGCATAAGTAAATATGCAGTGTTAAAAAGCACTGAGACCTTATTTACAAGCCTTCAAGGCTTATGCAGTAGAGTTTAAATAACACAGTGGGATATTCTCTCTGTAAATAACACATAACGAAAGTCATGCTGTGAAGTTAATCTAGGACTTTGCGGGTGGCAAATGCCCATTTTTTAAAAAGCCATATTTCTAAAAGTGCATCATATTTACAATATGTCTGTAGAACTTAGATGCAGTGTATCCTTTTTGTTTTATAAAACCTTCAGGTTCCAATTGTATAGCCAAATATCTGTGAGTGATGGATTTTTGACTGTTCATACCACGAGCCAAGCTATTCATATTAAAAACCTTGAAGCTCTTCCTTCGCTAAACTTGGCTAGACTTTGGGACTGTTCCTCTTGCTGGTCTTTAAGATATTTCTGCATATTTTAGCTAATTACAGCAAATGTCTAGTTTGCAAACTACTTATTTAAGGTCCGGATGGGAGTATAAACATCAGCATCTACCTTCCATCATGGCTTTCAGTAATTGAGGCTTTCAATGTACTGCTTTTTAAAAAGATAAATATAGACTAGATTACCAGGCTTAATTATATCTATGGTACCCTCCTTATAGTAGAAGAGTACCAGCGGTGGGTTGCTACTGGTACAGTCTGGTTCTACGAACTGGTAGCGGTGGTGACAGGAGGCTCCGCCATCCCAAACGCTTCTGCACATGTGCAGAAGCGTTGGGCACGCACGCGAGCCATAGCGATGGGATTTAGAACCCATCACTGAAGAGTACTAATGAGTTGGGGCAGATTTTAGCCAGTTGCAACCTCAGGCCACTTTTATCAAAAGCATAGTCGCATTGTTATAAACAAATAAAACAGGATATCTAACTTAGCGTCTGCCTAGCAAGTCTACACCCCATCAACTAATAGACCAATACTGTACAGTGCACTGACCGCACAGTCAGTAATCAAACATTTGAAGAAATATAAAGCTAAGTATGAAGTTTTATATCAGGGGTGTCAAACTCAAAGCCCGGGGGCCAGATCTGGTCCACGAAGTGCTTAGATCTGGCCCACGGGGCCACCCTGGAAGCAGCAAAGGACCAGCCTGGGTTGCCTCTGCCAGCGAAAACAGAGCTCGGGACGACTGCATGTGGCCCTTTCAAACTCCATTTTTGCTGGCAGAGGGTTGCAGGAGGCTGTTGCAGCTGAAAACGCAGCTCGGAAGCCCGTTTTTGCTGGCAGAGCACTTGGGCCACCACAGGTCCCCTCCTATGACATCAAGCTGACCACGCCCACCCTGGCCACTCCCCCTCCACCACCACCCTGAGGTCAAACACAACCCTGATGCGGCCCTCAATGAAATTGAGTTTGACACCCTTGTTTTATATAGATGCTGAAGAAGCAAGAATGGTTTTGCAAAGATAGGAAGAAATGAAGAATAGGGAGGAGAGTTTTCAGAAAAAGTGCTTCAAGTCTGGGATGAGTGCATTCATTGTACCTTTTGGTGGTTTTTTTAAAGGAAGTAACTTCTTTCAAGTGCTGCCAACATATAGTAAACATGTCCATGCTAGATTCAAATCACTTTCCCATACTGCATGCTCTACTAAAGAACTATAGGGTATTGGTGTAAATTAGTTCTGTCCAAATACTCTTTTATTTATTTTCTGTCTTTAGTTTACTTCTTTGTGCACTCTGAATAACTGCTTTTCCTGGAAGGAAATAGCATGACAATTAGTTTATGTCTAATGAACATAGAAACAATTATGGTGTTTTTATACAATGTTTGTTACATCACAGTAAAGGTGTTCACCATCCTGGACAAGATTTCTAAGAATTAATTTTATACTTTCCGTTACATAGTCGGATAAAGATGATGAATAGGTCACCTTTTTCCTGAAATTATTTCTGGGAGAGGAGAGTAAATAAGCCTTTTCATACAGATAGATTCATCAAAGGCCTCCTTCTTCCACTTTTCAGGGGGGAGGAGAATATTTTGTTTTATTTTTAAAAACAAATTTATGTCACTGCCTGTCTACCAAAAGTAATTCTAAGCAGTCATTAAGAATATAAGCACAAAAACCATTAACAACTCCTCACTCACAAAACAAAAGAGACACATAGATAAAAGTCACATCCATAAATCAGCCACATCACTATAAAAGAGATAGCAAGAAAACATTGAATGTTACAAAGAGGACAGCTTCCTGCAACATTTAATGAGACAAAGTGATTGCCTGTTAGCAGACTCCTCTGCAAGATTCTGTAGCATTAACCTGAAATAATTTAATTTCTATCAAAATTTAAAAATAAATGTTTTTTAAACACTCACTAAAGAAAGAGGCAAGTCTCTCTCAATTTGCTCCATGAGACATTATTACTTTATTTAAAGCAAATGGAAATAGACATTTTATCTCTGGTTGTACATTAAAAGGTTCTTGCTTCTCTTTAAATTCATGCCTTCTAGCTATTCTGGGAAAGCGCAGGAGATGGACAATGTTTCATTTAATTGCAGGCTCCTAAGATAGAGAAGGTATTCTATAATTATTGAGATCCAAAACAAGGAAATGTAAGTTGAAAGCCTGCTGACAGGCATTTAGTGCTCTAGATAAATTAGTTAATGTTAGCAAAGAGCTTTTGAAGATTACATTTTACATGCTAAGTACCATTATTATCATATAAAATTCAAAAGGTCCTGAAGGAAAATCTACTCATATTAGTTGTCTCAAAATACTTCTGTAAAAAGTTGTAGTTTGTTTCAGGCTAGAACTGGCTACTTTATATTATCTTTTTCCCCCCTATAAAAGAGTGTGCACAGTGCACAAATTTTGAGACAACCCAAGAGCAAAATACAGTAAACAGAGGTGTGTCTTTCAAACAGTGGTTTATCTACAAAGAATATATACATACACATACTAGGCAAAGGGCAAACAATCAATCATCAACTACAGCACCGGAAGCACACACGGAGAGAGAGATACCCCCTTACAGGGCCTCTCTTATATTACAGCCTCTTAAAGCGGTAGCAGTCAAGTAACCCTGCTGACTCATTGCTACCATTGCATCATTGTTACAGTATTACAGCATTACAGCAGCTGGTTAATTAATTCATCATTACCCTGACAATATTTTATATCATTTGATACAATTTATTTAAATTTAATAAATAAAACATGAACATTGAACAAGTAGAACAGTAGACCTCAATAACTATATTGAACAAATACAGAATACCCAGAATAATAAAATTATTTTGTATTAATGGCTTAATTTAAAAAAATGAAATATGGTGTAAAATGGGTGTCAAACTGACGGCCTGTGGGCCGGATGCATCATGCGGCCATGCTCACCCTAGCTCCGTGAAGGGGAAAAACATTGCAATATGTCACATGATGGCAATGTGACAGCAAGTTTGACTCTCCCATGGTGTAAAAAGTTTTACTTCAAGCTTTGTTCATGAACATTATAGCTAGCGTTTACATTGCCATTTTTATAACTTTATTTTGTTTTTTCATGTGCTTAAATTTTAATATTTTCATTGTAAATTGCCTTGTCTGGGTGAGCTCTAGAAAATAGTAAAATAAATGAAATAAAGAGTTGGTGTTTATCTGCTCGCCCCTTTCTCCAATTGTTGTTTTTAGAAACTGAATTCCAGCGTTCCATTGTATTGCCCTGTTGACTATTTTGATACTGAATGTCATGGAATGTGGCCTTTGGACTGTTGTGATCTGGTTTGATCCAATCCTTACATGAAATCCAGTACAACTGCCAAGTTGGGCACTTGATCCTTCTTCGGTTTCTTCCTTTCCCTTGCTTTTAGAGGAAAGAGAGGAAAGGGGGATGAAAAACAGAAGACAAGATCTCCCTTCATTTTTGTTTTTAAATAAAAAGATAGTTATAGAAATGAACTAAGTCTCATACCAGTGGTCCAATCTGAATAACCAATTTGCCTAGGTCAATGTCAATTTTGTATACCTTAAAGCAGTCCCAGATTGTGCTACAGTATTTAATTCAGTGCCAATTTTCAGCAATACAGTTTTCTGTCTACAAGGTTGTTGTTATTTTTGTCTGTAAAGCTATAGAACAAGTGAGTTAAACATTCATATTTTGCACTTTGAATATTATCTGACCCCCTCACCCCAAAGCAAAAGAAATGACTGAAAAAAATGGCCTGCCTTGCTCCATCACTAAACTTTTTGTAACTCAATGCTGAAAGTACATTAGCAATAACACCGATGATTATTATGATACTCAAAATTATTCTTGGCTTGTATTGTGGCAGTAAAATGCATTGCCTTCTTCCCTAATGTTACAGACTAGGCATTTTTTTTGCTGATGATTTTCCATCCAAATACTAACATCAACCCTGCTTAACTTCCTAGGTCAGAGTAGGTTGGCCAGATGCTGAAGCTCTCTTAATCCATTATTGTTCTTACTAAATTAAATGTTTTGAGTCCTGAAATTGGAGAAGACGGATTCACTGGCCAGTTTTCATGTAAGTTATGACTTTTTCCTGACCATCATCCACAATCATTGGCTACAGAATTAGCAGGAAACTTCTGCTGTGCTAGGAGGCAATCACCAGACACTTCCCACTGATTTCTGTATGTGTCTGTTGTGTTTTACTTAATGTGGACCGCTCGTTTGTATACATAAAACTAACTTCAGAGTAAGCTCAGCTCTGGTCTAATCAGTTCAATTAAGATTATCCTTCTTGAACAAGGCACATCTGCCAGTATATAGTTATTGCCATCAATTGACACAATTGATAATGATAGTCATATTATGTTGATATAATTTCCCTATTCCAATCCAGTGAGCACCACATTGAAATAAAATGGCACTGAATGTTGAAGTTCAGGAAGTGTATGTATTTGCCATGGTTTTAAGCGACTTTTTTCTTAATTTGTTTGCTTCAAAAGGCTCAAGAGTTTTTCTATTTTCCTATGTTTTATTTTAAGTATCTTAGTTGTGTTATATTCAAATCATTTGTGACGTCTATATCCTGACTGTGAAATCCATTGAGGGCAATTGGGCTGAAAAATAGTCTGCATATATAAATATAATTAACAGTACACTTCAAATTACAAATCAAAGGAATCTTACATCTTAGTAGATAATGTATATATTAAACTATTACGCTTCTAAAAGATGTTTCAGTATCGACAAGAGATTTGCTGTTGCTGATGTTGTTAAAAACTAAACTACACAATTTATGTGAAAAATAATAATTTGACTAAAACGGGGGTCTCCAAACTTGGTCACTTTAAGACTTGTGGACTTCAACTCCCAGAATTCTGGGAGTTGAAGTCCACAAGTCTTAAAGTTGCTGAGTTTGGAGACCCCTGGACTAAAAGGTCTCAGAACTGGAGGCTGAAAGAGGATAGGAATAATATTCTTTTGATTCCCTGCCCCCTCACCTGAAAAAAAGAGAATGGCTTCTTGTTGGCTTCTTCACTGGGTGAGTCGTTCACATAACCTCATAGATGTCTTTCTTCCCATTCTTGAAACTGGAAGAAAGTATGTCACTTTCAACACTTCTGCCCCCACAGTGATCCTGCAAGGGATATTGTAGTCTGCTGTGAGGAAGCAGGAGACAACCCCCACCCCACCCCCATTTTATGTCTGTGTTAAAGGGCCAGTCATACTCCACTGCATATCACCACTTGTCTTTGATATTGGTAATTTTTCTCTCCCTCACACTATCTCTCACCTCCTCCTTGTGCAAAGAATTATCTGATTATACAAAAGTACCGTTAGTTATTTTTTTTAGAGGGGGGGGAACAACACTAGTTACTAATTGAAAAAAAATTAAAGCATTTGAATTCTCTGAAACTTTTGCCTGGGCAAAAAAAAAATGAATTTATTAAAATCAAAATAATAAAGGCAATGCAGGGCTTGTGATCCAGTCAGGCCACAGGTTTTAGGAGTTATAACGGCATTGCTGAATTCTCTTATTTACCTACTATCTGTAGGAAGAAGAAAACTCCTGGAAGAGTCACTGGCAAACCAGAAAAGGAGAAGGGGAAAGGAAGTTTTACAAAATACAGAATAGTAGTGTTGGAAGGGACCTTGGAGGACTTCTAGTCCAGCCACCTGCTCAAGTCTGCCATCCAACCTGAGGGGCTGGATCATCGTTTGACACTGCATCATCAATCATTTTAATATTTAAAATATTAAAATTATTTTTCTTAATATAAAATACAAAAAGACGCATGAGGTTTTCTTGACAAACAAAAGGTGACTTATCATCATTGCTTTTACCATTGTCATTAAAGTGATCCCTAAGCTCTAGCATTTTGCTATATCACTGTTGTCGAATATGGGTGTCTGCTTGCTTTAGCAGCATAGCTGAGGTGCCTTCATGCTTTGGGTAATCCTACTGAGAATATAAACTCTTGGCATCCACTTCTGGCATTCTTCACTCATCCTCTTTGCTGCTTTAAAGAGAAAATTAATAAATAGTGTAAATAGAAATTATCAGAATGCCCTAGAAATTTAGTTATGAGGGTTATTGAGTTGGTGACAAATGTCCTTATAAAAATGACAATAAAGAAGAACAAGGGCTGAGGTTTCTATTGTACCCATGCCTTAGGGACAATATCATATTTCAAAAGGAATTGTCTTTTATTTCCTTCCAAAATAGGTAAGAGGAGGGCATTCAAATGGGATAATTAAATTAAAGCTCTCCTAAATTTAGAAGTCAAAACTTGGTATAAATATGAAGCTGTTTTGGGAGCTCAAGTTTAATTGCTTATAAATATATCCTGTGGGAGGTTTGACCTTCTGTGTCTAAAATCCTTTTTATTAAGGCTAACTTAGCTTGATGTGGCCCTAATTATACAATAACATCACTGGAAAATCCATAATTTCCTTTGGATTGCTTTTTCCCAGGAAGATTTGAAATTAATCAGCAGTATTACAGAATTGTGGAACACTTTCAGGCAATAAATAAAAATATTTATCCAAAGACTGGATTCAACTTTACTGCCTCCTGTTTCCCACCAAAATACAGCATTTTCAGACACAGCAGGCAACCTGGAAGATGCTTTTTAAGAATTTAGCTTGGACTCTCTAGGGTAGCTATGTTGGTATATGTTCCTAGTTCTATCTCGTTTAGTACTAGTGCTCAGGCTTTAAGCTACAAATAGCTGAATTGCAGCAGATGTTCTCCTTGTGCAAAATGAAATAAATGCATAACTGATCCTGATCTCTGTGCATTTCAGGATACATGATCTAAGTGAGCAGTTCAGCTTCAGGAAAAGCTCACTTATCTGTATTCACTTCAGACTTATATATATAGCAGGGAAAGAACATCAAGTACTTTCAGACTTACATTTAAAAACCTTTAATTCATGTTAAGTGGTAGCACTGCTCTTCTTCCTCAAGGCAGTCTGACTTAATAAAGTTATTTATCATGCTTCCAGAAGGTAAGTCTGCTTGCAGCTGCTCGAGTGGGTAAAGCAGGGTTTTAATTTTGAGAAGCTCTGATCCAAATCCCAAGTCAGCTGTAGGGCTTGTTTAAGCTGTAACTCTATACCCTCTTACCTCGGAGCACAATTCTTCATAAACTAAGTGATCTTAATTTATGAAGGAATGGATTCTCTCTTGCCTTCACTTCATTGCTTAGAACAGTGGTTCCCAACCTGGGGGTCGGGACCCCTTTGGGGGTCGAATGACCATTTCCCAGGGGTCGCCCTGACATCCTCAGCTCCCCCCCCACTGCCACAAGCCTGGCCATATCAACTCAACTCGCCCGAGCCTTCCGATTGGTCGGGAGAGGTGCCATTTGGTGAGAGGCGTTTGTGACGCCTGGCGGCCGAGCTTTGACAGCATCAGCTAAGGGGCCAGCTTTGCTTTGAATTCTGGGAGTTGAAGTCCAGGCACCTTAAAAGTTGCTGAGATTGAGAAATATTGCTGGTTATCAAGTCTAAACACAGAAGTAGACTTGTTGTGGAAGATGATATTCCTTGTGCTCTTGCAAAGACTGGCTATGCTTTAATTATGTTCAATTTGTAACAATGAAAATATATCCTGCATATTAGATATTTACATTACGATTCATAACAGTAGCAAAATTACAGTTATGAAGTAGCAACGAAAATAATTTTATGGTTGGGGGGTCACCACAACATGAGGAACTATATTAAGGGGTCGCGGCATTAGAAAGGTTGGGAACCACTGGCTTAGAAGAAAGGCAGATGTAAATATGAACAGCAGTTAGCAGAATGAAGCAAAAGACAGAAATCAATAAACCCATTTCATTTTTCATTTAAGCTTTTGAAACCTTAACATTCATTAAAAGACTTCTGAAAAGAATTGTAATTTACACTGAGTTGGTCTTTTCACAGGGTTATGTCAGTAATTAAAGGTAAATTCCAATATTTCCCATGTTCCTGAAAACAAATTTCTATGTCTTTTGCCTCAAAAGAGAAAACATAGCTACTACTTACTTACAGTATACTAAAAAGGTTATTTCTTTTCTCTCTTATATTATTCATTATTTATTAAAGCCAACCTGCTTACTCAAAAATATTTCCCTGGTGTTTTGTTTTCTATTTTTATTCTAGTTAAACCTGATATTTCTCCCATTTAGGTAAATTGATGAAAGAATATCCACACATTGCACACCCAGAAGTGTATGCAATGTATTTGGTAGTTTCCCAAAATGAGTTACAGTCAGATGTTTACTTTTTCATATTTAAAAGTTTGAGCAAAGAATTCCAGCTGTGAGATACCCGGAACAATCCAGCTGCACCGCTTTAAAGGGGAAATGGATGTTTGTAAGAGCTGCCCGCTCTTCCTTTCAATCAATTACCATAACAAATTACTGGATATATGCCAGGAAAGATACAAAAGCTCAATGTGCAGCATTGTTTTGGATTTTGGGAACTATTACATTTGAAGCCTGTCCTAGATAAAACCCAGATGGGGAGAAAAGAAAAGGACAGCTGGCATTGCTTTTTCTTGCAGAAATGATATCAATTCAATTTTTTCTAATAAAGTGTATTAGTGCTTGCTTCTTAGAAGGGTATTTGAGGACTGGAGGAACCTGGAAATCAACTTCATTGTAACCATCAACTTCCAAGGTATTTCTTATACTACAGGTATAGCATAGGCACAGAGATTGATTTATGTCATGTGATCCAGAGAAAGAGAAAATCATATCAAGAAGCAAATATAGGAAACATCAGTTTTTCTCTGATCTTTCTGAGCTCTGGGCTAGCCAATATGAATATCAATCACTGCCAGCTGAACTGCTAAACTGTTCTGTCTCCTAAAAATTAAAAATGGCCCATTAGTGAGCAGTTTGGTCTCACCGGAAAAACACTTAATCTCTCCCCTGGTATAGCCGACAAAGTGAGGAGAGCCTGTGGCTTAGAGGTTAATACATCTAGCAATATATGCAAGTAGCCTGGGTCCGAATCCCAGAAGGGTATGGCTAGCTGATGAGAGCTAATTAGCTTGAAATAGATTTATACTAGTCCCCCTTTATTTCTTTGTCGGTAAAACGTAAATTCAACACAAAAAGTTTTTCGCAAAAGCAACTGCCTGCGAAGGCTCCTGGATTGGGGCTGAACGGTGAAAACGGAAGCAATATGCTTCGTCCCATAATTGGGTACACCAGATTGCCCTGATAGACCAGTCTCACCAGAAAAACACTCAGTGAGCAGTTCATACCATCAAAATACCGATGACAACAATTGTAATCATGTTGATATCAGGGTACCATAATAACAAACAAATCAATTACATATATTGATTATATACTGTATAATTAATTTGTTTCTTATTATAGGTATAACAAACAGGAAAGGCGGCAGATTTGAACTGTAACAGTAACACAGAATAGAGCTAACCAGCTGCTTTTTAAAAGAATTTTATTGAAATCTATGGAGATTCTCAGTCACCCAGGTCATGGTTGTCCCAAAGGTGCTTTTTTCAAGAGGCAATTGAAACCAGAAAGTCCAGTTGCCTCTTGAAAAAAGCACCTTTGGGACAATTTTGTTGATTACAATTAAAAAGATAAAAACTAATACAAACTAAAAAAATTAAAGAATAAAAAGAAAAAATAGAGAAGCATAAAAGAAAGATAGAAAGAAAAAGAAAAAGAAAAAAGTAAATAAAAGAAAAAATATATAAAGAAATGACTTCTTCGCAATGTACAATGTTAGTAATACAGTATATTATCTTCTCTTGAAATACAACATATGTCTTCAATCCATAACTCATTTCTTATCTTTAAGCAAATCTTGAAAGCCTTGTCATTTAGTCCTAGTCACCAAAATTCCATTAACGATTATTAAAGATAAAATATCTATTTTAACATTGATCAAATAAGCCAACTTTATATTTCTTCCTTTAACTTTTAACAATCTTGATTTTCAATCCTTTCAAATAATATCATCTTAATATGTCTCTTCTTATAAAATCCTTCAAAATGTTAATAGGTTAGTTTTGTAAATCCAATGTAAAAAAATCATCCTAGTCATTCTTTTGGTTTGTTATTTGAAGGAAGTCTTTCTGAAGATATACTTTAATTTTTTAAATCAATCTCAAGCATATTTTTGTTGCTTTCAAAATATGCCCATGATCACATAGAAGCACTTCATAATCCTCATGCCATTTTTAACTGTCCTGTCTTAGATTTTTTTGACAGGTGATGTGATTTGATCATGTGATCCTGAACTTCACTTGACTCAGAGTTTGAATCAATATGTTAAGTAAATTACAAGCTAAATGTTCATGATGACAAAACATCAAACCAGTTGAAAATGAAAAGCAAAATTAGACCTATTCTCAGGTGACAGTATTGATCAGTCTTCAAATACTTGGTTTACAATAAGGTCTCCCATTGTCATATTAAGAGTAGTTCTTGTTTAACCTGCATAATTGTTTTAAATATGCAATGCAATGGAATAAATTCCAAGATAGTTCAAAAATTGTTTTAATTTGTTCCCATCCTTGGAAGAATTTAGAATTCAGAAGGCCAACATTAACATTCTTGTAGAATCTTTCAAGTATGTTAGACAACAATTTCAGTTAGTCTTGGCAAAATTTGATAGAAATTGTAGTCAATCACATCTAAATGTTTGAATTTTTAAGACCCTAGCAAATAATATGGAATGAGATCACAAAGAATCAAAACAAAGGCAAATGGCAATAGCACTTAGACTTATATACCACTTCATAGTGCTATACAGCATCTTGCCATGGATCCGCTACTGGGCCCCTCTCCAGATGCAAGTTCAGAGGAGGAAGGTGAGTTCGAGTCTGCAGAGGAAAGTGTGGAGCAGAGTATTGGTCAGGATCAGGACTCAGAGAGTGCTAGCCTGATGGAGCAGCCTCAGCTGGGTCAATTGGATGAGCAACAGCCTGTGGAGGTAAGCCACAGCTGTAGCAAATTGACCAGGAGGCTCCAGGAGAGGACTGAGAGCAGTTGCTACCCATTACCATTGAGGAGGAGGTGGATTCCATGCCTCCTCCTGATCCAAGGACATGTAGAACAGAGAGAAGACAGGCACAATGCTGGTCAGCTAGACTACTCATGAGGAGGCAACCTTGCCTCTCATGAAGGACTGCACTGACTTTGCCTTCTTAATCCCGCCCTGAGGACCTAAGTATTGCTAAAGCTCAGTTCTATGTCTTGTGTGCTCCTGCTGTGTATCCTGCCCATTCACATTGTGAGCTGCCTTCCTGAACTTTGTCTGTGCCTGTTGGACTTGGTTATTCAGTGACTCTTGCTGTGCTGAGCTCAGAATCCAGACCTGGGCAACAGGACTGTTTTTCGAGGACCTGTTTGGGGGGGGGGTTTAAATAAACACCTGTAGAACTCTTGCTGTATGTTGTGGGCAACACACATCTCTAAGCATTTTACAGAGTAAACATATTGTACCAACAATCTGGGTCCTCATTTTACTGACCTTGGAAGGATGGAATTTCAACAACTGTAGAATCAGCATAACACAATTGACAAAAGTGAAGGGGGGATTGAATACTTTCTGAATGCACTGTATGTTCACCAATCAATGAACCCCTGAAAAACTGGATAATCTTCAGGCAAATCTCCAGTTATATTGCTTTGAAGCAACAGTGACTGTAGACATAGCCATCTCATCCCATGCTAATATCTTTATTTTCAACAGGCATTTTAATCAAATGAGACTACCAGAGGACTTTATTGCGGTGTTTATTGTAGGGGGAAAATACCTTTCAGATTAAAAACTGCTGAAGGCATGTGTAAACTCTGAAATGTGTTCAATTTTAAGAAACCAGTATACAGTACATGAAACCAGCAGGCTAGTATATTCACAGCAGTAAACTGACTTTCTTTGTTCATGAGCAAAACAGAAAGGAAAGTCAGTCAGTCAGTCTATCTATCTATCTATCTATCTATCTATCTATCTATCTATCTATCTATCTATCTATCTATCTATCTATCTATCATCTATCTATCTATTTATCATCTCTCTATCTATCTTCTATCTATCTATTTATCATCTCTCTATCTATCATCTATCATCTATCTATCTATCTATCATCTATCTATCTATCTATCTATCTATCTATCTATCTATCTATCTATCTATCTATCTATCTATCTATCTATCATCTATAAATCATCTATCTATCACCTACCTACCTACCTACCTACCTACCTACCTACCTACCTACCTATCTATCTATCTATCTATCTATCTATCTATCTATCTATCTATCTATCTATCATCTATCTATCTATCTCATTGATATATCTATTTTATTCTTAGACATGTTCAAAACATTCTATTCGCACTAACACAATATAACTAAAATCCTCAATTTTTCATGCAAATTTGTTACTGTAACAAGACAAGCAAATATGCCGCAGTGGAATAATCAAACACAATCTGGCTTTGTTTATATGAGATACATTAAGCTGTGTTTTCCAGGAAAGAATGGCATTCCCTGTGGATGTACATCATGATCACAGACTTATGATTAATGACCATGGAGAATATGAGTGGAGATTTGCTTCAAGGGGGTGGGTCATAAAGAGTACACACGTTAAAGTTGACTCTGCACCACAACGGCTTTTGTATTTTTAAAACAGTTCTGATGAACCAAGAACTGATGTAAGTGGAGATTACAAAGATCGCAGTCTTCATTGTGTCCTGTTCTTTCTTTCTTTCTTTCTTTCTTTCTTTCTTTCTTTCTTTCTTTCTTTCTTTCTTTCTTTCTTTCTTTCTTTCTTTCTTTCTTTCTTTCTTTCTTTCTTTCTTTCTCTTTCTCTGTCTCTCTCTCTCTGTCTCTCTCTCTCTCTGTCTCTCTCTCTGTTTCTCTCTCTGTTTCTCTCTCTGTCTCTCTGGAATGGATACACTTGATTCCCCCCCCCTCCAGCATTTTATTTTGTTTCAACATTTTGTAATTGAATAATCTTATCCCTAGATGCTATATAATCAAGATGGAAAAAGAGTTAATAAATATTTCTAGAGGAGAAAACTCTTCTGTTCTATTGGACATCTTCCTATTGAACCAGAATTAGAGGACCAGAATTTGTTGTGTTCCTGAAATCCTAGGAAAAGGAGAAAAAGAGGGAATGCCAAGTTTTTAACATGGTGGCAGCTTAATGAAATGACTAGAATCAGTAGGACATAAAGGCTCTGAAGCAAATGGCCTCTTTGGAAATAACTTTTTTAAAGATTTATTTATTTATTTATTTATTTATTTATTTATTTATTTATTTATTTATTTATTTATTTATTTATTTATTTATTTATTTATTTATTTATTTATTTATTTATTTATTTATTTATTTATTTATTTATTTATTTATTTGTCAAGCATATATGATTATAAGCAAAGTATAAACAATAAAACATGATTGAATATATATGTAATGGTACAAGCATGAATAAGAGTAAAAGAGGTAAGAATATATGTGTACATTAGGACAGGAATGGTAGGCACGATTGTGCGCTTATGCACGCCCCTTACCGACCTCTTAGGAATGGGGTGAGGTCGATGGTAGATAATTTAGTATTTAGTATTTGTTTATTTGTCAAGCATATATGATTATAAACAAAGTATAAACAGTAAACATGATTGAATATATATGTAATAGTACAAGCATGAATAAGAGTAAAAGAGGTAAGAATATATGTGAACATTAGGACAGGAACGGTAGGCACGATTGTGCGCTTATGCATGGGTTTGGGGAAGAAACTACTGAGCCAGGTAAAGTGTTCCAGGCGTTGACAACTCTGTTGTTGAAGTCGAATTTTTTGCAATCAAGTCTGGAGCGGTTTACATTAAGTTTGTATCTATTGTGAGCTCGTGTATTATTGCGGTTGAAGCTGAAATAGTCGTTAACAGGTAGGACATTGAGGCAGATAATTTTGTGAGCTACACTTAGGTCAGATCGAAGGCGGCGGAGTTCTAAATTTTGAAGTCCCAAAATTTCTAGTCTGGTTTCATAAGGAATTCTGTTATGAACAGAGGAATGTAGTACTCTTCTTGTGAAGTATCACTGGACATTCTCAATTGTGTTAATGTCTGATATGTAGTGTGGGTTCCAGACTGATGAGCTGTATTCAAGAATCGGTCTAGCAAATGTTTTATATGCTCTGGTTAAGAGTACAATGTTACCAGAGAAGAAGCTGCGCAAGATTAGGTTAACCACTCTTAATGCCTTCTTTGCTATGTAGTTGCAGTGGGCTCTGGCACTCAGATCGTTGGAGATGAATACTCCGAGGTCCTTTACTGAGTGAGGATCATCATCAAGGTCATGATCATCAAGTTTGTATTTAGTGTTTTGATTATTTTTGCCAATGTGTAAAACTGAGCATTTGTTGATAGAGATTGGTAGTTGCTACTTGTTTGACCATCAAAGTCTTTTTGAAGGATTGTAGTATTGTCTGTGGTGTTGAATAGTTTTACATCATCTGCGAAGAGGACGCAGTTGCTTTGTATAATATCACAAATGTCATTTATGTAAAGAATGAAGAGAGTAGGTCCTAAAACGCTTCCTTGGGGAACACCGCTGTTAACAGGTACAGGGTTTGATAGAGATGATCCTATTTTAACCACTTGTTGTCTGTTTGACAGGAATGCAGTTATCCATTTGTGTAGGGGGGGGCAGAGATGCCATAAGATTTTAGTTTTAGGAGTAGTTTATCGTGTACTATGGAGTCAAAGGCTTTACAAAAGTCTATGTAGATTGCGTCTATTGCTTTGCCCTGGTCGAGTTTTGTAGTCCATATGTTTTTACAATGTAGAAGTTGTAGGTTGCAGGATAACATTTTTCTGAAACCAAATTGATTGTGAGAGAGTAGGTTGTTTGTCTCTAAGTGATTCCATGACTCTGCAGGTGGCGCAACATAAGGAGATTGGTCTATAATTTTCAACTAGGTTGGGGTCTCCCTTTTTGAAGACAGGGATGACCGTGGCTAGTGACCATAGGTTGGGTAGGGTGCTGGTTCTGAGAGATATGTCAAAAATAATGCTTAGAGGTTCTGATAGGACGGTGGAAAGTTTTTTTTAAGAAGTAAGCACAAAGTCCACCAGGTCCTATGGATAGGGATAGATAGGGAAGATACTTAAGTTGTATGTATAACTCTCGAGAACAATAGTACAGTGTCTTTTAAAATATGTTGTAATGTTATTAAAAAACAACTATAAATTATGGTTAGCCAGGTTATGATCTCCCATTTATTACCAATTCCTAGCGGAGAGCTCAGCCATAAAAAGTGGTTTGCTAAAAGGCCACAGGATAGTAACCTGGAAAACATTAAGTGTAAGCATAATTGATAGATTTTATAAGAATCATATGAGCAATGAAATATTCAAGTTGAAGACATGGGAGGTCTAAATTGTTCATGCATTAAAACTGCAATTGAAAATAAGGTTCATAAATTAAACATATGCCAGCCATATCCATTGTGGAATTAAACATTTATTTCGAGTCAAGCTTAACTTCTAGTCAGTTCATGGACACACCCATGCAATTTTCTTGGCATTAATGCAGAAGTAGTTTGCCACTGCCTTATTTTAGTATGTTTTCATGACTTCCTGATTTTGCCTATATTTATGGCCTTTTTTGAAGGGCTCCCATTTGGGTGTGACCCTTCCTAACTTTTTGAGAACAACCAAGTGTGGCATAATGAAATATTAAAGCATTCTTGGGGGAAAAAAACCCTAAACTGTAGAATTTAAATTGTTTAATAAATAATATATGAACCATGATCCCGAAGTGGGAATGGACCTAGCAAGCAAATGTATGTTGGTTATTTTATTTTAATTAAATAAATTAAATTAATTAAAATGTATGTTGGTTATTTTATTTTAATTAAATGATAAGCTGAAAACAAAAATGAAAATGGCAGTTGAATGACACAATTGTGTCACTGATTTTCCTAGGGATTCTGAAGCTTTCAAAAAATACCGTTGCTCTATAAAATGATTAATGAATAAAACTAATAATCTCATTTGCATCATAGTTGCAAGAAATAAATGTGCCACATTCTTTTAGTAATTACATTTTCATCTATGCATCACATAAAACTCTAATAGAATCCCACACATTTTTGGCATGACTTATTTCCAGTTGTTGTTTTACTTTTCTCAGCTTAATACTCTCAGCACACAATGTTTTCTGGGGGGGGGGGGAATAGTGAAGTTACAAAAGTTACAAAAACACTTCTGAAACCAAAATTTTCATAATGTTTCTTTGACTTAGGGTTATTTTTGTCAGAACTATAGTAGATTAGATCATTTAACTTTTGCCTCCTACCCACAAAACACTTTTGTTCTGAAAAGCTAGAAATTTAAATTAATGAATAGAAATAGGGAATTACACTAATGCATATGTTTTTGCAAAGCTCTGATGAATATATTTGTGTAGGTCGGTGGAAATACAAATATTTCAAAGAGAAGCTGAACCCAACTATTAATTATCATTATGAATGGATCATGAATATCTGATCACATTGTGTATTGAATAGTGAAGTCTCCACAGCTCCAATCTTGCTATTGTTTGATTATTTGTTTGTTTGATTATGTTTCATTCGGTTGGTGTTGGATTTTATCAATTACACAGATTTTCCCTGGATGACCTATCCCCAACCTGATACTTTAGGTCTTCCAATGGTGCATTCATTGTTGCTGTAATTACGTCCATCCACCTTGCTTCCTTCCATCTTTCTAAACATTATAGATTTCTAAAAAAAAATCTTCATATAGAGATTTTATATCATGTGATTTCATATAATGTCAGATCTTCATATAATGTGTCATATAATGTGTCCAAAGCAGGGGTGAAATTCAATTTTTTTTCCCTACCAGTTCTGTGGGCGTGGCTTGGTGGGCGTGGCAGGGGAAGGATACTGCAAAATCTACATTCCCACCCCACTCCAGGGGAAGGATACTGCAAAATCCCCATTCCCACCCCACCCCACTCTGAGGCCAGCCAGAGGTGGTATTTGCCGGTTCTCCGAACTACTCAAAATTTTCGCTACCAGTTCTCCAGAACCTGTCAGAACCTGCTGAATTTCACCCCTGGTCCAAAGTATGAGAATTTGAGCCTGGTCATTTATGCCTTGAGTAAGAACTGTAAGTTCATCTGTTCAGTGATAAACTAGTTTGTTTTCTTGGCTATCTATGGCATTCTGAAGAGTCTTCTTCAAAAACTAACTTCAAAAGCATCCATACTCTTTCTATCTTGATTCTTCAAAGTCTAACTTTGACTTTCATAGAATATCACAAGGAAAGCCGTTCCTTGAACCGTTCTTTATAGGTTTAGGCACATCCTGGCATCTGAATATTTTTTTCAAAGCCTTCATTGCTAGTCAATCCTAAAAGGTAAGAACTAACCCACCCAACCCATTTCAGTAACTTCATTATCATTTCTAAGGCTAGTTTTTGTACCTGTTGTCATTGTTTTCATCTTCTTTATATTTAGACTTAGTCCAATATTTTAATGTGTTCTTCTACATTATTGGTGCTCGCAAATTATTTGTGTTTTTATCACATAAGGCAGGTTATTGATATTTCTTCTCTAATTTTAAAAGCACATTTATCTTCAAAATCCATTTTCCATTTCAGCATATAGACTGGATAAATGAGCACTCAGTCTTGTCTCACTCAATGTCTGTGGGGATTCTTACTCCTTTGTTAACCTGAAGCCAGTCTGTTTTGCTATGCTCTAACCAGACTATGACTTCCTAGTCCATGTATAGGATAAGGCTCTCTTAATTGGCTGGTGACTATAAACTATAGTTTTAAACTATAAACAATAGTTTTTCTTGTTCTTCAGCTTTTTGTAAAGCCAACTTCATCTGGCATCCTCCCTTTCATATAATATAGGACTATAATCAGTGTTGGGTGATCCTAAGAATGATTTTGCTAACAAGTGAAATTAAGAATATTTTATGATAGTTTGCGTATTCTATTAGGTCTCTTTTTTGGTATCATTATACAGATTGACCTCTTCCAAACTGCTGACCACTACGTTCTTCAGATTTTCTGGCATATATTGTTGGACTTTTACATATTCTTATTCTGTTGCTTGCCATATTTCTGTCGACATTCCATCAATTTCTATAGCTTTTTACAGTTTGGTAATGATTGGAGTGCTGATCTGATTTCATCTTCTAGCATTAGAAGGTTCGGCAAGTATGAAGTATCTTTCAAGACATCTTGGATTTTGGCTTCTCTACTGTTTGGACTTTTAGTATACTCCTTTCATTCTTTTTGGAATCAGTTACTATTTTTTCATTAGCATACTCATTCAAGGTTGGAACCTTTCTTCTGAGCCTGCAGATCTTTTGGAAAACTTTCCTTGTTTTTCCAGGCTTCTTTCTGCCTTCAGTGTCTTTACAGATGTAATTGATTCTTGTCTCTTCTGAAGGCCCTCTAAAATTCTTTGTTAATTCTCTTTATGGGATTCCTTGACATTAACTTCTTTCTTTGACAATTTCCATGTCTGTTCTGACTTCTAGTTTGCTTTCTTCTGTTTCTTGGTCTTTGGCAGTCTTTTTTCAGATTCATCCTTAACAAGTTTCTTAGATTTCATTTCACAGTTCCTCTGGTTCCCTATCAATGAAGTTCAGGACTTCAAAGCAATTCCTGATGTTTTCTTTGTCCATGAATGGAATACGCCTAAAACTACATAGGGATACAAAATGGGCTTATTCTAATTGCTTCAGCTTGGCTTGGAACTTACACACATGGACAGTTGGTTATCTGTTCCACAGTCAGTCCTTTGCCATTTCTTTGCTGTTATAACTGAGATACTTCCTTGTACAAATAATATGGTCAATTTGATTTCTTTCACCTGGTGATGTCTATGCATATTGTTCCTATATTACCTCTTTGAAAACTGTGTAGGCAATCAAGAAACTTTAGAGTGGCAAACATTGTAAGTCATTTTCCTGCTTAATTTCTTAATGTAATGTTTCCCAAGCCATATAGCTATCCTAGGCCAACTACATTTGGCATTCCAGTCTCCAAGGAGCATATCATGCTTACATGTTCTGTCAATTTCAGATTGAACTTGATCATTAAACTACAACCTCTTTTTCTGCATCCATTAGTGGTAAGAGCATCAAACCAGATAATTCACATCTTAATGGTCTTGTGGAAAGTCCAAATCAAAGAGAAAACAATAATGAAGAAAGCCAATATGTTAGCTGGGATCATGAGTCAATCCTTTGGATTTCAGATCAGATTCTTTGGCCCGAACTGACCTCTGCTGAACTACAAACATGGTTGGCAGGATTGACTGGAACAAGTAATGACTGTAGTATTACAGGTCCAATGCAAACACAGGTAAAAATACCCTGCAATAAAAGAGCTAGTCTATGATAGGCCCTGAGTGGCAAGATTTATAGTCTGGATTATTTTGTGTAAAGCTGTATGGAAATATTAGGAAGTAATCAGGAGAGACTTGTTAAGAACATAACCTAACAGGAAGCTTTAAGTAAATCAAGATTGTATCTCAGAAGAAATTTTGGTGGTAAATGAAGTACAACAGTATCATAATTACAGAGGACTTGAAAAAGCTCTAAGAAATCCAACAAAATAGACAGTACTGGAATGGGTTGTTGAATAACCGTGATACTTATGATAAAAATACCTATTTTTGTAAAACAAACAAACAAACAACAACAACAACAGAGTTGGAAGGGACCTTGGAGGTCTTCTAGTCCAACCCTTGCTTAGGCAGGAAACCCTACATCACTTCAGACAAATGGTTATCCAACATCTCCTTAAAAGCTTCCAGTGTTGGAGCATTCACAACTTCTGGAGGCAAGCTGTTCCACTGATTAATTGTTCTAACTGTCAGGAAATTTCTTCTTAGTTCTAAGTTGCTTCTCTCCTTGTTTAGTTTCCACCAATTGCTTCTTGTTCTACCTTCAGGTGCTTTGGAGAATAGTTTGACTCCCTCTTCTTTGTGGCAACCCCTGAGATATTGGAACACTGCTATCATGTCTCCCCTGATCCTTCTTTTCATTAAACTAGACATACCCAGTTCCTGTAACCGTTCTTCATATGTTTTAGCCTCCAGTAAAGGCTAATATGTTAGGCTAATATGTCTTCATATGTTAAAGCCTCCAAATAAAAGAGGAAAAAATAGTATCTATCTTCTTACAGTGATGACAAGTTGCTACAATTTGTTACAGATGAGAAGCAATTGCTCTAGGAAGAGCAGCCAGCTAAATAACCATTGCATAAATAAGATTGTTTCCTTTACAAAATAAGAAATAGTGCTGCTTCTCAGAAAAAGCAGAACAATTATCCAGCTAATACCTCTATCAGCATCCTTGAGCAATGTTCAAGCATGGAAGTCCTGAGGGGACTGAGCATTAAGGCCAAGAGTTCCATCCCTCTCTTTTTTTCTTTCTTTGTTTGCTTTAACCAAGTCACCATTTTAGTTTTTTGCATTGTTGGAAAATTAGGAGCATTACAGGGGTGAAATGCTACTGGTTCGGCCCGGTTCAGGCATATGGGTAGCGGCGGCTGCCGGTGGTTCGGAGAACCGGCAGTGGCGGGAGCACGAGGCTCCGCCCACATGCCCGGACATCGCCCTTTTCTTTTTTTAACCCTCTGCGCATGCGCAAAGCATTCTGCACATGTGCAGAGGGTGAAAAAGTGCACGCGAGAGCGGAGTGTGGGTGAAAAAGCACGCAAGAGCAAGAGCAAAACATGCACTTCCAAACCGGTAGGGAAGATAAGTATGAGGGTGAGTCAAAAAGTAATGCCATTTTCTTTAGGACAGGTATAATTACCAACACAGGAACATGGAGCAAACATCAAAATGAAGCTGGTCCTCTGTGGATCACATCCCTACTTCTCAACATAATCACCGTTTCTCTCAATAGCAATGTTCCACCTTTGAATGAGAGCATGTATCCCTGTCTCGTAAAATTTTGTTGACTGTTCTTTGAGCCACTTCTTCACTGCAGTTTTCACTTCCTCGTCACTGGAATAATATTCCTCCATACTCACCAGATTTAGTGCCTTCAAACTATCATCTCTTCGGCCCCATGAAAGAGGGTTTGAGAGGCAAACATTATTCCAGTGACGAGGAAGTGAAAACTGCAGTGAAGAAGTGGCTCAAAGAACAGTCAACAAAATTTTACGAGGCAGGGATACATGCTCTCATTCGAAGGTGGAACATTGCTATTGAGAGAAACGGTGACTATGTTGAGAAGTAGGGATGTGATCCACAGAGGACCAGCTTCATTTTGATGTATGCTACATGTTCCTGTGTTGGTAAGTATACCTGTCCTAAAGAAAATGGCATTACGTTTTGACTCACTTTCACCGCTGGAGCATTACAATTAAATTTAAAAATATCTAAATTCTGCTCAGAATGCTGTTCTGAGCATCAATGGTGCTACCCACTTCTGCTATGAGATAAGCCTCTTAGGTTCGCTGGTATAGAAGCAGACCCATCAAAGGACATGCATGGTCTTCCCTGAAATCTGGAGATAGTCCTGATTACTTCCCAAAGCATTCCTTAGAGAGGTACCAAATCAACTTTGAAGAAAAATTAAGATTACAGAGCTAGATTACATTGTGGCAGCCTCTCAAAGAGCAGGGGGTCAATTTATTTTCCAAAGTACCAGAGGGCAGGACAAGAAATAATGGATGGAAACTAATCAAGGAGAGAAGCAACCTGGATTTAGGGAGAAACTTTCTAACAGCGAGGACAATTGACCAGTGGAACAGCTTGCCTTCGGATGTTGTGGCTGCTTCATCACTGGAGGTTTTTAAAAAGAGACTGGACAGTCACTTGTCTGAAATGATATACAGTGGTTCTCAACCTTCCTAATGCCACGACCCTTCAATACAGTTCCTCATGTTGTGGTGACCCCCAACCATAAAATAATAAAATTATTGGAAACTCAGGGGTGGGTTCTAACTTACCTCACTGCCAGTTCGCTTCCTCCTGCGCTGCGTGGTTGTGTCTCGTGGATGCGTTCGTGCTTTGCACGCACACACATGCGCAGTGCCAATTTTTTTTTAATTCCAAAAAAAAAGCTGAAAACATGATGGCGACGCATGCGCAGTGTTGGAAATTCGGCTTCTGCACATGCTCAGAAGTTCCCATTGCACAGATTTTTTTTTGCAGTAGTCTATTTGCATGTGGGAGGACCTGCCTGGAGACGGATAGAGGAGCGGTGTCTCGGTTCCTAAGACCATCGGAAATATGTGTTTTCCGATGGTCTTAAGTGACCCCTGTGAAAGGGTTGTTCGACCCCCAAAGGGGTCGTGACCCACACGTTGAGAACCGCTGATATAGGATCTCCTGCTTGAGCGTGGGCTGGACTAGAAGATCTCCAAGGTCCTTTCCAGCTCTATTCTGATTCTAAAATCTTTTAAGAAATTGGTGAGTCACATTTTGCAGTGGAAGTGCTGGTCCCAATTGTGTCTGTAAGTTGAGGACTACCTGTAATGCAGAATCTTCAGTCTTTTTTATTTCTGGACTTTGTATGTCTTGATGCTTTATAGATATTTTCAGTCTGCATTGCGCAGTATACACTTTGGTCTTCAATGCAGCCTTCCTCAACCAATTGGGAACTAAGGGGATAAGACCAACATGTTTTGATGTAATGCCTTAGCAACTTAAAAAATATAGCATAGCCTATGAATGGATCATCAATTTTTTAGGTAAAAAGAAATTTATTTAGTACCCTTTGCCTTAAGATGATGATGTAATTTCACTCCTCAAAGAACATTATAAAGAACTAGAGATAGATACCTGAAAATCCTAGCAACTATAAACTTAAATATTCCTAAACAGTTTCAAAGTTCAATGCTCTTAATATTTATCCTTCAGACTTCCCTATAAATCAGAAACTAGGGGTAAATTGTAACCATAACTACACAACCAGGGTGTAAGGTCCATTGAATAAAAGAGGAACTGCTTGTTAAATAATCCTGCCTGGAAATGCAGTTTTGAGGCTGTACATTTCTTTGCCCAAATATTAAGGACTCTGTAAATTCAGTAATTTATGGAGAGCACGAGATTATAGAGACACAAATACATTCTAATATTTTATTCATGTGCTTTGAAATCATTTTTGCTCTAGTATAGTATGTCCAATAGGGCAACTACTAATTATTTGTTGTAAAATGACATACATAAATCAACAAGTTTTTATTGAACAATATAAGCCACATTACTAAAATAAAAAGACTGCAAATGCAATAGCTGTTCCATATGTAAAAATGATATTTATGATTGGAGAAATTAGTTTCATCAAGGAGAGAACACATTTAGAACCCTCTTTTGATTCACATCACATTGGGGAAAGCAAAACAGAGGGTTTGTTGTGGGACGACAGGATCTGCTCAAAGGGGGATCTGCAAGGGATCCCAAAAGTCAGCTTGTTGCCTGGGATCCCAAAAACCCTGCTCAATTTTATATGCTTCCCAACTACCCTATTGAACAACGTTGTTGTTGTTCCGTTAATCAGTCCTTCCAAAACATTATGATTTAATGGCCATAATTTTGCCAGGTTTGTCTGTTACTGTTTCTTTGAGTTTCTTATAAGTTTATGTTTATGTCATCAATGATAACCCTAACCCTAACCCATTTTATTTTCTGTTGGTCTCCTTTTCAATTATTTTCTATTTTCCCAAGCGTCAGATCATCTCACAGTCTCCTTCTATATTGTTTGTGTAAAATATTCATGCTTTTGTTTTATTGATAATGCTTCCAATAATCAGTCTGGTCTAGTACCCTAACCCTAACTCTAGCCCCCTATAAACTACAGATTATGCATCTATAATGAAGAGCATTTTGGCAACAATGCACAACATTTTTACTGTAGTTTCAGATTGGAATGCAGGCAAGTTATTCATCTTGGCTAAAATTGTTTCTTAATAGTCAAACTTTATGCACAATTTAAAATGGCAAGGAAGCGCAGGAGATAAGAATGATCTAATAAGTTCCTCAAGCTGAAATTCATGAGTTTGCTTTCCAAGCCAACACCCTTTGGATACAAATACTAATGCATATACTTCAAATGAACAGTAACCATCTTAAACTTATGGGTTGCACAGTCTCTCCCAGGGTCTTTTCGTAGCCAAGATTACTTGAAACACTCAAACATATGAGATGAAATTGCTGTTTTCAAATCTCAAAAGACATTCAAAGTTAAAGGGTTTTTTTTTAGTATTATTTTAATGCCAAGAAGCTAATGAGCTCTTCAAATAGATAATCTCTTTCAAATAGATAGTCTCCTACCTGGCAACTAGTAATACAGATGAAAAAGATATGCGTTTTCCATTGGCTCTTGTATTTATATTATTGGCTTGTTTAAATTGTAACTTCAGTTCATAATAGGTTGGGCCAACTGACAAAATGATTAGGGCACATGGTAGAAGACTTTGGATACAAAACATGCATTTGTGGCAAAAAGTAATATGTGCCAGAAACATAGGAAACTGAAGTGAAGCCATGTCTGTCTTGTATCATGCATATCTCAACCATGGGCTGTCCTATCAGACAATTAGATTTACTTTAGAGAATGGTTGTCACAAAGCCAATATAAATTCTTAATTATCTGTACACTATTAATCCAGAAAATAGGCATGATCATGATTTGGATAGAGCTATACAGTATATTCAGAAGAACATGTCCAAAATGTACAAGTTCACATTGGATGCAGTTACAATTAAAAAAAAAACAAATAAGTATATCAGAGTGAAAACATCTAAACCAGGATTCTTACCTGATATAGTAGCTTTTCACATTCAGAGAATTTTTAAACAGGGCAGCTATTTGGACTTTGCTTATTTCTTATGGTTATATTAGAGAGAGCGAGGAGAAAAAGTCCATAGAATTTTATTTTGATAGATTTCCTCTCAGAGATTATAGCAAGTGCAAATAGCGAGATTTTGGAAATACGTGGATTGATTGATTGATTGATTCATTCATTGATTCTATTTGAACACCCAGCAAGACTGTACAATTGCAGTCTCTATTTAATAACAGTTCAGTTGCAACAGTGATGTAAGTTTAGTTGATGAATGTTATTATTTTACAGTATCTGTTTCATAATGAGGATGAAGATGTGCAGGTAGATAGATGTATTTAGTATCAGTTATGAGAGAGGCCGATGCATTGGTTTCCTGCAGCAAGCAACCTACCCACAACATTCTTGTGATTTAATGCAAGCAAATCTAGTACACCCAGTTATAAACAAAGGACTCAATATCGGTTCGCGCTTGCACGACGCTTCTGCGCATCGCAGGGTAGGCGGAGCCCTCTTAGAACCTGGCCAAACCGGGAGCAACTCACCGCTGGCTTACAGACAGAGAACTTGCTCTATATTCCCACATCTTCACCATGCTTCTTAATTTTAAGCACAGCTATAGCTACATGTAATTTTATTCTCAGATTATGCCAAGGAAAAGAAAGAGGAATATATTGCTACTATGTTGGTAGTCACCATATTCAATGCCTACTCAAGCCTGGATAATTGACACAAAATCTAGATTAAGTACTGTTCCATCAACCGATATTTTCTTTCTAAATAGCTTGAACATTTCAATGTCCAGATGTTGATCTTTCCTATTTACAGGCTCTGTATCTTAGTCCTTGCAAATGCTTTTCACTAATTTTATTCAGATGAAATTGTTCTTATGATTACCTCTTCCAGCATTTTCTCTTTCAGCAGAATCAGTTATTGTTTGGATTCTTCTTCTTCAATGTGAATAATTAGTACAGATATCATTACATTTATATCACTGTAACTTTAGGGTATGTATGTTGTGTGCTTTTGCAATTTTATCCACCTTTTCTTCAGTTTCTACTGTTTTGTTCTTTACTTTCCAGTGGTTTCCTGAATTTAGAAAAGCAGCTTTATATTGGGAAAAGTTCTTCTGACTTTCTCCTTCTCCTCTTCCTCTTGCTGCTCCTTTAAATTATTTTATAACTCTATGCACCTGGAAAAATACGGCATACTTCACTTAATCCTCCAGGATTGAAAGATTGAAGGCCAACGAGGTCCAGGCAGAAGAAGAACATCATGGCTTCAAAATCTAAGGGATTGGTTTGGACAAAACTCAACAGCACTTTTTCATGCGGCTGTTGATAAAAATAGGATTGCCAACATGATCGCCAACGTCTGATGACGGATATAAAAGAAGAAGAAGAAGAAGAAGAAGAAGAAGAAGAAGAAGAAGAAGAAGAAGAAGAAGAAGAAGAAGAAGAAGAAGAAGAAGAAGAAGAAGAAGAAGAAGAAGAAGAAGAAGAATGATGCATCAATGTAAATTTGTTCAGAATTTCTAATTACCTTTTTTTTGGGTGGGGGACGGTTTACTGTAGTCGTTTTAATTGCCACTGTTTTCCGGAAATTGCATTCATTTGGCATTTTGTGGAAAAAGTGGCAGTATTGCCAAAAACTTCTAAAGAACAACAAATTGCATTGACTGCTTTGTGGTTCTCTTCTTTCTCCATTGCCAGTCTGCTGGAGAGGCTAACAGTGCTTCAGTTTGTAATGAGATAAGCCATCCCAACCCATTTATGTTTTTTGTATCATTCTGTTTTCTCCATAATATATATTTTTAATCGCATCATCTGCATATTGCTACATGCTCAAATATATTTTGCCTTTTCTCACAAGAATATATATTTCAGAAGGTATTTTAACTGATGCTACCATTTTAAAAATAGGCTTTCTTCTAAACATAAATGTGAATTTATTTATTTTGGAGTATTTTGGTGTACCTTTTCAGCCAAAACTACCTTGCCCAATTCAGAGCCATTTGAATTGGAGGATTAATTGTATTCTAGTTCAATCTGTGATTGTCCCAGAAGTATGGCTCAGAAAATGTTATATCTAAATGTAGACCATAATAGATCCTTGATAACCTGCTGGTATATATTGTAGCAATAATAAGGTAATGCTTTTCTTTTTTAAAAAAAAATCTTTATTAATTATGTTAAAAAAACTAACAAACATACAAACAAACATAAAAACATGTGTAAACATATGTATATACAAATAAAGTATCAAATATCTTTGAAAATAGAAAACATTGAACATACATGTCAACCATTCCGTCGACACTATCCTTTTACAGCCTAGTGATACAAAAACATATTTATTCTATATAGTTATTGTTTACTTCATTATCTTCCTTATATCTTCCAATATTTTCCTTATTCTTTTCTATTATTATATTATATTCAGTCTATTATCATTATGATAAAACAATTTTTCCTTTTTCAACAATGGCTTTGTTCAACTTGATTAATATTTTAAAACCTTGTAAAATTATATATATTCCCATAATTTGTTCCGGTCTATGCGAAAAAGTAGACATTTGTTATTGTTTATACTGTCTTAGTTTATGACATATAATTATAGCAGTTTTTGATATTTATTTTGATTAAGCCAATTATACCACCTGTCCCAAGTTTTATAGAATTCAGAATCATCTTTATCTTGCATTTCCAATGACATCCTACTGAGTTCTGCACACTCAAATACTTTATTAACGAGATTTAACGTAGTTGGGATTTGTTTGGTTTTCCAGATTTGCGCCTATACAATTCTTGCGGCTGTTGTAATGTGTAGAATTATATACCTATCTTCATTCGTCATTTTTTCTCTGAAAATACCTAATAAGGTAACGCTTTTCTATCAGATTGTCAAATAAATACAAGCTCTATAGAGCTAATGCATTTTAATTGAGCATTCCTGCTTGAATTTCATTTGCTAATGGAAGTAGACAATTGGCAGGGACACCAGTAGTGAAACTTAGAACATGTCAGGAAAAGATTTACAACAGTTAAAGATGAAATAACTCTTTTCCTATTGGAAAGATCATGAGCCAAATGCAGCTATTTTGCATCCATAACCATGAGAGGACCAAACATGAAATCTACCAAATGGAAAACATTTGCTATCGTCATAAGATGCTATATTTTAAATTAGCTAGGCTTTCTCTAATCTATGGATTGGAGGCAATTAAGTAAGCCAGACAAACATGTGCTCATTGTATTCTGATCTAAGGTGGTGTGGGCACATGTTTTTACTTTGCATGACTGTGAATAGAGAAATTTAAATTAAAATTAAATTAGATTTGACAGTAGCTTCACTTTGTTGAGAACAGGACCTCTAGCAAGGCTTGTGTGGTCCCTAAAGAAGAGGTTTTAAGCATTTTCCAGAATTATTTAATCCCTGTTTAAATGTTGCATACCCTTAAAATTACTTCCGCTTCCTGGAATTCTCCAAGTTAATAGGACAGTTAGAATATCTTCTTTTACTTGTGGATTGTTGTTATTTACCAATTTATGAAAAATTGTAGCATTGAAAAAGCAGATGCTCTTGTCAAATCAATTGTACATAGAAAAGAAGAATGCCACTGATTAAAATGATCAATAAGATAATTTTCAAGGGTTAAGCTGCTTTTAGGCTGAGATATAGCTGAGTTATGAATCAAATTGGTTTAAATAGTAACATTATTAACCAAACGGGGCATTCAATACACCAAAACAAAAATACAGGTAATCCTCAACTTACAACCACAATTGAGCCCAAACTTTTTGTTGCTAAGCGAGACATTTTTAAAGTGAGTTTTGCCCCATTTTATGATCTTTCTTGCCACAGTTGTTAAGTGAATCTGGCTTCCCCATTGACTTTGCTTGTAAGAAGGGTGCAAAAGGTGATCACATGACCCTGGGACACTGCAACCGTCATAACTATGAGTCAGTTGCCAAGCATCTGAATTTCAATCATGTGACCACAGGAATACCACAACAGTTGTAAGTGTGAAAAATGGTCATAAGTCACTTTTTTCCAGTGCGATTGTAACTTTGAGCAGTCATTAAATGAACAGCTGTAAGTTGAGCACTACCTGTAAAGAGCTGGACTACTAAGCAAAAATAATGGACACCTATTTTTGACTTATGAAAAGGAAGCTCCACATCTCCAAAGGGATTGATTTTTAGCCATTTTCTAGCTTCCTTCTGCCCATGTCTTCAAAATTTACAACATCCTAATTTGGAAGAAAATTTGAAATTAACGGGTGAATATCCCTGATGACAAAATTAGAAAATTAGATTTTTTTTTGAGGTAAGATGGAAATAGCAGCATATACCTAGAAGAAAGTATTATATAAAAAGAAATGATATAATTATAATGGTTAAAAAAATTTTTTAGAAGAGATATGACTAATTTAAAATTGAGACTATCATCAGTCTGTCAAATATAAAAAGAATTAGTATAAAAGCACTCAAGGAAAGGTAAAGAAGGTGAAAAAGGAAGTAGAAGGGGAGGAAGAGAAGGTGTAGAGAACGTAGAGGAGGAGTGAAGGAGTTAGAAAGTAGGAGGAGAAGTTGGAGATAGAGAGAGGGGAGTGTAATGGAATAAAGTAGAACAGACTGATGACTGATGAGGCAAGTGTTGAATAAGATATTGATTTTTGAATGATTGACTATATTGAAAAAACATGTATTTTTAATGTAATATCTCAAGGTATATGTGTATTGAATTGTATATGAAGTGATGGAGAAAATAAAAAAAATTTGCAAAATTTTTTTTACAACATCCTCTTCTTGTTGACTAAGCACATTTTTCACATATGCACCTCTGACATATTGAACTTTCAAAAACCTACCACAGCTATTACCATGAAATTAAACCTGAAGATAGATCTTTCATGAAACCAGAAAGCAAAGTAAATGTAATTTCTTTGTTGGATTTTAACAGCAAAAGTTAGCTGCATTAATGTGTCTGGATCTGTCTGGATATCTTGGCAGTCAAATTTGTTTGTGCACTTAATTTTTAGACTCTGAGCCGACATTTTGAGAAGTCTTATTTGTTTCTAATGGACCTCACTTTCCAACTTAAGTCATTCTTATGGTATTAGTCAGTACACAGGTTTATCAACAAAAGAACAACTTTAACTATCTAAAGTTGATCCTGCTTTGACCTACTTCTACTTTTCTTTCAAGAATTACAACTGAATGTTAAATGCAGCTTTCTTTGTGGTTCTCCCATGGCTTCAGAATGGACTTCCAGGACAATTTGTTTTCAAATGTCTTTTCATATTTATCTGTTCTACTATTTGTTATTGTCCACTGCTTTTTTATTTGTCAAATATTCTTTGCAAAAAAAATAAAGAAAATAGGTTAATTCATAATATATACCAGTACTGTGCCTTTTTAAAATTTCTATTGCAAAGCAAAAATGTCATTTCCCCCCCCCCCTCTTTGGATTTCCTCTCAGTGGAGAAAATTGTATACTGTTCTATGATTGGGATATATTTCCTTTGTCTAAGGTAGGCAGTAAAACAGGGATTTGGTCTGGGAACCTGGTCAATTGCAAGCCATTATAAAACATGCTGGTTTTCTATATCCAGTCAAACTGAGTTTTCAGAAGGGGCAGAAGTGATATTTGCCGGTTCGGCGAACCAGTCCAAATTTCCGCTACCGGTTCGCCCGAACTGGTTGAACCGGCTGAATACCACCTCTGATCCCAGTCCTTTCTGTCAAGCAATATTATTTTAACCTTCCAAAAACCATAGAGGACCTGGCTTTCCCCCAAATGCTGGGAAAAGATGAGATTGGCATAGGATGAACTCATTATGGACTGCATCAACCCTAACCCTCCCATTCTACCACCTCTTACAATACTAAACAACACAGTATCAACAGTAGAGACCTTCAAATTTCTAGGTTCTATCATATCTTAAGACCTAAAATGGTCACCTAACATCAAAAACGTCATCAAAAAAGCACAACAAAGAATGTTCTTTCTGCGCCAACTCAGGAAGCTCAAACTGCCCAAGGAGCTGCTGATACAGTTCTACAGAGGAATTATTGAGTCTGTCATCTGCACCTCTATAACTGTCTGGTTCGGTTCTGCAACCCAACAAGACAGACACAGACTTCAGAGGATAATCAGAACTGCAGAAAAACAATTGCTACCAACCCGCCTTCCATTGAGGACCTGTACACTGCACAAGTCAAAAAGAGGGCCGTGAAAATATTTATAGACCCCTTGCATCCTGGACATAAATTGTTTCAACTCCTACCCTCAAAGCGACACTATAGAGCAATGTACACCAAGACAACTAAACACAAGAAAATTTTCCCCTGAACGCCATCACTCTGCTAAACAAATAATTCCCTCACCACTGTCTAACTATTCACTAAGACTGCATTACTATTACTATTAGTCTTCTCGTCTTTCCTATCACCGATCTCCTCCTTCTTATGACTGTATGACTGTAACTTGTTGCTTGTATCCTTACAATTTATTTAATATTGATTGTTTCCTGATTGCTTATTTGTACCCTATGACAATCATTAAGTGTTGTACCTCATGATTCTTGACAAATGTATCTTTTCTTTTATGTACACTGAGAGCATATGCACCAAAGACAAATTCCTTGTGTGTCCAATCACACTTGGCCAATAAAGAATTCTATTCTATTCTATTCTATTCTATTCTATTCTATTCTATTCTATTCTATTCTATTCTATTCTATTCTATTCTATTCTATTGGAAAATTTAGCTGTGGTACCAAGTCTTATTTTAATGTTATGTACAGTATATGTGTCTGTGTACACATATGACAGATAATCCTTTAGGAGGCCTGCAGAATGTTTCTGGGGCCTGGGGAAGGTAAAAAAGCCTATTTTTGCAAAAATGGGAGCGCTTTTGCCTTTCTCCAGCCCCCAGGAGCACTCTGCAGGCCTCCCAAGTCCTCTGTGTGACCCTTTTTTGCAAAATGGGTAAAAAAATGGGCCTGCTTTTGCAAAAAACGGGGTGCACAGAGGGTTTGGGAGGCCTACAGAGTGCTTCTGGGGGCTGGGGAAAGGCAAAAATGCCGTTTAAGCGAAAAATGGGCGAAAAACAAGTCATTTTTTTTCAAAAATGGGCCGTTTTTTGCAAAAAAAAAAAAAAACGGGCTTTTTTACCTTCCCCCAGGCCCCAGAAACACTCTACAGGCCTCCTAAACCCTCTGCGCACCCCATTTTTTGTAAAAATGGGTGAAAATGGGCCCGTTTTTGCAAAAAACAGGGCGCACAGAGTGTTTGGGAGGCCTGCAGAGTGGGGCCTCCTGGGGGTCAGGGAGGACTTTTTTTTCTTACTTACCTCTTCGAAATGTTACACCAGTGTGTCTTATGGTCCGAAAATTATGGGTATATTTTGTGTACCAACTGCGCCTTTTCTGAGACAAATTGGCAATAGTTATTGCTGGCTTCTTTGCCTCCTGTCTTGACTATTGCAACATGCTCTTATGTCCCAAATTCAGCCAAACTCAACTCAAACATTTGAATCAAACTAAAATCTAATGCTAAAGCCTGAATCTATAGACTGAAAGGCAAGGTCAATATTTCAAATAGGGTAGGGAACTGTATAAATCATGTTTATGCCTATGCTTAGTTTGTGTATTGCCCACCTGTGTTTTAAATAAGCATAAATATTAGCACTAGCACATCTCTGTTCCAAAGGAAGTCCTGCATTCTAAAAATGCCTACCTATACAATAATTGGGATTGTATTTTACATGCATATTTCTAGATTATTTTTCTATATAGCTTTGAGATGATAAATGCATTAGTAGATATTAATAGATACTGAAGTTTGTATCAGTACATTATTTATAAATGTATCTTCTGCTTATTTCTACATGGATATACAATAAACACGTATACACACAGAGTTTTCTACAATAACAGCCTCATAATACAAAAAAAGGAAGTTATACTATTGATATATACTACTGATACGTTGATATATTCATGGTTGAACCAATAAAAAACACCCTGTTGAATCCTTGAGAGTGTGGAGCAAACTGTATGGGAGGAGGCAGTTTGACTAGTAACTTGGATTTAAGTTATGAAACATCTGTACACCAAAGTGAGCTTGGAACTTGGCCTGCAAAAGAAAGAGACAAAGATGCTGCTCACTGCCCATGCTGCTGCATTCCTCAAGAGCCCTGACAGGAAGAGGGCATTTCAGTTCTCCAATGAGGGTAGCAATGCATAACCTCTCTCTCCTCTAGTTAGGAACTCACCATGTCATAGCTGTTATGTGGTTATACAGCATCAATGATGGATTGTGGAGGCCTCCTAAACTGTGAATCTGTTCCTTTGCAGAAGTGCAGGCTCATCCAGGACAGATTTATCACCAAAATCCTAAATTCCAGTTCCTGAAATCAGCAACAATTCTGTCTTGTCCAAGTTCAGCATCAGTTTGTTCTCCCATATCCCACGTCTCCAGGCCTTTACAGCCTGGAGACGTGCAAAGACTTTAGTAACATCCAGTTCTGGATGTACTTTGGGAAAAACTACAGCTGGGTATCATTAGTATACGAGTGGCAAATGGCTTCAAATTCACATGCTCCTCCCAGCAACTTCATATAGATGTTAAAGATGGAAGATAATATGGATCTTTGTGGATCCCAGTGTCTCTCAATATCACATCTTACAGTACCCAAGGAGTAAAATCAGAACTTCCACGAAGTGCCTCCACTTGTCAGTCCATTCAAGCAATCCAAAAAGAGGCCAGAATCAAAAGCTACCAAGGGAATCAAAATATCAACAAGATATCTATCCAGCCACCAGAGCAACCAAGGCTATCTGTGTGCCAAAACTGGATCTGAACTTAGATTGAAAATGTTCTAAATAATCTATTTCAGGGGTGTCAAACTGGCAGCCCGCGGGACAGATGCATAACGCGCAGGCCACACCCACCCAGCGTCGTGAAGGGAAAAAAGTCACGATACGTCACATGATGGCAATGTGACGCCACGAGTTTGACACCCATGATCTATTTCTTTTAACAGAACATGCCAATATATATCAAAATGTGCAAAGATCATTTCTTCTGGCATCTATGAAATAGCTTCTTTAATGAAGCATCCTGGGAAGATCTACTGAATCATATTTTAGAGAAGAGGCCTTAGGAAAGAATAAATTGGAAGCAAGTAATCAAGGAACATGAAACTGTGTAAGGTATAACTGTTGTCTGATGTGAGCGGTCTGGGTTAGCATGACCTTGCTATATTTTAAAGGAGATTGAACAATGTGGAAGAGTGCAGCCAATTGCTAAAACTGTCATCCAGAATCGATTTGAAGTTTGTTCTCTAGAAACTTTCATTCTCTTAAAAGAAAAAGAAATAAAGAAACATACATACTCCTGCATTCATCTGTCACTTGCTAAGTTTTTTGAAATATTCCAGACTTGTCCCTGTTTTCTGTTTTGGCACCTCTCCATTACTTTCTACTAGAACTTTTTTAAAAAGTATAATGCTTCACACCTTGCTGAAAAACCTAGATGCTTCATAAGTTGAATTTTCTACCTATGGCGTCTTGCATGCTATAAATCAGCTTTTTGCGATGTGGCTCTTTAAATTAAATATGAGAATTCTCATTCAAATGTTAATATCCTTTCCAGATAGACTTTTTTTTAAAGGATAAGCATAATGAATAGGCCACAAACTGTATTTAAAAGTAATGAATTACTGCTTGTTACTATTTCAAGTTTTTAATGCAATATATAAGGGAAATATATATGGCAACTCAGACCTTGGTGTAGATGAACAGAAGGTAGTTTGAAAATGTAACTAAATTTACAAGTGAATTCACTGACCAATTTTAAGAGACTGGCAATAGATGATTTTTAATAGTTAAAGAAGAGCACAAAAAATTAGACAGTGCAAAAATATTTGGTATGATTGACATTCTGAAAATTGCCTGACTTATAGAACTCAGTGTACTTCTTGTGTAGAATATCATATTAATAATTTACCTTTAATTGGCTCCATAGGAAGCTGCACTGGTTTGGGAATTTTGCACTGGCAATATCTAAAAAGCTCAAATTCACTCTGAACCAGTAGAGCTAGAAGTCACAAGATTTAATGCTACTTCTAGTGGATTTATATTTTATACAAAGATCAAGGGTTTTCATACCATACCGAAATAACAGCACAGTGCGGGAACGTTCATGTTATTCCTAACTATTAAAAGTCTTTATGAGTCATTCTTACTGTCAATCAGCTTTCCTTTCAACGTTTTTCCTTCCTTCTTCTCCAGCAATACCTGCGGGAATGTATAATTCTAATTTCTCAGGATAATATTCCACATACGGCTGAAAAAGTGGACAGTACACAAGAAATGTGATAACAAATGTGTTACATTCTATGGTATTGATCGAAATAATAAACACAGCTACCTTCTAGAAACTGCTGCTATATCCCTCTTTCTACAATTACTATGTAGTTGTAGATGGATGATCTCAAAGGTTTTGTAAAACATTCTTGAGATCAACCCAAAACTGACTAGATTCCATATGCCTGAAGTTTGCCTACCTAGGTTGTCAGATGTTTGTACAATCTGTTACATAATTTTTACAGCAACAGCAGTAACATATAATTTCTCTTACCATTATGTACATTTTGCACCATATTGAACTGAGAGATAAATCAGGGTATATTTATAAAATGCTATCTTGTGCCATTTAGATACAAACTCATATGTTTTGCTCCACAACTTGTTTGCATATAAAAAGGCAGGCTTTAATTAAATTGGTTTACTGGGTGGTCCTGCTTAATGCTTAAGAATCTGTAATTACAGACGTGACTATTTTTGTTTGCATAATATGCACTAATTTTAAAACTGGGTTAAAAACTTAAACTGATTAAAAAGTTAAATCATTTTCTTAAAAACGTTCCCTGGATTATGAAGGGGGCAGGTTACAAAAACATAATCTTCAGGTTTTGTGTGTGCGCGCGTGTCTGTGCGTGTCATTATGTGCATGTTTCTGTTTGATTCTGATGATTCTGCCATCAACATCTACTCCATTTATTTATTTGCTTTGTTTGTTTATAAAATTTATTGGCTGCCCATCTTACATCAAGGTGAATCTGGACAGTTTACAATCATAAAAGATAAAAATTGTATAAACTAAAAATATAAATTAATACACAAGCAAGTTAAAGATGGGGAAGGCCAGAGCAGGATAGGGGGAGGTGGAATCTGTTGTTAATCAATCAACCATTTCCACTGTGGTGCTCCCCCATTGGAGAACAAAACTAAATGGCAGAACCAGGTTCTTACAAAAGGGTAAAGGTTGGAGCCGACCTTACTCCAGAACAGGGGTCTCCAACCTTGGCAACTTTAAGACTTGTGGACTTCAACTCCAGAATTTGCTGGCTGAGGAATTCTGGGAGTTGAAGTCCACAAGTCTTAAAGTTGCCAAGGTTGGAGATCCCCTGCTCCAGAGGGCAGTGCAATGACAGAGAAAGCTCTTTTCCTGGACCCGGCCAACCAGAATACTCGGGTCATTAGCCTACAGTAGCCTGCAGTAAATTCAAAAAGAGGGTGGCAGAGGAAGATCCAGCTTAGTTAATACAGTATATAATATCCATGGTGCTGGGTAGAGATTTAATATTCTTTACTAATAATAATAATGTTCTTTATTATTCTTTATTGCTAAGTTTCTTTAATAATATGGTACATAGCTTTCTCTCAAAACCACCAAGTGGAATAAAACAGGACCACTGTTAGAAAGACAACACGACTTACGGAACACAGACAATTGCTTTTTCCTCAAGCCTGACCTGGCCAGTATCTCGATCCTGCCCTTTTCTTCCTTCTTCAGAATAATTGCTGTAGATCAGTTGCTGACTAAAACAGTTTTAACCCAAAACTGGCCTCAATATAATCATGTCTCAAACTTTCACAAGGTACGAAAGTAAAACCTTGTTCAGTTCAAGCTTGAATCTTGTTCACTTCACATGCGTACACTTTTGTGTAGTTTTCTTGGCAGCAGCATTTAAATAATTTTGGATTGATTCCCCCCCATTCTAGTATACTGGTTCAGCGGTGGGTTGCTCCCGGTTCGGACCGGTTCTTAGAACTGGTAGCGCCGGTGGCAGGAGGCTCCGCCCACCCACCTGAAACGCTTCTGCGCATGCACGCACGCGAACCGGTAGCAAAATAATTTACAACCCACCACTGGCCTGGTTCACCCTATAGGTTTCCTATCTAAGAATTAACCAAACCTGACCCCGCTTAATTTTCAACCCAGTTTTGACGCATGAACTGCCTGTAAGATTCTTGAATAACATTCAATGTTTTGCATTCACTTTTTAAAACCTATGCAACACTTCCCTGTTTGTCTGCCCTTTTTGTGCTCAATATGAAGAGAAGATGGGAGGTAGTATAGTTAAGACTAAAGGTATTTCATCTGGTGGGTGTAAGTTAAATGGAGAATCTGAACTACAGACTGTCTTGAAATAATGGTTTTGCATATGTGAGGAAGTCATAAAAGTCAAATCAGCAGGTGCATTATTACTGAAGATAAGTTCAAAGCAGTGAACTAGGTTAAATTCATGGAACATTTTTAAAGCCAGCAGGGCCATTTAGAAGTAGATTTCAAGAGTAATAGGAAAGAAAGCTAGAGAATCTTCTGAAAGATCATGCTGATATGACCATATTTATATGGGGAAAAACATTTGGGCACAGCTTTCTGGAATATATCAAATTAAGATAAGATGGTTTTATGAACAGTAAAAATGAAATAACTGCAAATTACCGTATTTTTCGGAGTATAAGACGCACCGGAGTATAAGACGCACCTTAGTTTTGGGGGAGGAAAATAGGGGGGGAAATCTACCTACCGGGTATTTATCTGGCTAGCGTCTTTAGTCAGTTCAGCTTCAGCACATTATTTTATCCCCTGGTTAGGGCTGAAAAAAATATTCTTCAAAGGGAGTAGGAATGAAAACAAGCCTGCCAAGACTTAGGGCTGGTAAAAAACTACTTCGAGGGAGTAGGAATAAAAAAATGCTGCAAGCTGGTAAGATCATTAGCATCTCGTTAGGGCTGAAAAGACCTTTTTCAGAGGGAGTAGGAATGAAAACAAGTCTGCAAAGACTTAGGGCTGGAAAAATACTTCTTCGGAGGAAGCTGGGAAGATCGTTAGCACCTAGTTAGGGCTGGAAAAAAAGTTTCGGAAAAACTACATTCGGAGTATAAGACGCACCCAAATTTTCAGCCTCTTTTAGGGAGGAAAAAGGTGCGTCTTATACTCCGAAAAATATGGCACTCTGCAGAATTAATGCACAGTTTGCTTGCAAGTCCAATTGAAGGTGCTGTTTTTGACTTTTAAAGCTCTTCCTGGCATAGGACCAGGTTATTTGAGGGACCGCCTCTGCCTGATTATATCTGCCTGTCCCATACGATCCAGCAGAAAAGGTTTCTTGTGAATCACATCTGCGAAGGAGTTACATTTGGCAGGACCCAGGAAAAAAACCTTTTCTGCCATAGCATCTGCCCTGTGGAATATCAGCCACCCTCCCCCCCCCACATGAGGTAAGACTGGTCCCATTCTTGACATCCTTCTAGAAATCCCTCAAAATATGATTTATCTCAATTAGTGAGGTGGCAGCATTGCCTATAACCGTGGTGGTGAACCTATGGCACGCGTGCCAGAGGTGGCACGCGGAGCCATAGAAGCCGGCACACGAGGGTTCCCACCGGCAAACCGGAAGTGCGAAAAAACGCACTTCCGGTTTGCCGGTGTGCTGTTTTTTGCACTCCGGAGGGTTCAGTGAAGCTCCCTGAAGCTCCGGAATGCAAAAAACTACAAAACGGACAAACCGGAAGTGCACTTTTCCGCACTTCCGGTTTGTCCGTTTTGTAGTTTTTTGCATTCCGGAGCTTCAGGGAGCTTCCCTGAACCCTCCGGAGTGCAAAAAACAGCATACCGGCAAACCAGAAGTGCGTTTTTTTCGCACTTCCGGTTTGCCAGTTTCGTCGTTCCAGGCTCCGGTAAGCCTTTGTGCGGGGGTGGGGGGGTGCGCATGCGCAGGGGGCAGCATGGGGGGGTGTTGTGCGCATGCGTGGGGGGGAGGGAATGGGTGTGGGCATGCGAGCGCGCGCGAGCGCGCCCCCCCTTTTTCAGCACGCGAGCCGAAAAAGGTTCGCCACCACTGGCCTATAACATTAAATTCTTTCTACTAATCTGTTAATAGTAAATGCTGGTGAATGTTTTTAATTGTAGAACGTTTTCTAATATTTCTTATTCTATAGTTCGGGTTTTTTACTGTACACAGTCCAAAATCATGTTACCAAATATGATGAGTAAATAAGAATGATTGATGCATTTGTGAGAATATTGTCAGAAGAATCAATACAGGGTCAAGTTTGGATTATTTTTATACACTAGAAAAATATGAATAAAATGGGTTACCTATTTTGAAACATTGGATAGCCCAATTTGGGAGTTTACCACCAGATTTCAATGACTCAGCTTTGATGTTAGATCAGGAGATACAGGTTATCCAGACTCCATTAGACAGAGTGAGGTAATTACCTCAGGTAGCAGATGTTAGCATTTTCCCTCCTATACTGTCCAATCACTTCCTCAGCTATTCTAATTAAATCTGTACAGAGATATGCACCTCAGCACCTAGCTTTCTGTGCCCGCTATCTCAAGTTTAGTGGCAGATGTTGCCAACTGGTCTTTTACAATAAAGAGAAAAGATTCAATATCTAGCCTATAGCATGGTGAGAAGGCCCCATTTTGCAGTAAAATGGCTTGGGTTGGCCCTGGAAAGGAATAGCCTCTGGGCTAAGGGACAAGTGTACAATGATTTAGAATCAATTTATAATATTTAAGAGCATATTGTTATATATAAGTATGCTTTGCAATCCAATGAAAACATACAGTTTGATTATGACAGCATCTTAGTGGGCAAGGCTTTCATAGTTATATTCTAGGAACAACTGATAACAAAATAAATCAACATTTTTAATCTTTGAAAAGCTTGCTTATATAACTATAGTGACATTCCAGAGCCAGATTCAACTGAAGGGTGTCTCGTCTCTATTTTGGAAGTCAGAGCTAAGTACATTGTTTGGCCTATCACCGGGAACACATCTAGAGCTTCACTCAACCAACTCAGAACTGAGTACATTTGGAAGTTCAAGCATGCCAATAACAATACCTCATATGCCAAATATTCAATTTTATTTTCAAGCTAAGACTTTATCTTCTAAAGTAAACAGCAAACATGTTTTTTTTCCCCAAACTGATAAAGGCATTTGTAATTTATCCTGTTGGTGGCATGTGAGATGATAACTTTCCACCGCATTTTGTATTTCCCTTGCTGTTTTCTTCCAAGTAGGTGAAATAAATTCTCCCCCAGGTTATTTCATCAGGCCAAGGAAATCACAGTTACGGAGCCATTGTCATGCTGCTGTGTGTGGTCCCATCATCTGGGGTTCCAACAAGTAGTTACGATGTTCTTTGATTCCATCTTCTCTCTGTCTCTCTCTTTTTTTAACCCCAAAATAGGTATGTGCCAACAGCAGAAAAACAAAAACAATTGCTCTTGCCCCTTTAATTGTCATGTAACAAACACCAGAGCATTGTGGGGAATTAAAATGGTAGCAAAGGAAGTAGTGTTTGCCAACTAGACCGGCTTCTTCATTGCTCTTGCTATGCTTTCATCTCACAATAAAGGAAGCACTATCTCTGTTCTTGCTCTCCTGGTTGTGAACGGAGCTTCTGCACTGCTGTCCTCCAGTGAGTTCACACTCTGGGTCTGCCAAGAGCTTCATCAAAACTGGACCTTGCTCCAATGTACATTTACGGCAGGGGTGGGTTCCACTTACCTTCGCCACTGGTTCGCATTGCGATGTTTCACGCGCGCACACGTGCGCTCAATCCCAATCAAAATTCCACGTGGAATTTTGCCCAAAAAACTGCAGGGACTTGCCCAGGCAGTTGCTAGAAATCAAAACTTACTCAAAGTCACAAAAATAAATAAGCAGCCAAAACATACTCTATTGAATAAAATACTGAAGAACATATGAAGAACGGTTGCAGGAACTGGGTATGTCTAGTTTAATGAAAAGAAGGATCAGGGGAGACATGATAGCAGTGTTCCAATATCTCAGGGGTTGCCACAAAGAACAGGGAGTCAAACTATTCTCCAAAGCACCTGAAGGTAGAACAAGAAGTAAACAAGGAGAGAAGTAACTTAGAACTAAGGAGAAATTTCCTGACAGTTAGGACAATTAATCAGTGGAACAGCTTGCCTCCAGAAGTTGTGAATGCTCCAACACTGGAAGTTTTTAAGAAGATGTTGGATAACCATTTGTCTGAAGTAGTGTAGGGTTTCCTGCCTAGGCAGGGGGTTGGACTAGAAGACCTCCAAGGTCCCTTCCAACTCTGTTGTTATTATTATTATTATTAGTTGCAAATCTTCACGGAGAAATCCTGATATTTTCTTTAATTGTCACTGTTCTTGCTGATGCTTCTTCATGCCTTTTTCTGCTGACTTCCACCTAGAATCACAGTCAGCCTATTTGTCATACATGTTATGTGATAAGTCTGGCAACACATTTAAGCTCATGCAAGCTTTTTTTTTTTTTTGGCTCATGATCAGAGAGGCATTCTTCTGCCCCAGATAAAAATTTCCATTTTACAGATACTATGAAGAAAAACTAGAACAAGAGCCAGGAGCGACAGGCCATTAAAAAAAATTCTTATAAAATAAAACTGTAGATGCCATGATGCTTAAGTAAAACAGTCGTTTCCTGCCTCCGATATGCTCTTCAAGTTGCACTTTATTTGTTTAAAAGTCTTTTTGAAGGTAGCCTTGGAGAATCGTCTTTTTTCTGGCACTTTTCCTTGATTTAATAAATTGCATGATAGAAATTAAGTGAATGAGGCTTTCCCGTCACTACCTGTCTATACCAGGATAAACTTCATATTCAAAATCTGTAATAATTGTCAAAGGTTAATGCTATAGAAGCCAACTATGGAATGAAAAGGAGAGGCACAATCCTGCTGCAATTCTTCCTTTGCTTTTTGCTCTTATCATCAGATTATAATTAAAATTAATAATAAACATTTGAAGTTTTCAATCGCAGCATGTCATTTCATCTACAGTCAAAAAATGCAAAAGAAGCCATAAATATAAATGCTACATGCAATGTATGTGGGATTAATTGTCAGCTAAACATTGTAAAAAATAGAATATGCAAAAACAAAACAAAAAATCAGGAAAAATTAATTACTTGGAGCCATCTCTGTTCTGTTTCAGGACAAATTGCAGAGTTCCATCCAAACACACAAACACAATGTAATTTGTAAGAAAAAGAGCCAATTGCTGCTATGACCAATCTGTTAAAGCAATGTTTATACAACAAGGCAAAAATAATTTTGTATCAAATGTAGTTTTGTTCCAGAGGTTCAGTCAACACTTTCCTAATTACAAATACAATTGGAACTTTCAAACTGGAACCAGCCTTAATATACTTTAATACTGTATAGCATGAACTGCCTGAATATAGCAACTTTAAAAATATGTCTTACATATGCATATAGAAATATTAAAGCTTCTCCTTTGGAACTGAATGGAAAGAAAATTAGTTAGCTGTAGACTTATACAAATCAGTGGGGCAAATTAATAACAACCAATTGATTTGATGGAACCAATCTGATTACACTTAAATCAACTGAAGAATTAAGTCATGACTAATCTGCCCCACTGATTTAAGTGAAACCTAAGTACCACTAATTTAGCTTAGATCCAAATTACAGTAGAAGTGTAAAAGTGTAAAAGGTGTGGATATCTTGCTTTTAAACTTTCCAGACCCACATTAGATTTTTCACCAGATACTATACTGCTTTAATTAAAGAGTAATTTCTCTGTCTGAAGTGCACTTACCTTTGCTATACTATAAATGTTGGTTTTACATATTTTAATAAAACTGAAACAAACCAATTGCATCATGAGGACCAGAGCTCACCGCGTCGCATGAACCTCAGGTCTTGAACATTTGAAATCCAGCATCTTAATCACTGAGCCATCTTGCCACCAGTGGTAGGTTCCTACCGGTGCGGTCCAGAGCGCCGTTCCAGTAGGGACCCGCCGATTGCGCAATTTGCGTGCGACGGCTCCGGTGCCGTCTTCGCCGTTCCATCTCATGGCACCATCTCTTTTTTCGAATTTTTGGCCTTTTTTTGCTTTCTGCACATGCGCGGAAGCAAAATCTCATGAGGGGACGCTCACGCGCGCGAGATTCCGGCAATTTTTTGCTTCCACGCATGCACAGAAGCAAAAAATTGCTGAAAGCGCACTCATACACGTCCCCTCACAATATTTCAGTGGTTTTTTTTTTTGGCTTCCTGCGCATGCGCGGAAGCAAAATCTCGTGAGGGGATGCACGCGCATAGCGAGCATGTGTGCGCACAAAACGTGATGATGCATATTAGAGAGGCCCAGAGTCAGTATCCAGATAAGTTTAGACTGAAAATTATACAATTAAATTTTGCATCTACTTTAAATGGGGTGTGCATGGAACACTATGTGGCAGTTTCTAGATTAAGGCTTCACTCAATTATACTAGTACCGATGCTGCCAAGTAGAGCATTTGCCTATTTTATTAAATCTGTTTGGCTTAGTACATTGCTTAATTGTGCAGCAAAGCACAATTGTACAATTAAACACCCATCACATTAAGAGCATAATGTCATTGGAATGATGATTTTAGCTAATTATTGTTTATTTAAAATGCTTATCGGCTAAGAACCAAACCCCCTCCCCAAATACATTTAGAGATAACATTCAATATAGTATGCCATGAAAATTCACAAAGCAAGCACTGGGGATGGTGAAGACAACCAAAATACCACTTCAAACTTCTTCTTTTGTTTGGGATTTGGAGGAGGTATTGTCTATTCAAAAGCAACAATTGTGATTATACAAGCGGTGTTTATCAGCCTTCCCCCTTCAGAGCAATGTCTAGCATGCTGTAATCATACAGGAATGGAAGAGAACAGAACACATCTTTTGGATGCGACAACAGTGATGAGCATATGTTCTTGGAGTGTGTATACAGAATGAGCATTCTTACTAGCATTTCATTTATCTCAGCTTCAAGTATTTTTTTTTAAATCTGAAAATTATAGCATAGTATCATATATACATGAAATATTTGACTCCTCAGAAGCTCCTCTGACACTTACTTACATCTCCTTTCTAAGAGTAAAGAAAATCTTGGGAGAACTAGGCTGCCCCTGCTGACTGGGGGTGGGGTGCAGGACAGAAAATCGGAGAAGAGATTGTGAGTTTGATTCGACACCATCATTTTTTACATTTCAGTTATTTACTCTGGACAAGGTTTGGGATGGAAATTTCAGTACGGAATACGGTTTCCAATTTATTTCAAATATTCAATGATTGGTTGCATACTACTTTGCCAGATGCTGCCAAATACATAATCTTAAAATATTGATGAGAGAACTATAATAATAAATCCCCAAGTATTGCTTTTATCTGGTTTTTCAGTCCAGACGAAAGGCATTTTGCCTAATGCCTGGCTCTGAAAGTGGCATAAACACACTTATTCAGGAGAAAATCTTCCTGATTTCAAATAGGTTTATTTCTGAGCAAGATTCATTGCAAAGGTTTTAGCTCAAAGGAAAGGATTTCAGAGGAATGATGGATAAGGTTCCCAGTATTGATTTCAGAAAGTGAGCTTTTCAGGAACGGGAAGCCAACAGTGAACTCATTACATGATTTGGCAAGGCTGTGGCCACTTGTCTCCATTAGCTGGTTTTTGTTTCGCTCCTTTGCAATACCGAATTTCATTCGCAGCCACCAAATCTCTACGAATCACACTCAGTTCTGATGAATAGATTTCTGGTTAAAATAGAGGCTGAGTTCATAAAACGTGCTAAACTATCGTGTATTTTGTTTGATTTTAACTTAACTGAACCTGTGAATTTGGCCATTCTAGTTTGTGAACCATGGTTTAGCACAGGGATGTCAAACTGAAGGCTCAGGGGCCGGAGCTGGCCCATGGGGTGCTTAGATCTGGCCCGTGGAAACAGCAAAGGACCGGCCCGCGATGCCTCTGCCAGCAAAAATGGAGCTCAGGAGGGCCGCGGGCAGCCCTCCCGAGCTCCATTTTCACTGGCAGAGGATTGCAGGAAGCCATCGCAGACAAAAATGGAGCTTGCAAGGGCTGCCCGCGGCCCACCCGAACTCCGTTTTCTCTGGCAGAGGGTTGCAGGAGGCTGTCACAGCCGAAAACGGAGCTCAAGAGCCTATTTTCACTGACAGAGCACTTAGGCCACCGCAGGCACCCCAAACACTAGTGACGTTGAGCTGGCCACACCCACCCTGGCCATGCCCACCCTGGCCCCCCAAGGTCAAACACAACCTTGATGCGGCCCTCAATGAAATTGAGTTTGACATCCCTGGTTTAGCATGACAAATATATCCAGCCAATTTAATTTAGTCCCCAAAATGCAGCTAAACACATATTGCTGAATATGTTACGTGAGCCCTACCAACGTATTCTTGGCTTCATTTCACACTAGTGGCCAAATGCAAGGAGAGACTGATTTAAAGGATTGCGGTGGTGACAAAGGCAAGTAGTTAGGATAGGATGTTAGGAATCCAGATAGCAGGATGAAGTCGCTCCAGATTAAGGCAAAGCCTGTAACTCACTTTCAGTATCAATCATGTCTTTCTGCTATTTTCCTACTATCTTACAAGCAAATAAATTTTGCATTGCCAAAGAGTGAAGAAAGAGCCAGCTAATGGAGAGAGACAAGTGACAGGGGCTTGCCAAACTATGTAATGAGTTCACTGTTGGCTTCCCAACTCCTGAAATGCTCATTTTCTGAAATCAGCCCTTGGGAACCTTCTCCATCATTCCTGTGAAATCCTTTCCTTTGGGTTTAAGCCTTTGCCAGGAATCTTCCTCGGAAACTAGTCTACTTGAAATCAGAAAAAATTACTTTTGAGTAAGTCTGTTTATGCTAATTTTACAAAAATACGTAAGAGCCAGGCTTGAGTAACATGTCCTTTGTCAACTTTTATTTGGTATGAAAAACATTGTTGACAAAAGCAGTATTTGGGAATTTAAATGATCTTGTTCCTAAAGTGAATAATGAAACTTGGGCAAATAATTTGAAAAGTGGGATTTTGAAACATGCAAAAGCTAAAAAAAAATATTCTTGCTACCTTCCCATTTATACACACATATACAATCATTTCATTTTCCTGAGCAAAAGAGAGTTTGATTATTTGCCATCAAGTTGTCAACTCTTATCAACCATACAGAGAGATTTTATCCATGGCAATCTGTCCCTAACCTGGTCTTTCAGGTCTTCCATTAGTCTATTCATAAAAGATGCAGCTGCTTTAATGGTTCAACAGGAAGTTATTCATTTATATTTCAGTATACTACAAAGAGTCCCTTCCAAACCTCCAAGCATTTTTAATCATGAAAAAAGGTGGTAACTCTGTTTTTTTCTAAGCCAAAACTAAGATCCACAATTATAGATAATAATTGGGATACTATCAGTTATGTATCTTATTGGGTTCAGTGGGATTACACATCATGGTCTTTATAAAGCCTAACTGAAAATGCAGCATGCATTTTTAAAAAGAATTAATTCAAATTCTTTAATTTGTTTCTTTTTTTAAAAAAAAGTACTTTAATATAAATAGGAAATTAGTCCAAAAAAGCAAAAACAAAAAGCAAACAGAAATTGAAACAGAAACAAGAATAAAGATTTTTTGAAAAAAAGCTATCATTAGCAATAGCAGCAATAGCACTCAGACTTATATACTGCTTTACAGTGCTTTATAGCCTTCTCTAAGGCTGATTGACACATAAACACACACAGGGAGGACAATTTATTTCTTTTTCTTTTCTTTCAGCATCCAGCCAGGGTGCATCCTACATGTTAAACGTTATATTTAATTGATCACTTTTTCTTCCTTTTTTGTACTCTATTTTTTTCTTTTTGGTTGTTGTTGGGGTTGAATGTATGCTTTTGTTTTTTTTCATTTTGTTTATTTTACTGTTTGTATTTTATTTTCTATGATAAAACAATAAATTTGTAAAAAAAAAATAAGTAGGACTAGTGCATCAATTTAAAAAATATGTGTTTTTTTTAGGTTTTTTTTAAACTAAGTTTCAGAACAGGGGCATGTGCTGGAGGAGGGGATAGGATTAAAAATGTTAATATGGTAGCTGTGACTACAGATTGAACTCTCATCTCTTTGTTATAAGTGTTACCTGCAAGTCTCATGTTAAAAAGGGGAGGTGGGGCTTCAATAATATAGTCCTGGCCACCATCCTGCCTTTAATGACCTATCTCCAAGGCACCTGTTTTAGACAAATGAAATAGATATTAACTGGATATTCAAGCATTTCCCCAAGAGCAGAGTCATTTGCGAAGAGCAGACTGGAACCCGCCCTAAATGAGCTAAGTTCGCAGCCGTCATTTTGCTGTATTTTTTTTAAAAAAATAGCAAATGAATTGAGATGATTAGTCAGTCATTTGCTTTGAACCATCGTTCGACTCATTCCAGTCCTGCAGTATCTCATCTAATCCTTTCAAAGATTAGATCAATTTGCTGCATAATTAATTACATGCTGTTTTAAAAATATAGCTCTCCATTAGTACACTTTGTTCAAAAATAAAAGCTTTGTTATCTTGGATTTTCTTTGGAAGGATTGTTCCTTCCACACACTGTTGTGTTTGTGCATAACTTCTTTATTGAGATTTGCTGGTGTTCTTGATCTTACACAGGCCTCGAGAGAGACAGTTATAGCTTTATAACTTTCTTGTTCTTTTATTTGTTCACTTCATTTAGAAAAGCAGCCATTGCATCAATGTTTGTACGTCCACCAGCTTCACTTCTTCACTCTATATATTTTGCCAGTCAAACTCCCCCCCCCCATATCTACTTTGTCTTCTTATTAAACAACAGTTGCTTGTCCTTAGTTGGTCTTAAATATTTCTCTAACAAAGCTTTCTCTGTTTTGCCAACATGCCCATTTGCAGCCCACGCTGTTCCTGCACAGCTTTTCACTGATACCTTAGACCCCAATATTACTCCAAGTGACCTCATGCAACATCTGTAGTTGGGCTGGATTAAAAGACATGGGAAACCTTGATTGAACCATGTTCTGTGGGTCAAAAGCTTTCCACTATCCAGCATTCATTCTCTCTCTCTCTCTCTCTCTCTCTCTCTCTCTCTCTCTCTCTCTCTCTCTCTCCCTCCCTCCCTCCCTCCCTCCCTCCCTCCCTCCCTCCCTCCCTCCCTCCCTCTCTCTCTCTCTCTCTCTCTCTCTCTCTCTCTCTCTCTCTCTCTCTCTCTCTCTCTCCCTGCACAAACAAAGGCACAGCAAAGTTCTGGAAGACCAGAAAGAAGCAGATGTTCAGGGAGTCTCTCTAATTCCACAGAAGGTCTGGCTGTTGTACAACCAGATATTTCACTCAGTAAGGCTCTTCAGGCACTTGGGAAAACACAGAGAAATGATTTAAAGCAATGTAGGCTTTTTTAAATAGCTATTCAAGTAACAAACAAGTACATAAACTTAACTTGATCAGAACCTTTTTTTACAAAATAGTTTCCTATGTGTAAACGAGTTGTTTCATAAATATTTTTTCAACATATTTTTTAAAAAAATTATGTGTTATTTCAGAGGGCCTGAATCCTTAGCACACTTTAGTTCAATATTATACCACAGCAAAGTCAGCTAAGTGGCTGTGCCCGAGATGACCTTGATGGATTTCAAAAGGCTAACCCTAATTGGACTGGGGTACTTCTTTGTAAGGAGACCTTCAGGAAAAACTACAGCTGTGGAACAAACTGGAAAGCTGGAAAAAAATCCCAGAAGAAAGAAATAGTGTTGTTATCTGTTAGAATATTCATGACTGGGAGAGCCATGTGAACAAAGTCAGCCAATAGATTGGCATAGTAACTCAATCAGCCAATTAGAGTAAAGTGCTACTGAGCATGTGCAGGAAACTAAGCTTTGAGCTGGCTGTATTTTTCCAGTCTCCATTATGTCTCCATTGTGTGTGCTTGTCTACAGAAAGTCTCTGTAAGAAGTATGTTTTTCAACTTGCTGTAAAGAAAAACTTGTGGTACTGTAAATATGTTTATTTTGACTATAAAGAAGTTATTTAATTCAGCTAAATGCAGTCAATTGTGTAAGCTTCTGATTTATTTTTTCAACGGAGAAAATCTCCCAACATTATCAAATATACATGAATGCATTAGGAGTTGAGCAATACTCAGAAACTGTAGGTTTAGACCAAGGCAAGGCAAAGAAACATAACTGGTTTACCTTTGGTTCATCTGGGGTGGGTTTACAGATCTGGAAGAAAACAGCCAATAGAGGCAGCTCCTCTGGAGATTGGGGCAGGGTGGAATCTAATTCACCTTCTCTTTTCTCTGCAGATGATTTTTTCACACTTCTTTTGAAAGAAAAATGTGTTAGTCATTTAGGCCTGCTGTGGACTCCTCTGGTATTTTTATGGATGTACATTTTTATGGGAACAGAATATACTCATAATCACGCAATAAATACAAATTGACTAAACACTAAGAAACAAGATGCTGCCAACCTTCAGAAGTAAAACACAAGGACTCACCTCAGAAATAAATTAATCTCTTCCTATCTGAAGCTTAGCTATAATATTATTCTTGCAGCCTCCTTCTTGCCTTTCCTGCTTCTGCTGTTGTAACCAGAAGGAAATTTCTGTTCCATCTTTCTACAACTTTCAAATCTATTATTTAAAACTAATAATAATAAGAATGAAGATGATGACAATAGTACAGAAATACAAAAAGTTGAAGAAGTAAAGAGTTTGCCTAAAAAACCTTATACACTAAGGTTTGCCAAGAAGATATACTAAATGAGCTAATAAAGGAAAGTGTATTGAAAAGCAATAAAACCAAAATTGCATTTAAAAACAAGCAGCTGATGATGTGAAACAAACCTGGGAAAAGAACTTATTTAACAGCCAGTTCTTTATCAACAACTAAGGAAAGGTTAATAATGAATAAAATATAGAAATGGTTTTAAAAGAGGCACATTAAAGAAAGGGCTTATTTCAGTGACTTAAGAACAGTTAATACATTCAACAGTAATGAAAGCTAAATTTGAGAAAACCCCACCTAGTAGTAAATTTCAACAATATAAATAACAGTAGCAGACTGTTGGACACCTGGTATGTGGATGTAAGAGGATTGCACAGACTGAGCATTTAGAAGACACAATAAAGTGGCCATCCTAATCCACAGGCATTTTAATAAGAATTATAACTTACCAGCAACAAAGGATTGGCGGAATCAGAATATTGAAAAAGTGGTCAAGAACAAAGACATTGCAATCCTCCGGGACTTCTAAATACAAAATATTAAACATGTAGCCCATACTAAGCCAGGTATGACTGTACTGTGGCAACAAAGAAATAAAAATTGGCATGAGGTGACTGAAAATAGATTTCCCCCTCTAGAAAAATATAGGAAAATATAAAAATCTTTAAATAGAGATTGGGTGAATGTGGAGAAAGAAAGCATAATGGTGTCAGTCATGGTTGGTGTGTTTGACACTATACCAAAAGGTCTAGAAAACACAATAGGAATGGTCAGAATCTCAGCTCATTAATTACAAAGAGTTGCATTACTTGGAACAGCAGATATTTATTTATTTATTTTATTTATTTATTTGTCAAACATGTATAGTAGTAATTTGTATAAACATAAGTAAAAAGTAACGATAAAAGAGGACAATAGGACAGTAGGACAGGGACAGTAGGCACGCTGATGCACTTATGCACATATATTGTGCATAATATATATTGTGACAATATATATTGTGACAATGTTACTAATTATGGTATCTTAGTTCCTTGGGAGGGATCTGATAGACAAAAGTATCAAGTCCAGTTATCAAAGATCGAGTACATTAAACTAGCAATAATAATATTGCAGAACAACATTGTCTCAACTCTAAACCTCTAAAGTACATGGTATACAAATGCTAACGTGATATAAAAAATTCTAAAACATTGGACATTTATTGTTTGACAGCAGAAGCCATTCACTCTTGCTCTTTACCTTTCTTGCCCCTGCACTTTGATCTGTGCATTGATTTACATTAGCCCCACGTGTCTGCTGAAGGATTGTGGGGGGGGGGGGAGCCAAGAATAGAACAGACCAGTAAAAAAAAATATGGCTGTACTACTGTATAGTGATGGCTAAGTTCCTCTCAAGTGAACAAAGTAGGGATTAGTCTCTCCAATGCATTACTTTTTCTAACTCACCATTACCACTTCCTGAGCCTGCAGCCACACAATCTGAAGTGGGAAGCTTAAGGACGCCATCGGAATCAAAGTGTTCGTGAGTGTCTGAATCCTACAGGAAAAGTCCTTAATCTCATCTTGCAAATGCTGCTGCTTGCCAATTTTCTAGACAATGAAGAGATAACAGGCTTGTAATAGAAATAGGACTGTGCATTGAGCAGTTATGTAAAGCACAGCATACTCAGCTCAGTGGCCAAAATATGAGAAGAGTGGTGGCAAGAAATCACTGCCACGTGGTAAGCAACTCGTTCGTTGAAATCCTAAGCTAAATGAATGGTACTTTTCTTAACATTTAGATTTTTTTTTAATGGAGAGAGAGAAAGCTGGGAGTGTTCAGGAGAAAGAAGCCACATAGCCAAATGCATCAGGCAGATGTGGCCAGACATCCCACCTGAAATGCCAGCTGGATGTGTACTAGCATTCTTGGAGCGTCTGAGGCCCAAACGACTGCTTTGAACTTACTGTAATATTTGTCATTTCCTGATCGTATGGCGTTCCTTAGAGGGCATTCACTATCCAATCCACAACACCATCTTGTAAGGATCCTCTCCCTTAGCTTTCTTTTTTTCTCGTGAATATGGGTATTTCATTCAATAAAACCAAAATAATAAATTATGTTCTTTAAATGTCTGGCTGTATTCACACAATTCATAACCAAAACCAGACAGCAATTCATTGTAAAGAGTATAGGCAAATGGTTAACACATTTTAAGATACATTTTTGGCAAAAGCTAGAAATTTGTGAAATAGTTTGAGTTTCTTTTCTTTTCTTTGGAGTCTTCACTCTGCTTAGGTTGGAAAAAATGTATACAATAAGTATAGGACCGTTAGCACCATCGTTATACTTATTCAAAAATTGAATTGACAGCAGGCAGTATTTGCCAATAGCTTGCTTGTATAGATACCTACAAAGAAAAACAGTGAATCGTCTTGTGATTACTTAAGGTCTATCTCGATCATTTGTGCCATTAACAAGACAGTTCTGATTGCTGTTGCCAAATACAGGTAGTCCTTGATTTATGACCACAATTGAGCTCAACATTTTTGTTGCTAAACAAGACAGTTGTTAAGTGAATTTTGCCCCATTTTGCAACCTTTCTTGCCTCAGTTGTTAAGTGAATCACTGCCGTTTGTTAAATTAGTAACTTTACTTGTTAAGTAACTCTAGCTTTCCCATTTTACTTTGCTTGTCAGAAGGTCGCAAAAGCTGATCACATGACCCCGAGACACTGTAACTGTCATAAATATGAGTCAGTTGCCCAGTGTCTGAATTTTGATCCTATGACCATGGGAATGCTGCAATAGTTCTAAGCGTACCAATAAAAGAGAATATACTATGTAACTCAGGATTGAGATATCCTTGGTGCTTGCTTGTTTTCTTGCAGACGTTTCGTTATCCTAACTAGGTAACATCATCAGTGCTAGTAAGGAGTGCTGTTTGCTGTCAGTTTATATTTTGGAGTCTTGCCTGTCTGTGTGGGTGGGGGCGGTCTTAGGGATTTTCTGGTTGGGCTGTTTACTGATAGCTCTTTGGCAGTTTCTTGATTGGGGTATTGCTTACTTGATTGTTGGTCTGAAGTTGACTTTGGAGTTAAGCTATGCTTATATGAGTGCTGATTGCTGGTGGAGAGGTGCTGGAGTCTTTTTCTCTCTTGGGCTGGTTGATTATCTCTTTTGCATAGTCTGTAGATGTTGTTAATGGCTATGTGTCTATTGATGGCTGATTTATCAGAGTGCCAGGCTTCTAGAAATTCCCTGGCATTTTTGGACTTGGCCTTGTCTAGGATTGTCACATTTTCCCAATTGAAACTATGGTTCTAGGTGTGAAAAACAGTCATAAGTCACTTTTTTCAGTGCCGTTGTAACTTCAAACCATCACCAAATGAACTGTTGTGAGTCAAGGACTGCCTGTATGCATTGCCGATAAGCAGACAACCTAACCTAAAATGTCTTCATAGTTTTTCATAGAATCAGCAACTGGTTCCTCAAATTGTTTGCTTATATCTGAGTAATTGAATTGCATTGCAGAGCAATTGTCAAAGAGTCCTGAAGAATCACTGAAGGGGAAGAGGGTCCCCTGTAATTCTTTTCTTGCCTCTATTCTCACCCAGCTAATCCTTTTAACTCTAGCATAGCAATGTTCTCTCTTAGAACACTGTGGATTTTTAAAGGCGCAGTATATAGAACAGCAGAACAAGCCTTTGTGTGTTTGTTTGTTTGTTTGTTTGATTGATTTCTTTGAGTTAGATGTTGCTCAGCTCTAATCGACTGTGGGTGGCTCACAGCATAAAAACTAAATAACCAAACCAACTATACAATTTCAAGATTAATAATGTGGCAGTAAACAGATGGCAGACCTATTTAACATAGCACAACATATCACATACTCGACAAAGGGCTCCAACCATAGGTGGGTTGCTCCTGGTTCGGCCCGGTTCTAAGAACCGGTAGCGCTGGTGGCAGAAATCTCTGCCCACCCACCTGGGATGCTTCTGCGCATGCGCATAAGCTTCTGCGCATGCGCAGTAGCGACATGCACGCGCGCAAGCACGCACGTGAACCAATAGTAAAGGGTTTTAGAACTCACTACTGGCTCCAACCACTGTAGCCCAAGCCTGGCAGAATAGCCATATCTTTAAGGTCTTTCAGAATGCCATCAGGGTAGATGCTGCCTGGCTCTCAGGGGGAACTTTGTAGAAGATAGGCACCTTGATAGAGAAAGTACATTTTAGGGGTCCCGATAAATGGCATAGTTCAATTGAAGGAATCAAAAGCACGCCAATCTTATCAGAATGAACTGGCAAGGCCAATACCACATAAGATAGGCAATCCTTCAAATATTTAGGTCCTGCGACATTTAGGGTCTATAGATCATAAAGAGCATATTGAATTGTACCTGGATGCAAATCCCCAATACATACCAGGGCATGCTCATCACTGCCGGTGCTATTGCTTTCTGGATCAGCTGAAGCTTCCACGGGGTCTTTAGTGAGGAATAATAATGCCGTGAGGTGGTTAGGGCATGAGTGACCTTCTAAAGGGCACAACTAAGAGCTGAGGTGGTGCAGTGGTTAAATGCAGCACTGCAGGCTACTGCTAGTTCAGCAGTTCAGCTGTTCAAATCTCACCAGGCTCAAGGTTGACTCAGCCTTCCATCCTTCCGAGGTCGGTAAAATGAGGACCCAGATTGTTGGGGGCAATATGCTGAACTCTGTAAACCGCTTAGAGAGGGCTGTAAAGCACTATGAAGCGGTATATAAGTCTAAGTGCTATTGCTATTGCTATTGCTAACTAGTGCACCAATTGAAGCATGCTCCTTTAAGGAGAATTTGTGATTGCATTATAATTTACACTTCCTAAGTCAATTCACAATGCTGGATGTAAAGATTTGAGATTTTTGTGCAATTGAATCAGGAAAACTGTTTGCATATTGAATAAAATATGCCTATCCAAAGAAATCTGTTTACAAAGTTTGTGTACCAATTTTTTTTAAAAAAATGTTTCAAATGGATTAGGAAATAAACCAACATTAATTTAAAACAGGAGACATGAAAGAACCAAGAAAATAACCAATTCGACTATCCCAACTCTTGCTGTCATTCAAATGGAAAGTAGGTTTTGGGAGGAATGTAGGTTACTTTTCCTTGAGCATATTGGGTCAGTATTTGCAGAAAAGCTTCGCTCTACAAATTCACTATGTTTAATGGTGATTCATGAAAGAAAGCTGATTGAAAGGTTCTTGTGTGGAAATTGCAGCCAAAAGCTGTTCCAATAATTAGTCCAAGGCCATGTACTGGTCTTATTTCAGACATTAAATAAGCACTTGGACAGCATAAGGTGACACTTAAACTTTCTGGTGACCAGTCAAAGAGATAGTTCACAAACTAATGTGAGAAAATGTCATAGCAAGAAATATGGGCTTGAACATTTTGCACAAAACTGAACTGAACTGAAATGAGCCAAAACAGAATGTAACTTTGTAATGTGTCAAAGTTCCATCCTCTCCTTAACATCTCTTAAAATATAATGTTGCTTCATAATTAGCATTTCCAAGATTGGCAGACCAGTATTCCCACTGAACAATAGCTAAAAACATTAATAAAGTGTCCAAGGCTTTCAGAACTGTAGATGGCTGCAAAGCAGAGTTGTGCAATTAATTTGAATCCAGTGGGTCTTCTAGAATGTACAGCATGTTTATTTTTTTAATAATTTCCTACATAAAGGAATTATATATAAACAATAATTACAGCACAATGTCTTTTTTTTAACAGATGGAAACCCTGGCCAGAACATTGATTCTTATAAGTGTTGCTGTAAACCAGTCTATGACTATGCTGTCTTGCCTATCCATTTGCATCTGATTGTTATTAAATTTATAGAAACCATCTCACTATCATAACTAACTATTTGTGTCTTTCAAATTGCAATTCTGTGGGAAGAAGTCATCGTTCTGTGGGAAGACGGTTGCTGAATGCTTGGGCAAATGCAGAGCTCCAGGATGAGATTGGTGGACTGATTGTGGAGGTACGCTGGGAAGATGGTTAGAAAGGATTCCCTTAGAGGTGGTGATGGGTGGGGCAGTTTGGAAAGGGAGGGAAAGGGATGAAGATCAGGATTGTTTATGGACAGAGGGATGGGGTGGTAGACAACAGTAGCCCATTCCTAGGAGACAAGCACTGGGCACCTGAAACCCCTCAACAATTCTGGCCACCTGTCCTTAGAATCAGTTTGGATTCTTGGAGAGCCTAGCCTCCTGTTACTGTTAAATAACATTATACCTTTAATAAATATCTCCACATCCATGATTTGATTGCAGATGAATGGGTAGACCAGACTTATATTATCAAGAATTGGAAAACCAGATCTAAAATGTTCCCTTGTGTGTTTCAAAGTTAGCCTCAGTCACAACTCCACAATAGGGGAAACTGGAAGGCTCTGGAGGTAACTAATGATACTATTCCATATATAACCAAGTGTAAGAACTTGTTCTTGAGGTTGAGTACCAGGGACAAGTGGCAATTGCTGTACCGTCCCCTTCCCATGGTGGCATTCCCCTTCAAGTTACTGGATTTAATTGATGGGGTAAGATGGTAGACCTATGGTGCTTGGTGTCTTCAACCTCCCTTCCCTGGGAAACAATCCTGATGAGGCCTAATCACCTCAGTTATGTCTTAGTTATCTATGTCTGATACTTATCCAGAGAAGCTCCTTGGCTTATAAAGGTGTTCCAAAGGATTTAATTAATTAAAGGATTTCAAATGATGCTGGTGAAAGTCAGGCCGTGGATCTGGTTGGACATAAGTAAGAGCTGTAGTTCAACCCTGCACTATGGAATAAGAGTAGTGAAATGAAAATATTTCTCAGCTATTATTATACATGCAGATTTTAAAAATCACCCATTATTTTTATAAGGTCACTATGACAAGCTTGAAAAATATCTGGAAGAGAAAATCACCCAGATCTATTCAGAGCTGGATGCCACCTGGGCAGGTTCTGTTTGTAGCTCAGAGTTGAAATAAGGGGAACTCTTGTTTACATGGCTGAAACTCCCACTGATGGGGTTATTTGGCATGATGATGAGGCTGTTACTCTTCCCAAAATGGACAGAATTTTCTTCATTTTTAGTCCTGCCACTTGTGATCTGGATCCTAGCCCTTCCTGCTTGGTGAAAGCCTCCAAAAAGGTAGGAAGAAGTCAGGATAGTGATTAAATATATATTTGAAAGAATGGGTGATAAAACCAGATCTGATGGAGGCAGTGGAACGCCTTCTACTCAAAAAGCCATCACTTGGTTCAGCATCTTTGGAGAACTTTTCTAATCACTAGCCTTCTCTTAGAAGCAGAGTTGTCACAATTATTTTTTTATGATGAGTTATTTCTTTGGTTTGGAATGTTCAGATCCCAGTTTTATATGTAGTAATTATGATTTATGGTTTTTATAGTTGATTATTTTGATAATGCAGTATGTATTTTATTTTTCTGACGTATGATCATCCAGTCTTTGTGTGAAGAATTGAAGGAAAACTCAAATGTCTCATGTGGTGGCATAGTCACTGGCTTCTACTATCAGGAATTTCCTTCTCATGTGTAACGTGAACCTACCCTCTTGTAGATTTTATCGACTGGTTGGTCTGATTTCTGGGGCAATATAAAATAAGTCAATTGCATCTCCTATATGACTTTCTGATTTTGAAGACTGCAATCATATGTTCCTCAGTTGCTTGTGCTGTAAGCTAATCGCACCCAGACCCTTTAGAAGGCATTAAGAGTGGTTAACCTAATCTTGCGCAGCTTCTTCTCTGGTAACATTGTACTCTTAACCAGACCATACAAAACATTTGCTAGACCGATCCTTGAATACAGCTCATCAGTCTGGAACCCACACTACATATCAGACATTAACACAATTGAGAATGTCCAGCGATACTTCACAAGAAGAGTATTACATTCCTCTGTTCACAACAGAATTCCTTATGAAACCAGACTTGAAATTTTGGGACTTCAAAATTTAGAACTCCACCACCTTCGATCTGACCTAAGTGTACCTCACAAAATTATCCGCCTCAATGTCCTACCCGTTAACGACTATTTCAGCTTCAACCGCAATAATACATGAGCTCATAATAGATACAAACTTAATGTAAACCGCTCCAGACTTGATTGCAAAAAATTTGACTTCAACAACAGAGTTGTCAACGCCTGGAACACTTTACCTGACTCAGTAGTTTCTTCCCCAAACCCCAAAAACTTCAACCTCTTATTATCTACCACTGACCTCACCCCATTCCTAAGAGGTCAGTAAGGGGCGTGCATAAGCGCACAATCGTGCCTACCGTTCCTGTCCTAATATATTCATACCTCTTTTACTCTTATTCATGCTTGTAATATTACATATATACTCAATCATGTTTTACTGTTTGTACTTTGCTTATAATCATATATGCTTGACAAATAAACAAATACAAATACAAATACTATTCCTCACACAGTTTGACTTTCAAATCCCTCATTGTCTTGGGAGTATGAATAAAAACTGTGAGAACAGAGCAAGTTGTAGAAGATTGTTTCAGAAAATATCGCCATAAAGAGAAAAAAGGTCTTCTTTTTTTAAAAATAATCACACAGACTATGCGGCAAAATCATGAAAAGATTTTACAAAGTACATCATTCCCACTCATTACACTTTTCAACAGGAAATTCACAGCAACAGCACTCCCACACTTGCTCTTCAATATGGATTTGAAAAATGGGGTTTCTCTGAAGTCCTTGTGACAAGCCGAATCATAAAATTTCCACTTTATTTTCATACAATTTCTACAGTCTCCCATGAAATGAATGAACATCCACAGAAAGCTTGATTTGTGAAATCAAAGAAAGAATCCATTAATTTCCAGGGCATTTGGTTGAGGCACACTAGTTGCCAAGCTCCAGCTGTTATTAAGTTTGTGAATACAAAAATCTCAATAGTAAATTAACAGCTGAACATGATTTGCAAATGTTATCTCTATTTTCCAGCCAAGTCTCAGTGAACTTTTAATATAAATCTACAATGTGAAAAGGAACAAGTTTAATGATAAATCTGCTATTACTATAAATGACTGGTGACATATTTCATACTGATAGGGCTTTGTGGAAGAAAAAGTATTTAAACACCACTTATTTCAGACACATGTTCTTGTTCGTATTATTGTTTAGAGAACTAAACAGTATTTATATGATAGTTTAGAGTTGCTTTCATAACAGATTTCTGACCATTATTTATTATAATAGTATGGCATACAAGTGAAGATATATGCTAAATCGTCAACAAGCACTCCTCAAGCTCTTTGAAATGTTTTTTTTTGAACATGGGAATTGTTGCAGAACACTCCAAAATAGTTAAGTGGAGAAGATTTAGCCCAGACATGCCAACTCAAAATGGCTGCCATTGTGGCAGAATTGAACGGAATTAAGGAGATTGTACTAAAACAGTAAAGAGCTCAGAAACATGTTTTAGTTCTTTTTGTTGTTGCTGTTCTCTGCAAGAATGCATACTACTTTATTTTATATATATTGCCTTGCACATCAGGTATCTCCCAGTGGCATACAGTATGGTATTAGTATGTCTATTAGATAATTTAAAGTGATTTTGTATGTATAAGTAATGAAAAATTATTAGGGTATATACAGTAAAACATTAAAAACAGTGATCATGTGGAGAACATGACATTTTAAATCCAAAGCAAGTGAATGTTTTCAGTATGCTAAAAGAACTCCTGCTGATTAGAAATGTGTGTAAAAATATTATATCCATACTGGAAACCAAGGGAGAACATTATAATACCTTTTTTGTTAAAAAAAAGTAATTAAAGAACCTAACTGCTGCTGCTGTGGAAGAAGCAACAAAGGAACAAAAAATATTAACTCATTAACTAAAACATTGCATATTTCAGGAATTAAAAATAATTCCAAAAACTAATTTATATACTTGTACACAGTGGTGTGTTCCTACCAGTGCGGTCCACTCTATAGCACCGGTAGCGGCCCGCTGGTGACGTCACAGTACCGGTGCGGTCGGTTGCCGGTGCCTGGGCACCACCATTTTTTTTAAAAAAAATTAATTTTTTTTAAAAATTTTCTTCTGCGCATGCCCAGAAACCTGACAATTAAGTCTTTCCCCGTCCCTTCGCTTGAAAATAATAATAAGCTCGCATTTGACACTTTTCCTTCGCTTTTGCCTAAAGCTTCCCAACGTGGGCATTTTCCAAAAGCTTAACCTTTTATACTGTTAATTTTATACAGTTTTATAGTGTTATTCTTTAGACGAAAACATTGAGGACTGTTAAAAGATACTGTTCTTTTAACAGTCCTCAATATTTTCGTCTAAGGAATCCATGACTGAAACCAAAAATGCTGTATGAGACTTGCTTGTCTTTTAACTATAGCATTTTCTGCATATAAAGGTTGCTGTGTTGCCATGGTGTAACACGCACTTTGTATGCAAAGCTTTTCATGTAAGGTATAAAATAGCAAAAATAGTAGTAACATCTCTCTGAAATAACTAATATATGACCGGCAAGCCACGCCCACCCGATCACATGGCTGGCAAGCCACACCCACAAAATAAGCCACGCCCACAGAGTGGCAGTAAAAAAATTAGGAACCTGCCCCTGCTTGTACACTGTCTACATTTGAAATGTATCTCACATTATACATACCAAGGAACAGGAGCAATTAAGGACAAGGTCTTAGCAGCATGTTTTGGCCAATTGCTAATTTTATTTCAAAAGATAAGAAGTTACTGTAAATGAGGAACAAAGAAAAGTAAGCAAAGACATTATCAGTGAAATGGAATATACAGTCATAGTTCTATAAGTAGGTGAGCTAAATATCTTTTCAGACATTCACCTTTTCTTTGGCCGACGGACCTACATTTAATCCAGCCTTTTCCAACTTGATTAAACACTCTTTCCCACTGCATTCACCATTTTTCTTAGACAGGTATAGCCAACTCTTGAATCACAGGTCCTAAGTTGACTCCCCCAGCAAGAAAAGTTCATATGGAGCTTCCTTCTGAACAGCTGTTTTTACTCCATTGTTCATACATTTGCTGACCCTGTTTTGATGCATCATTCTTTCCCTCTCAGTCAAGATTCAAGTTTAGATAAAGCTTCAGAATTTTTCTAAGACAAAGAGTAAATAAATGTCCTCTTGTCAAATCAACAAAAGCCTAGTTAGCTTCATCGTTTACAAAAGAGGAAAAAGAGAGACAAAATTCATTGCTTCATTATTTAGTTCCTTTGGTAAACATAATTTCAAATTTTTGTTACAGAATGATGTCATTATGGCTGTTCCAGATCTTGCATCCTCCCATTTTGAATTCAGTGTAGCCTGAAAATGAAGAGCTATAAGTTTGGCAAACTGTCCCAGAACATTTGTCCTACACAGTTAGGAAAATCATAAAATGGATTCCAGGCATATGTAGCTAATTTCCATTTCACTCTTAGATGTGTTTATAGCTATTCCCACCCCCCAAGATGAAATTTTAAAAGATTTTCAGTTTGGGTAGGTGGGGAGTCTAATTTTTTTTTTGCCAACACTGGAATTTAGCATTTACTCTTCAGACTTCAGAATCAAATTCATATTTATATTTTAAAATTTATCATGATATATAGGAATGAATTAACTGATTATAAAACTGTAGTATATATATATTTGAAAGAAAGACTCATGGAATTTGATTTCGCTTGTTTTGAATAAATTGTGAATTGTTTAATACAGTTATATCTTAAAGCATGAAGAGTTGTTTCATATTTAAATTTGAATTTATTTTTTTCCACTTATATTACTATATTTTTTCAGTGATGAATTCTCAGAAGAGAAACAAGGACAATTTAAACCACATTCCAGAATGTAAACTTCTTGTCTTGAAACACAAACATTTTGCTTTGTTCACAAGTCATGTCAGCATTTGTTTGCATTCTTCTTAGATATTTATCTGGCCACAGCTGACCTGTTTTTTCTTTGTATTCAAAATTCAAGCTACTGTTTCAGACATCATACAAGGTCAGCTTCTTATGCCTTCAAGGTGTCCTTTCACATCCATGGCAGCAGCCAAGCTGCATTTATGATTATGATTATGATTATGATTATGATGATTATGATTATGATTATGATTATGATTATGATTATGATTATTATGATTATTATTATTATTATTATTATTATTATTATTATTATTATTATTATTATTATTATTATTATTATTATTATTAATAATAATAATAATAATAATAATAATAATAATAATAATAATAATAATAATAATAATAATAATATATAATATATAATATATAATATATGATATATAATATATAATATTAATAATAATAATATTTGTATGCCGCTCAACTCAGCAGGGACTTTGAGCGGCTAACAACAGTATAAATGGTATAAACAGTATAGTATATAAAACAATTTAAAAAACATAGCTAAAAACATAATAAAAACATTAAAAGCACTCAGTCATTCACATACTCATGGGCCTACATCTATCAACTATTAGGCCCGGGCTTGCCGGAAAAGCTAGGTTTTCACAGCTTTTCTGAAGGCCAATAGGGTGGGGATAGTCCGGATCTCGGGGGGTAGCTGATTCCACAAGGTAGGGGCCGCCACAGAGAAGACCCTCGCCCGAGGGCCCGCCAGCCGACATTGTCTAGCCAACGGAACCCGTAGCAGGTCAACCCTGTGAGATCTAACCGGTCGTAGGGAGGTATATTGTAGGAGAAGGTCCCGAAGATATTCTGGCCCTGCAGTCATATAGGGCTTTAAAGGTAATCACCAACACCTTGAATTGTACCCGGAGACCAATGGGTAACCAATGCAGCTTGCGTAAGATGGGAGTAGTATGGGTGTACCTAGGCACACCCACCACAGCACGCGCCACTGCATTTTTGACCAGCTGAAGTCTCTGAATACTCTTCAAGGGTAGCCCCATGTAGAGCGCATTACAGTAATCAAGCCGTGAGGTGACAAAGGCATGAGTGACTGTAAGAAGTGCTTCCCGTTCCAAGTAGGGTCGCAATTGATACACAAGACGAACTTATGCAAAGGTCTTCCTGGCCACAGCTGATAGATGTTGATCCAATTTAAGCTGTGGATCCAGGAGTACACCCAAATTGCGAACCTGTTCTGAGGGTATTAATTTTTCTCCCCCCAGAACCAAGGCCGGACAGTTGACATCATCCTTGGGCGGCAGTATCCATAGCCACTCAGTCTTGTCCGGGTTGAGCTTGAGCCTATTGACCCCCATCCAGATTCTCACGTCATCCAGACACCGGAACATCACATCGACCACCTCACTGAATTGACGGGGTGGAGATGTAAAGCTGAGTATCGTCAGCATATTGCTGAAATTTATAGTTTCTAGAGGCATTTAAAATGTGGTATTTATGTACCAGCCTAACAGATTTTTGTGGAGTGAACTGTTGTGGGGAAAATGTCCACTTAAGTAAGGAACCAACACATTTGGGGATAGATGAAACTAAGTAAATTTTATTGGCATGCTCAACTATAGCGATCACTGGGTCCCTCAGTGATCCCAAAGTCCCCAAGGCTACAGGTTATATCCCTTTTGAAATGATACCTAGGAATTGCAAAAGAGTGCAAGTTATAGTTCTTCTTTAGAGAAGGAATGTGGAATCTGATAACAGCATGGGTTCACCTTACTATGGGGCGAACCAGCACTACCACTACATTTTGGTTCTTCCAAGGAGGCTTCAAGCCTGCCCTTTCTATTGATTCTAGTGCCTTCTAACATAAATAATTTCCTTTATTGTCTCTATATATCACCGGTGTCAAACTCGTGGCATCACATTGCCATCACTTGACGTATCGTAATGTTTTCCCCCTTCGCGGAGCTGGGGTGGGCGTGGCATGCGTATGATACATCCAGCTCGCGGGCTGCCAGCGTGACATCCCTACTGGGTATACATGGACTTCCTTCACACCAAGGAAAAGACAACAAACCAGTTTATATTATCCGTCTCCTTCCCCTCCAGGGTCAATAGGCAGTTTGAGCAGGGTACACTTTGAAAATGATTTGTAAGGGATTTGGAAAATGTGGGAATGTGACTGCAGGATTTTTTTAAAGCATCATCATCATGATCACAATGATTATCGTAATGATCACGATCATCATCATTATCATCATAATCTTTTTAAGCTTCTATTTAAGCCTGAAAATCAAAACACAGCTGTTTTAATGAATTGAGATTAAAGAGATGCTGTATTTTACTGTAATTGTAAATGTCAGTTCATTTCTCCATCTATGTACCCATGATGTTGCCACCTGAATCTCTCTCTCTAATAAGAGTTTTCAGCTTTGAAAATCTTAAAAACACCACCACCACCAATATAGACTTATAAATGGGCACCCTAAAACACTTATACTGTATGTTTTCAATGGGATCCAGACCAAATGACATGGCCGGGGAGAGGGGGGAAATAAGTCACCTTTTTCTGGTTGCTATTGGCCAATAGATATCTCATAATCAATCCTTGCTATCTCAAGTTAAAAAATCAGGTAGCAGATTGAAAAAAGGCCTTGGTAAAGAAATTATATGTAGATTGTATCATTATTCCCCCCCAAAAAAACCCTGAATATATTATGGTATTTTTCGGAGTATAAGACACACCTTTTTACCCCAAAAAAGAGGATGAAAACTTGGATGCGTCTTATACACCAAATATAGCCCCAGCCACCCAGCCACCCCCACACTTTGGCCTCTGTCTTCCAGCAATTTACCTCCTGTTAAGACAAACAAGTCATTAGCAGCTTCCCAACCCCCAGGTGATTTGCCACATGCTAAAATGAAACTGAAACTAGCTGCAAAGAGGCAAATAGCTGGGAGAGACACGCAGATTTTTATTTTCTGCTGAACTGGATGCAAGAGGGTAAGTGAATAACAATAAATGTCTGTAGAATGTTCAAATTATTAGACTTATTTTTTAAAGACTGCTTTATTATTTGCTTTGCTGACTGCTTTATTATTTGCTTTGCTGGCTGTGGAATTCTGGGAGTTGAAGTCCACAAGTCTTAAAGTTGCCAAGGTTGGAGACCCCTGTTCTAGACAACTTAACAAAATAAAGAAACTTTTTAAAATAAATGCTTGCTTTGAAGAGGCCCAGTGCTATTGTATCTTCTTTTAAATAATAGAGAATAATGTATACTTCCAGAAATTTTTATTAATTTTTACAGCTCTATATAAGTATAGTCTGAAATGTAACAGTGTCCTGTTTAGTATTAGAGTTTAGTTACCTTGGAGTAGATCTATTTAAATAATTGGGAGGAGTTAGTGTGACTACATTTAAGAAAACTTTCTGGCATAATGTACATTTCTCCAATTCTTTGCTATTTCTATGGGTCAGGCACACATGCACAGAAATACACAGCAACAGTGTATATCATCTGTGCTGTTTGCTGTTTGCTGTTTGGCAAATTGCTTGGAGGCAGAGGCCTTTTTTCCTTGTTTTCCTCCCCCAAAACTAAGGTGCGTCTTATACTATACAAAAATATGGTATATAATGCTGTTCTGTACAAAAAAATTAATATAAATAATTATCTTTGAAATCAACATTAGAAGCCTCCTTTTTAATTCTTTTTCTAATAGAACATTATTGGCATAGCTGATGATCACTTTTGGTAATAAGCCATTGTAATTGCAAAAAATGTTTGGACATTTTTTCATATCAGCTAGGGAAACTTTTTCCCCCCAGCACAGAGCATGGAGATACCGTACTTTATCATTTTTCAACTTCAGTCTCAGTGTCTTTGTTTATGTTTTCAGAACTCAGGACAGATTGCATTTAAGTGATTTCTCCACACTAATTCCAAAAGAGTGACTAGTGGATTCTTTCATTTTAGCTACGTTATCCAAACACTCTTTCCCCCCTTTCATTGCACACAGAGTGCCTCTGAAGACAAACAGCTGGAAACCACGCAGTGTGTATATATTATACTTCATACATTATTACTACCAGCTCCGTTAGCACACTGCATACTTTAACTAAATCCTCCTTCAACTGACACTTGTTAGAGTCTGGAATTCAGAGTGATCAATTTTGTACTACCAATATCTGGGAACTGAGTGTCGAAAACGAGTGTTTGGAAGCAAAATATTGATAACAATAGTTGAAGGTACTAATACATGTGCTTCATTTTATGAAGACGAAAACAAGTTGAGAGTGTGACATGACTATGACTATAATCCCAGCATTTGAAAATCATCAACATTAAGAGTAACTGCTTTAGTTTTTCATTCGCAATGGAATAAATATAAAATGTAATTAAGTGTAAAAGACTCACATAATGTATTGAAACTGCTGCAAGTATCATAGAAATACCATTATAAGGTAGGAAATTATGGATTAGAGGCAGTGGTGGGTTGCTACCGGTTCGACCTGGTACGGCAAACCAGTAGCAGCGGTGGCAGGAGGCTCCGCACACCTGCCCGGACGTCATCAAAAAATGCTCTGCGCATGCGCAGAAGCATTGCACGCGTGCTCCCATTCCCGAACCAGTAGCAAAGGTAAGTGGAACCCACTACTGACTATAGGAAAATAGTTTAACCAAAAATCAAAAATTAAGATGACAATTTTTTAAAGCTGCAACTCAAATGGATAACTTATTTAATGATTATTGTATTGCCTTATGAGCTATCAATAACTGACCATTCTGCCTTCAGTTTAGATACGTTCACCTGTGGTATCCTGAGAAATTATTTCTCTTTTGTCATAAAATCTACTTTCATATGTGTAAAAGACAGAAAACAAGCCAAATTCCACCAAATACACCTAGGCACAATCTAAACCTGGGGTGCTATTTAAAAAAACAAAATGAAAGGGTGATAGATGATTTTAGTAGAATTTTTACAATTTATTTTGTCCACAAAACCTACCCCACCCATGGCTGCCACTGACATTGTGAATTGCTACCATTTTACTAATTTCACAATGGGTGCTTCTTTTTTTTGTTGCAACCTACACGTTTGCTTGCTTTGGTTTATTTTCCTATTGGGAATTATATTTTAGTTTCTTATTTTTATACATTCTTAACCTTTTTATCAATTTCTTTCCTAAATTCCACTACTGTTAAAAGGTTGTAAACTCAGTCAACCAGTTTGGAATATATTTTGCTGTTTTCCTTGTCTGATTTTTGCTCTTTTTTCTATAGAAAAAAAAGCTTCTTTTTTCTACTCCTGGTTAGGAAATAATATAGACAATTTTATAACTCCATGTCTCATTACTGCAATGTGATCTAAATGTATCTGATTTTGAAAATATTAATGGACTATCTGGAAAATTCAACTACATCAGAATTATTTGTTTGTTTGTTTGTTTGTTTGTCAACACTGTACAAGATAACAGGTATGATATAAACATAAACAAAAGCAAAGTATGTATAGGTAAAAATTAGACAATAGGACAGAAGGACATGGACGGTAGCCACGATGGTGCGCTTATGCACGCCCCTTACAGACCTCTTAGGAATGGGGTGAGGTCAACTGTAGACAGTCTAAGGTTAAAGTTTTTGTGCTTTGGGGAAGAAACTACAGAGTCAGGTAGTGCATTCCAGACAGTGATTACTCTGTTTCTGAAGTCGTATTTTCTGCAGTCGAGTTTCAAGCGGTTTACATTGAGTTTGAATCTATTGTGTGCTCTTATATTGTTGCAGTTGAAGCTGAAGTATTCGTTGACAGGTAGGACATTGTGGCATATGATTTTATGAACTACATTTAGATCAGATCGAAGGCGACGTAGCTCTAAGTTGTCTAAGCCTAAAATTTCAAGTCTGGTGGAATAAGGAATTCTGTTGCGAGTAGAAGAGTGGAGGACTCTTCTTGTGAAGTATTTCTGGACTCTCTCAATTGTATTTATGTCCGATATGTAGTGCGGGTTCCAGACAGGTGAGCTGTATCCAAGGATTGGTCTGGCAAATGTTTTGTATGCTCTGGTTAGCAGAGTAATATTGCCAGAAAAGAATCTACGCAAGATTAGGTTGACAACTCTTAGTGCCTTTTTGGCAATGTTGTTACAATGGGCTCTGGCACTTAGGTAATTAGATATGAGTACTCCAAGGTCTTTAACAGAGTGAGGGTCGTCTACAAAGTCGTGTCCTCCAAGTTTATATTTTGTGTTTGGATTCTTTTTGCCAATGTGTAAGACAGATCATTTGTTTGTTGAGATTTGTAGTTGCCAGTTATCAGACCATTGTGATACATGGTCAAGATCTTTTTGAATGGTGGAAGTATTGTCGGTGGTGTTGAATAGCTTAACATCGTCAGCAAAGAGAACGCAGTTGCTTATAATATGATCACAAAGGTTGTTGACGTAAAGAATAAATAGAGTTGGTCCTAGAATGCTGCCTTGAGGGACACCACTGTTGACAGGTGCAGGATTTGATAGGGCATTCTCTATTTTAACCATTTGTTGCCTGTTTGACAAGAATGCAGTTATCCAATCATGAAGGGGACCAGAGATGCCATAAGATTTTAGTTTCAGGAGTAGTTTGTCGTGTACTACTGAATCAAAGGCTTTGCAAAAGTCTATGTAAATCTATTGATTTACCTTGATCCAGTTGAGAAGTCCATATGGTTTTGCAGTGTAGAAGTTGTAGGTTACAGGATAATTTTTTTCTGAAACCAAATTGTTTGTTAGAGAGTAGGTTATTAGTTTCTAGGTGAAGGGTGATGGATTGATTTATGATTGATTCCATGACTTTGCAGGTGACGCAACATAAAGAGTTTGGTCTGTAATTTTCAACGTTACTTGGATCTCCTTTTTTAAAGATAGGGATGACTGTGGCTAGTGACCATAAGTTGGGTAAGGAGCTAGTCATGAAGGATTTTTCAAAAATTATGCTTAGAGGTTCAGCAATGGTTGTGGAGAGCTTTTTAAATAAATATGCACTTAATCCGTCAGGTCCAATGGATAAAGATGGTTTAAGGTCGCATAATGCTTTTCTAACATTATCTTCTGTAAAATCGATTTGTGTCAGATCGTTGCTAAAATCATTCTAAAATCATGGTTCATGATTCAAAAATCATGAACCAGCTTTGCCAGATGCTATTTATTCTTAAGGAGTTTTACCATCAGCTGAAAGCAAAGCTGTTAACATAAAACCTAATCATCCATGTTTAGAAAACTGAATCATTTCCTAATGTCTTCTATGTATTCCGCTAATGGATTATTCCTTGTTTTCACAGAACAAGACTTCAAATCTTTTTGTGATGGCATTCTGACTCCTTGATGGCTCCAGTATAGCTTGCCACTACTTTTCTGACATTTCGTAGGATGCTTAAGTATGTTCTAGTTAAATTGAATTTTGAAGGATAAAAATGATGTTGAATTATATCCTGATGCTGATTTTATATACTATTTTATACATTCTTTTGGTTATTTTGATAGATACCTAAAATTGAGCTAAATAATAAGTCAAAGAAAACAAAAACTGCAAATGTCATGACTGATACATTTCAAATATTACAAATGCCACATAATGCAGAACATATGATTATTTTTAACATTCTGAAAAATATAATACCAAACAGGATAATTTGAAATTTGAACAGTTTTTTTTAATCCTCTGGTTTCCTTGTGCAGAAAGGAAAGAAGGAAAGAAAAGGAAAGGAAAGGAAAGAAGAAAGGAAAGGAAAGGAAAGGAAAGGAGAAAGGAAAGGGAAAGGGAAAGGAAAGGGAAAGGGAAAGGGAAAGGGAAAGGAAAGGACTAGCAGCACTGCTTGGAATTCCCATGTTATTATGTAATGTTACACAACAGATCCAGAGAAAAAGTGCTATTAAAGAAAAAAAATCCCACTAAAGAGTTCTGTACTGTTATGAAAGTACAGAATGCTTTCTATATGAAAAAAACCCTGTAGCAATTCTGTGTTGTTATTATTGTTCAGTTTTACAGACAGAATTTCACCAGGATCACCTTTATATACAACAGGACCTTTGTGACTCTGAGGTACTCAACAGTTGACAGATTTCAGGAGCATAATGACAAAATTGCTTGGAACAATAACTATCCTATTAGATAAAATTTTAAGAGGGGAAATAATGATGTTATTGTATCAACACAATGATATAAAACTAAACTAGAATAGGGTTGTCCATGAGCTTATACTGAGGTTGCACATCAGTGTGGCAAATGTTTAGTATCAACATTTTAATTGCATTTACCCACTGGCATTTGTTGATTGGCCAGGTTTTTTTTTAAATCAATGAAATGTAATGTGTACAATCAATACAAAAGTAAATAATTTATGAAAGTCACAGATTTTCCAATTATGTTGATGGTGCATCACTAGAATGTATATCACCATGCATGGGTCTTACCTGGTAGAAAAGCATTCTTAATTCAAGATTTTTCAGCTTCTCTCCCTGAGGTCAAGAAGTGCTGACATAATATCTCCAAAGTGTCCTGGGAAATAAAAACAGTGATGACAAGAGAATGGAAACAACTGGTAAAACAGAAAGATAAAAGAATGAGAGGCTGCTTTGTCAAAGTCACTTCCAAGACTTGGACATCTAATTAACACAAAATCATTTTCATCCAAAACCTTTGAAATTTTCTGTTTCTGAAAAGAAAATATACAGGGGTTTTTTGGTTTTGTTTTCTGTTTTATAATCCTTTAAATTGAAAACATATGCAAGAAGTTTATGCAATATCATGTGGAAACCATTATGTGTGTCTTTAGTTTTCAGTTTGTGAAGCAAGTTCTGCACTCCTTTCATAAAATGTAAGGAAGAGGTTTTAAAGAACAGAACCTCTTCATAAAATAAAATAAGCTCTATACTTCTCAATATGCTGTGGTAAAAAGTATGGGCTGTGGCTAAATAGGAACTAGTACAGTAAATCTTCAAACCTGAAGCTTCAGTCCTATTAATAGTCTGAATATTCCAAAAAGTCTTCTAGATCATGGCTCAAATGTCCTCAGTTTTGTTTTGATCTACTTTATTTTTTATTAGAACCTTTGGATACATTAACCAGAGTCTGGAAGAAAAGAGATATACTGATGATCTGTGTAAGCATACCAGAGGGACAGAAAAGACTGCTGTGTATCCTTGTTTATTACTTTCTCTGCTAAATTCCATATGTTTAGCCAAAAGTATTCTTAAATGTGAGTACAACTATCCATGCAATCTGAAACAGTGCTTGATGAAGGTTCTGGATCTATCTTTGGATTCAAGCAAGCAATTTTCCTTCAGATTTTATTAGACCATTGATGACCAGTGGCCTTCCACATAGGAGGAGTCTGTGGCTTACCACCTCCCATATCAACACTTGTTGGTATTTAAATAAATGAATTGAATTTTTTTTTTTGCCTATCAGCTGCAAATTAGCCCTTTATTATAAAGCAACTAATTTCCAGAACACTCTTTTTCATTAGGCAAGATTCTATTGCTCCAGAATTCCAAAGAAACAAAAAATATGCCAATGTTATAGTAAGCAATAGTAGTGGATAGCAAGTCAGATAAATGTCTTGACTCGAACCCTAACCCTAAGCCTAGCTATTAAATTCCCCAGAGAGTTAGGCAAACGCAGACAGCAAGTAAATCATTACTGTAATTTAGAAATTGCTACCCCCCGAGATCCGCATTACCCCCACCTTACTGGCCTTCCGGAAAGCCGTCAAGACCTGGCTTTTCCGGCAGGCCTGGGACCATTGACCTCTGGTGATGACAGACGAGGTCGGCCCAAGAATGTTGAATGACTATATTTTTAATGTGTTTTAATTGGCTCTTTTTAAATTTTAAATTTTTATATTGATATGTTATTTATGTTTCTTCATGCTGTGAGCCACCCAGAGTCCTTTGGGAGTTGGGCGGCATAGAAATGTAAATAATAAAAATAATAAATAAATAAACTTAAAGCCAATGCAAACAGTTGTCAGTTTCTACAAAAGATGGTACAGAATATTTATCTGGCTTCAAATCCTTCAGACTCTTTTTTAATGTGGTGGCTCTTTGAACATTGTTTTCCAAGATTCCCTAGAACCACTCATAGAAAGAATGTATATTTCTATTCTCTGCATAAAATTTAAAAATTTCCCTGTGAATCTCTTTGAAGAACAGGTGAAATCTCATGATTGGAGTACAGCAAATGTAAAAGTAAACCAAAGGAATTATGACTGATCAGTGAAATAGCTGTACCTATGAGGTGAACTGAAACTAGTTTGAAAACCTGACTGTTCATTTAAAAACTCTCATTAAATTTCATTGAGTCATCAGGTGAGCACAAGGTTTGTTCCTGGGATCACGTCAGAATTTTAATTAATAATTTGGATAAAGAGGTGGGGGAGGGATATAAAATTAGACAATCTTGATAGATTAGAAAAATGTGCTGAAAATAACAGATTAAAATTGATTAAGACAAGTACAATGTTCTTTGTTTAGGAAAAAGAAATCAAATGTGAGGTTATAAGATGGCTATTAGTTGGCTTGGCAATAAGGTTCAAAAGGATCTTGGAATTGTAGCTGATTTAAAGTGAATTTGGGGTAAAAATTATAAAATGACAATGTCGGCCGTATATAAAGAGAACACATTTAAAATGTTTTATAGATGGCATCTACCACCAGCGAGATTGGCCAAAAAGTATCAATCCACATCACCTAACTGTTGGAAATGTAACCACATACAAGGGACATTCTACCACATGTGGTGGACATGTCCCGACACAAAGAAATATTGGAGGAAAATTAAAAATTGGATTGAGGAAATAACGGAGCAAAAGATTGAAATGAGACCAGAATTATTTCTTTTGGGAATAACAAAAGAAAATATTAGAAAAGAAATCCACTATATCGTGCAACACATAATAACGGCAGCAAGAATCACATTTGCACAAAATTGGAAGAAAGAAAAGAACCCCTCGAATGCAATGATCATAAAAAAGGTGCTAAATGCGCAGAGTTGAGTAAGCTAACAATGGAATTGAGAGAGAGAGAGGAAACAGGATACTATAAAATATGGGACAGATGGTATGATTGGCTCGAAAAGAAAAGTAAAATCAATTTGTAAACCAAGATAAAAAAAGAAGTGTTACAATGGGGGGGAAATGTGATAGATGTAACTTTAAAATCTAAATGGTTGTAATATAATGTATATAATAGTGTATAATTATTAATTAATAGTGTATAAAATGAATAAAGATAAAAAATGTTTAAGTATAAAACAATAGCCATAACTAGGAAGAATGTAGAATTGAGAAGGAAAATTCTGATGCTGTAAAGCTACATTCGTGGAATTGTATTTTATGTGTGTGTATTCTGTATGTTTGTGTCTTATGTTGTTTTGTTCTTAACTTGGCAAATTTCAATAAAAACTATTTTTTAAAAAAGTGAATACGAGTCAATACTGTGACATGGCTATCTAAAAGGCAAATGTGGTATATCAATAAACACATTTTATAACCACAGAAAGTAATAACTCCATTATGCATTAAATAGGATCAAACCCACACATGAATACTAAGTTCAGTTCTAGGCAGTATTCAGATAAATTAAGACTTGCAAAAAAGGACAACGAGGATGATCCAGGACAGTAAATCTTAGGAAGAGGGAGTGAGAGAATTGGGTACATTCAGCCTTTAAAAAAGACAACTAAGAGAAGAGATATAGTATAATTCTTCAAGTAACTGAAGTTGTGTCACACAGTCTCATGATCTAAGAACCTAAGGCACAGAATAACAATCTTAAATTATATGGAGACCAATTGCAGATTGCACATTTAAAAAAAGTTGTAAATGTAAGAATAATTTGACACTGAAACCGACTGCCAACAGAATTAGTGAATCAATTTTATGATTCTATTTTCTAAGAACAAATGAAACATTAACACAATGTTTTCTTCTGCAATAGAAAATAATGCTTGTATTTCATATCAAGCCATAGACTGGTTTGCAATCTCTAATATTTGTGCATAGGCAGGGCATAAAATGTACAGAATCCAGATGTTCAAATATACAGGAATGTCCCACTGATAAAGGAATGATCCATATAATTTCATGTTTAGATTGCAGAGTTTGGAGAACAATACACAATGTACTGTATATGCAACTAAAGAATATGATGTAATAGATTAGTCACTATTACCATGATATCTTAACACATGCTAGCCGGTCCCTAGGCACTCATCAGTTCGAATTCAAGCATGGCCCTATAGGTAACCAGAAGCTATATGGCTTGCCCTTCTTACATATCAAAAGGCCAAATAACATTTAATCATCTAAACAGATGATGATGAATTCCATCTAGGAAGTGAAGAAAAAACAGCTTAGGAGACTTTTGTCAGATACAAATTAAGGCAAAAACTCAGCCATTTTTGCTGTTAAAGAATAAGATCAGAAATTGTTTTCAGAAATTGAAATGACAAAAAAGGGAACCAAAACAATTTATAGTTTATACCCAGAACTTTAATTTAAATAAAAGAGGATTTTCGTGCCAATGCCAAAGTACAGAAGAGAAGGGGAAGGATGAGCATAAAGAATCAATAGATTGGCTTACGAAACAGAAAAAAAACATTTCCATTTATATCAAAATGTGCTTTTGTTTAACACTGCAGTAGTAAATTGTAATGTAATAATATCTAATATAATAATATGGTGTGTGTGTGTGTGTGTGTATACTTATACGTATATATACTTCTGTGTTGTGGATAATTTCTTCCCTTATTTTCCTACATTTGGAACTTCTCTTCTGTTCCTTAATTAGTTACTGATCTATAAAAGTACCTCTTCCTTCGTGCTCCAAAACTGCGATCATATCTGCCATTTTTAGTATTTTTACAGAGGATGATATTAGGGACAGATTATCACTTTTTATTACAAGAAATTTATTTTTAAATGCTTATACAACCAGTAGGAGCTTTTATTTGTTCTCCCTCACTGCAAAATGTAAAGATTTATTTGGTTTAGTTTAACAGAGGAAAAAAATCCATTCCTTCTTTAGGGCTTAATAATTGAATTCTGCCTTAAAAGAAAAATATATAAATATATTTCATTAAAGCTTTATTCTTGCTGAAATTGCAAATAATAGTGTGTGTGTGTGTGTGTGTGTGTGAGGGAGGGAGGGAGGGAGGGAGAAAGAGAGAAGAAACTGAAAAAGAAAAAAACAGAATTTTTAAAAATGTTATTTTTTAAAAAAAAGAAATCTGAAATCATCAGCAACCACCACAAAACACAATGATGTCAAAATGACATGTACATTGTGACATCATCATGCAAATCTTACCTCTCCATATTTTTATCCCAGCATCTGTCACAATACATACATTTCAACAATAGATGAAACTGATACACCTGTTGTAACACTTATCCCTACTTAGTCCTCCCACCACAGACTTCAATGATTGAAATGGAAGGTGAACAACAGTATGTTAGCTGGAGAGACTAATAGTATGGAAAAACATTTAAAAGTTCTGGGCAGGACATGAAAGAACTGCAATGAGCTTCAGAGCCTCTGAGAAACAAATACCTTGACGAATACCAGCCTAGGCATCAACCACAACATAGGCAATACAGTCCTTTATAAATTTATTCTGAGGTAAAATCCACTGATTGAGGTATATACATAGGCATGTGTGTATGGGACTGAGGCAGGATAGTATGTTTATCCTGAGGTAAATCCCTCTATGTGCCAAGGGATTTTTTTCCAACTCTAAGATTTGGGCGTCAGACAAAAATCACCCTAAAAATGTGCCTGGGAAAACAAATCCCCAGTAAAGATTGAAAACCAAATAGAAGGTTTGTTTCTCTTAAAAAGACTCTGCTCAATATCTGATTTCTTCTCAGAAGTAACTAACCTAAAGAATGGCTTGCTCATTGCAAGCTCCTGTTTTAAGGATTACCATTTGCTTGAAATGATCCGACTTGCTCCCTGACATCATCACCTTCCCCTCCCCTGTAGATATGTCTTTTGGATCTCCCCATTAGATTCCATAATTATTTTTTGCATTTCATATTCCTTTGAAATAAATAAAAAAAACTAGTGCTATCGACAAGAACCTGAACCACTCTGTATACAGTATGATTTTACCAAACTTATCCATTACATTCTTTCTTAAAAAAATAAAATAAAATAAAATCCATGATATTTAAATGCACAGCATTGCAATACAAGAAGATAGCATGCTTCTATGAGTCTACATACATCTCCTTTCATTAAGCCCAGATGGCACAAAGAAAAAGAGAGAGAGAAATTATTTGGCTAATATATAATTTCTATTAATGTTTTCCTCATTATTTGGAAATAACGTTAAGCTTTCTATCTACATAATTTTCTTCATTAAAAAGTAGATTCTTCTGATCCTTCCCCCCCCCTTGAATTAATGTGGATTTTAAAAAAACATTAGCCATTTCAAAAACACGACAGGAAAATTAAATGAGCAATGTTATAAATTATTTTGCTGATCTTTCAGAAGTGCTTCTGCTGATGCATTTTGATTATGCAAGGACTGCTTTCCCCATATCAAGATGATATTATCCATAAGCACTGGAGAGCAGTAAGGCAGGTGCTCCTGATGAAATCTACTATACTATTCCTTGGTTCCCCCAAATCTTAAACAAGTCATGCCCCCAGCTTTCTAAAAATGTGAATGGTAAATTTGAATGGTAACATCAGTGTTGAGAGATGAGAATAAATCTCATAGAGGCGATTTGGATCTTTACTTGGAATTCAGACAGTTAGAAATAAAGCCAAGATTAAAAGTCTAATAGAAATATTTATTTCGGTACAAAAACAATAAATCCTGAATAATTACATCTTTGCTAAGAAAATGCGACCGTTCCGGTCAAGAGCCAAGTCAAAAGTGATTAATGGTGGATCAGGAATGTGAACATGCGTACAAGATCATATCACATGTTGGAATATACCATATCACGTGTTGGAATATACCATAATATTAGAATAGGGGTGCATCACCCTGCATAGACATACAACTGACAATATTCACACTGTGACAATCAGGAAGATAAAATTTGGTCCTTTTCTTTTCCCAGTTATTTGAGCATGATTTATTTCTTGCGCAACATTTCCACAAATTCAAAAAACAGGAGGAACAGCAAGGATAAGCAAGCTAGCCCTACCCCTTCATCACTGCGCTTGTATCTAGCAATATGCTAATTATCCTTAGAATAATTAAATATCCTGTGATTGCTAGTTGGCTATTGGTCCATTCCATGGTTTTCTAGATTTAATGTGTGTCATCTCTGACACAGATTATTCTCCAACAGAGGTTTTTTAAAAGTAAATTCCATGAAGTAAACCACCCTGACCATATATAGCTCTAGGTTATATATCCCCTTTTTTTCCTCAAATGTATTTCTATCCCAGCACCCACACTGTTGTTTTAAAATAAGAGTAGATACAAACTTGAAGCAATATTATTTTTAGCAATCAGTGTACAAGTTGCCAATATTGCATATGTGTCAGATGCCTATAACCATGACAGTGTTCTCAAATACAGAGAAATTATGATTTTAAAATGAAATAAAATATGGAACATAACCCTTTCCTTCCCTTCATAAAAATTAATTGCAAAACTACTAAACAGGATGCTTCAACCTGCACATGTACAAAAGAGCTTGTGAACTTCCCTTGCTTCTTTCAATATACAGTAATGTGATGTCTAACTGAAGAAAGTGTAAAAGACAAGACTTCAGCCAGCCCATGTATAAACAAAGATTAAGAGGCCCCAGATTGCTTCTCATATTTTCTTTAAAAAAATCAAGAATTCTATGATATGCCTACATACAGTTCAAATTTAGGATAATCTCTGCCAGGACTTTGAATTAGGCATAGAGATTAGGCCATTTTCTATTCTGCCATCAGAGGTGGTATTCAGCTGGTTCGGATCAGTTCGGGCGAACCGGTAGTAGCGAGCTGCGGGTGGCACCTGCCCGCCCGCCCCGGAGCTATGCCCAGTGGTGGGTTCCTACTGGTGCGGTCCACTCTGTCGTCGCGGTAGCAGCCCACCGATTGCGCAATTTGCATGTGACGTCTGGTGCCGTCTTCACGGGCCTATCGTGCGGCGCCATCTTTTTTTCTGAATTTTTGGGCTTTTTTTGCTTCCTGCGCATGCGCAAAAGCAAAATCTTGTAAGGGGATGCGCGCACGTGCGAGATTTCGGTGATTTTTTGCTTTCTGCGCATGCACGGAAGCAAAATCGTGCTAGGGGACGTGCATGCGTAGTCACATTTTCAAGCCGTGCATGTGCGTGCAAGCCCTCTGCGTGAGCAAAGCGCATGTGCAGAAGGCTGCACGCATGCGCGGAAGGCACACACGTGACCAAAGCAAGCGTACATGCGCTGGGCGAACCGGTAGGGAAATTATGAGAATCCCACCTCTGTCTGCCATCCACAAAAGATCCAAGAAGTTAGATAACTCATACATACATACATACATGCATGCATGCATGCATGCATGCATGCATGCATTACACTGTACCTTGAGGTTAACCCTATATGAACTGATAGATTAGGCAGGATCCAGATAACAATTAACAACTGCCTACCATTCCATACCAATTTTAACAAAATTTAACAATATTCTAATTATCTTTTGAATTTCTAGGAGGGTACATATTCGTTAGCTACAATATATATAAGGTAGACAAGATAACTGTGTATAACATTTAAAACTGTATGTATTCCTGTGGCTTTTTTGCTAGCAGATATAATCATGAATAAACCACAGCAATAACTGTAATGCATAATTGTTTCAAAAACTATTGCAGCTAAAGAATTTATATTTTTAGAGTTTGAGCTCTGAAAAGTAACCAAGCAATAGTCAATTAAAGAAACACTTTAATGTGGTTGACATGGTTCCCGCTAGTCTGCTATCCAAACTACTTTGACTCTAAATTACACATTAAAATTGTACAAATGTTATGAACTATATAAAAGCTTTCATAATTAAAAATAAGTGAAACATCCTGGATTATTTTTATTCGTTTGTTTAACACTACTACCGCCTACTGGACAATTTGCTAAATACGTAAAATAATCACCAATGTTAGTTTCCAGTGTGTAAAAACTTTTTCTTGGAAATACCCTCTTGTTAAACTGTGCAATTTACCCTTGAGTTACAATGGAGGCAAAATAAGGCAAAAGGTTATTCAATGAACTGAAAAGCAAACAAATATTTCCCTAAAATTTTGTGGTTATTTCATTAAGCTGTTTTTACTGCTTTCTAACAATCTGGCTATTTTATTTATTTATTTATTTCTATGTATTAGATTTTCATCCTGCTTTTTATTACTTTATGAATAACTCAAGGTGGCAAGCATATATAAAACTCCTTATTTCCCTCCTATTTTCCCCACAACAACAACCCTGTGAGGTTGGGCTGAGAAAGAGTTACTGATTGAACCAAATTTACCCAGCCAGCTTTCATATCTAAGGCAGGATTAGAACTCAGAGTCTCTGGCTGTCTAGGCTAGCATCTTAACCACTACATCAAACTGGCTTCTCTGCTTTCCAAAATATGGCAGACTGGAAATGACATTTAATTTACATTAATGTATATCGACAGCTAAAATGGTACTGAATTTTTGGATGTATGTTTTACTCAAGAAAAGAAGGAACTTTTAAAATATAAATAATATATTTATTTATATCCCACCTTTATTTTTATAAATAACTCATGACTTCATAATATAACAACTTCTAAATACAGTAATAATTGAAACAGCAAGTGCTTAAAGATTGAGTTTCAACTTATTCAGCTTATTAAAAAGGTAATTATGTGGCTGAATCTTCAACTATATTAAATAGATGCTTCCTTCCAATATCATTGTTGCAATGTGTTAGCAAAAATTAGAGATGGCCTTAGAAGAGGCTTCTTGTCTAACTGTAATGCATAACTTAAGAATACTATGCTGTGGATGCATTAAATATAGAGATAGAACCTTTCCTTACATATTGAACTTGGAGAAAATAATAATGGAATATATTTGCAGGTAAAATCTATCCCTAAATCAGGGATGAAATCCAGCAGGTTCTGACAGATTCTGGAGAACCAGTAACGGAAATTTTGAGTAGTTCGGAGAACCAGTAGGGGAAATTTTGAGTAGTTTGGAGAACCGGCAAATGCCACCTCTGGCTGGCCCCAGAGTGGGGTGGGAATGGAGATTTTGCAATATCCTTCCCCTGCCATGCCCACTAAGCCACACCATGCCCACCAAGCCACGCCCACAGAACTGGTAGTAAAAAAAATTGGATTTCACCACTGCCCCAAATGGATATGTTTTGCAATAGGCATTTGCAACAGGCATTTCCATGTGAGAGATGGGCAGTTTAAAAATGTGATAAATAAATTAAATAAACAAGTTGATGTTCTGTTTTATGGTTTCTGGATTTTTATAGTCAAGATAAGGTAGATCTAACTATATATCCATTCCATATGTAGAGGTGTCAGCACGAAAACTAAGTTCCTAAAACCTTAGCAATAGGAACCCATTAGCTGCCTCAAAAGCCTTGAAGACAAATTATATGCTTAGCCCAAATATGTTTTTCTGCTATACAAAATATTCTTTTTAATATTAACTGAAATATTTAAATTAATATTTAATATTATTTTATTATGTGACAGAGTTTTGTCTCATTGCCTATCAGCTTGCAAAGAGACAAAAATTGTAAGCTATGAAAGGAGAGCATAAGAAAATCCGTAAAATGGTTTAATGTTTTTCATGAATATTAACATTATTAAATATAATACCGTAGCAATTGATAGTGTTACTACAATTAACACTACAAATGGAAACAGAATGCAGGGTCCTAAATATCAGCAAAGATCTATTGCTTTTCGTTGTTACAACCTACTTATTGCACCAAATGCTATCTATCAAGATAGAAGTACAGAAGATGATCCACTGTCAAAAAGCCTACAGATGATTTTTAGGAAGTTTTTTTTTCCTTTCTGTCCCCTGGGCAGCAACACTCTAAGATGCATTTTCTTTATATTCCAGTGGAAGGGGGCACATTTTGCAATATCTTGATATATCTTTGTGAATTCTATTTACAAGACTTTACATAGTCTGGGTGTATCCCCATCCCTTTTTAACTTGAGCTATTTTAATGAAACAAGAAATATTTGTTTGATCTCTGCTCTTCTCATCTGTATTGACTCTCCGTGCGTGAGATGTTCCTGAGAGTTCATAAAAAAATCTTTTCGTCAGACTATAATGTTTAGTCTTGCATATGACCGAGAACACACCTTCCATGTGGTTCGATTATTACATTAAAAAGTGACCTCCTGTCTCCTGGCCCAGTCATGTGCAAGCTCTATAGCACAAAGTACTGATTAGTTACATTTTTAACCACGAAGTCTTCCCAACAGCTGCTTACATATGGAAGCTGGAATATCTCCAGATCAATTTCAGTAAAAAGTTTGCTCAAACCATTGCCTGGTTGTGGAAGTGATCTAAGTGAAAAATATATTCAGTCTCCTATGATTTAAAGAGTCTCATGAATGCAAATAAAATATTCCCAATTTGCACAATAACAATAAAAACAAGCTCTGTTACAGAACTTTTGATATATTCTATACCGATATATTCTATACCAACAGCCATTGCCTGCCTGTAGAGGAAACCAATTTAGAACAATGCTGGGAGAATATTATGATAAACAAGATTCTTCAGAAAATTCTACAGCTTTATGTAATGCTGTCTCTCTCTCCCTTTACGACGGCACCAAAATGTGCTCTCAATATCTCAAAGGTGGTCATCAAGGTAAAACATTTGATTTCGCCTTTCTCTAGAATTATAATTTGTACATGAGACTCACTTCCTACCACTTATCTTGAAGAAAACTCAGGGAGACTAAGAAAGAAGACAGTATATTTCCAAGCAGATGGAACAAGGTGGATGTTTTACTGCTAGGCTTTGGCCTCTGTGCTTTGCATTCTAGGAAAATTCAGGTGACAGAACCCCCACAGTCATCAACACGGGCACTTGTGGCCTTAGGGTAAAGAGGAAGGCATGAATTTAGAACTGTTGTGTTCTACTGCAGTAATTTAAAGAAATAGCTATGCTTTCAGTACTCCCGGTACTACTTACATTGTACAACTCCTGGCTTCACTGACAAAGGATTCTAGGAAACTGAGCAACCAACAATGTCCTCCTGCCTTTTCTCTGTCTGCTTGGGAACAAATGGATTCTAGTCTATCATTTCTAGAGCCATCCTCTAGAAATTGTTGCAACATTAGAGGTGAATTTTCTGAATCTCAAAATAGCCTCCGGATAGCTTACCTGCATCTGGCCTGCTCCAATCTATGGGATAATCTACATTGAGACCATCACTTCAAACGTGCTTAGGAAAAACAGCTTGGCTTTATCTGAACATTCCTTTCACCCGCAAAAGCTGCAGATTCCAGCAGGCCCAATGTACGGGACTTTAAAATCCCCTTAGGTTTATTTTGCCTTGCTTTGGACAGATGGATTGCCAGAAACCTCAGCTTGCTTACCTGAATAAAAATACACTGAAATAACTTGGGTGTGGAATTGCATTGGCTACCACTAACACTGCTCACAACAGATGCAAATGTTTACTAGCTAGTGCAAATCTCAAAATTCATCAGTTTCCCCCCCCCCTTCCCTCTGTATTCCTTAACATTTATTAATTGCACCAGGGAATAAACTTGGAAAGGTGATTTCATCCCAGGCCCCTCTCCTGCAGTCCAAACAAAGCAGTAATGGAGGAGGGAACAGGCCCACAATAGCCTAAAATGACCAATAGAAGCTGGGCAGACCCAGCTCCCTTGCCGACAATGCCATGACCTATCATATAAAAATGGTTACTTGTGGCATGTTTGTGCTAGAGTTAGGGGAACACAAGGATGAGTCCTCATATATTTAGAGCTGCAAGGCTAACATCTTCTCCAGGAACTACAGTATATGAATCGAATTGAATGCATTCCTTCTCAAAGTGTTTTACATTCCCTTTCCTTCTTCTTTATGCATTTAATACCATGCCAAAAAACAGAACAACCTCCCCAAATCAGATGATCCAAATTATTTTTCCTTTAATATACAATTAAAAGTGAGGTTCCCTCAATCTCAGGGTTTTGAAATTCTCAAAGGGGAACACAAGAGCACAATATCTTTAAAGCACCAGGCTTAGAAACTCTGGGCAGAGACTCTTCCAGAAGCACTGTGATAACACAAGAAAACTCTTTTCCAGATGGGAAGGAGCACGTTTCCACTTTATCACGATCTTCTTTGTCTTAACAATCATCTTCTCAATCTCTCTCATGGGAGAAGTGGAATGGACAGTAAAGGGGGAGATTCTAGTTGATGATACTTATGAAGCAACAAATCTATGCCTTATCTAGCCTAAGGAACACAGCTCTGAAAAATGATAAGTCTTAATAAAAGGTAGGTAGGTTTTATTCCACAAGAGCAGGGGAGTGTTCCTAATTTTTTTACTACCACTCTGTGGGCGAGGCTTATTTTGTGGCTGTGGCTTGCCAGCCATGTGACTGGGTGGGCGTGGCTTGCCGGCCATGTGACCGGGTGGGCGTGGCTTCTTGGAGTGCTGAAGGGAGGGGAACTGAGATAGGCCCTGCCACCCATTCCCCCTCCCCTCAGCAGCTTGAGAAGCCTCAAACGTGCAAAAATGCCTGGGATCATCACCGCACGTTCATGGCTTCTCGGACTGCTGAAGGGAGAGGAATGGAGATAGCTCCTGCCGCCCGTTCTTTCAGTGTCTCACGCGCTCCCTCAGCCATCCTCCCCTGCTTGGACTCACTGTGGTGTAGGAAGGCAGCGCATGCGCAGTGCCGGAAGCTCGGTTTCTGGGCATGCGCAGGAATTTTTTAAAAAAAATTTAAAAATGTTTTTTTTAAAAAATGGCGGCGCCCAGGCACCGGCAACCGACCGCACCGGTACTGTGACATCACCAGCGGGCCGCTACTGGTGCTATAGAGTGGACCGCACCGGTAGGAACCCACCACTGCACAAGAGGCTAAATGATTTATATGTAAATAGCACAAAATATGTCACCTGCCTGCATACCACATGGAACTATTAAGTACCAGGTAGTCATGAAATGATTGTTGGTCATCTCTGTTGAAGAAACCAGGAGTTTCGTTTTATATAGTACCTTAATCCAGGGAATGGCATAGTGCATAACTGTAACCACGTGAAAGGACCTTTTCCTTCTCAATGATAAACTATTCATGTTGCATGGCAAATCAATTCTGAAACTGAGAAACTACTTGCAGTTTTGTAGAGCTGTTCACATCAGAAAAAAAAGGGAAAACATTGTGGATATCACCTGTGCATACTCAACAGTAAACAAGGTTGTTAAAATCCCACTGATTGAATTGAGGGAGACAATAGTTTTTTTATTGCACATCCATTTATCATGGTCCAATATATTGGAATACATTTATAAGTTATGTACAGCTGCTCATTTATTCCTTACTCTGCTTGTTAATATTTAGTTGTGATTCTTCAAAATATTTTTCTTTGTCTCAGTACCATGCTGTGCTCATTTTAATGTGTGACAGCTTTGTGTTTTCTTTAAAATAAAGTTTGTTTTAAATGATATGCTACTTCTGAGTCAGTGGACTGAATTTTTCAAGATAAAGGGAAATTTACTGATGAGATAAGTTCTTTATAAGCAAAATAAAAGATCAAATTTTATATTACATGCATCTTTTTAGAGCCAACATTTGTAGTAGACTGTGGGGCGCTAAGCGACGTTTCAGAAGTTATGAACTGTTTTTGTTTAAAAATCTGTATTATGATTGTTTTCAATATTGCAAACTACATTTCATATAAAGCCACATGCATTTTTCATATAAATGTCAGAACACTTTGAATCATTTATAAGACAAATGAATTAGCTGTAACAAGAACAGGGTTACTCAAATTTATTTCTAGCTATAAAACAGTACATCAAAACACTCTATGAAATCAGGCTTTTTTTAAAACAGTATTCAGCATCTGTATTTCAAAATGCAGCATAAAACTGATGCAGGTTTTACTAAATCTTTAATTTACCAGAATAAATGCAGAAACCAGATGGAGTTCATTAAATCTATACATTCAGGGATTAAAAATAAATCCCTCAACACATCCAGAAATAAGTTATTTCAACATTTGGAAATCAGAAGCTTGAGCATCTTCTTTTGAATATTTAAAAGTAAAATAAAATATCCTACTTCAGTGTCATCAATCTCTCATACTGTATATTCCCATTAACAAGTTGACAGAACTGCTTGGGATTTGGAGTGAACATTATACAATTTTCCAGTTGAAAACTTACAATAAATGATTTTGCAACAGCATTTAATAAAGTCCTGAATAATTAAGAATCACCCTAGCTATATCACAAATAATTATGCATTAATATTATTTCCTTCTCTAATGATTAAGCAACCATCTTCTCTGTATCCTGTTTCATTTAAAATATAATTCCATTCATAGAATGTTAAAACATAATTAACAGATTTAGCTATGTGACTGCATTAATTATACACAAAGTAAAACAATTCCATAGTACGTTTATTCATTCAGTCAAAAAGGTTTCACAAAAATACGGGGGTTATTTTTGAGGAGTTAAATTACAATCAGTGGGTACAATACTGACAAACATGTACCTCTATTTTAAACTTTGTTCTGAAAAGAAAATGACCCTACGGTACTCCAAGACTCAAAGAGCTATAACTATAGAATATACCAGCACCCGGAAAGCATAATATAACAAATTCTGCTAAGGCAAGCAAAATACATCAATTGATAGGCGTGTATGAGAGATTATACATCTGCATGTGAGAGAGTGTATTTATGTATTCATAACATTTTCTTCTGTCAAATTCTTTTAAGAGCATTTATACTTTAGAAAGAAGTCCTGACTCTGGAGCACTTGCTTTAATGAGGTTCTGGATTTCTTTGAATTTGGGATGATCTTTGTCAGCTATCAGCTGCAGCAATACAGCTTCACTAGTGGTAACAATAATCCCAGTGCGAGCAAGGCGCTGGAAAAAAAGAAAACAGACAAATAAAGCCGATTATCTGCTGAGAAACATTTGAACAATAAACCCACAGATTTTACAATTTCCTCATAACAGTGCATTATAATTTATCTTGCTTTCAGAAGATACTGTAAATTACATTGCCAGTAAAAATCCTCAAGTAATAAGCAAACATTTTATATTACCTGAAACCTTGATTAATCTGCCCTACTGAATTTAATGGGGACAAGTGTTGTCTGGATGCTGCCCAGACTCATTTGGTAGAGAAATGGGCAGCACATCAAATAATAAATAAATAAATAAATAAATAAATAAATAAATAAATAAATAAATAAATAAATAAATAAATAAATAAATAAATAAATAAATAAATAAAATATAGATGCAATTATTGACTTTGCACAAGCTAGATAGTTCTTGCCAAAGTTCAAAAATCAAAACCAAAAAATTTACTTAGTTACATTAGCTTGATAAATTCTCCTTCCACAAAACATAAATCTATGCATATATCGCAAAATAATGGTGCGCCTTAAGATTTGTTAACTACCATCATTATTTTCTCTAATTAAAACAATAAAAGAAAAATAGTTTAAGACGGTTAAAATACTTTCTTCTATCATTTTATTGGTATAAGAGGACTCCACATGTGTCAGAGTTCTGTGTCTCAAATAGTAGGATTCCTCTGCTCAGCTACTCTACTGTATATAAAAATCAGAACTAGAGTAATGCATCATATCATTTAAGGAATAACTGAAAAAAGCATGTTAACTAATGAAATCATCCTGTTCTGGGACATTTCTATATGCTGTTTCTACAGATGTTTATTAATTCCTTTTGCAATACTTTAAGAATTAATTTCCTTAGGGATTTTGCTCCATTGTCAGCCAGGTATTACTATAATTTTTTTTCACCTGTCCCTAAATCAAGATACATTTAAAATTGATTTTGCTTATGTTTTGTGAGATTGATTTCTCCCTCAAATCAGAAAGGACAGCTGAAAACTTTGTCATACACCTTTATTTTAGTAAGCCATTTAGTAAACTAATATTCTACAAATGATTTCATGTTTTCTATGCTACCTCAGGTTTTGTTTGAATGTATTCTCTTTTAATTTTCAGTTACTGCTGCCAAAAAAATCAGTAAAATAGAGTCTATATATATGCTAATAATGGTAGGGAAGTCATATACAGTCATATACATGTATACTATTTTAAGAAATAGAAAAATATTTTCCTTTTCTGTGCCACAGAAATATTTGAAACTACAGGAATATAATACTTATAATTGTTACAATCTAACCATTACTGAAGCCAATCTCACATAACTATCTAATAAAATTAGATAGTGTCAGGGTTCCAAATAGCATCCAAAACGAAATCAGAGTCCGAGGCAAAGTATTCCTCAAAGTTCCAATTTATTAACAGAGCCATGTTGGCACATCTGTGAGAAACCCGAATCTAAAGCTATGAGGGTTTCTCCACCCAGTTTAAAGTTCATTCCCTTGCCACAAGTTCATCACGTTGACCAGTCGTCTTCTGCTAACGTGTCCGTTACTCCCATCAGCTTCCAGGCAGTTGCTGATAACCTTGAGAATCTAGAAGGAATTTGTTATGGCTACATCTCTACATCCCTCATGCAACAGCCCCTCCCAAGTTCCCACAGCAAGAATACATTCTCAAGCATAAAGTGTGGCAGGCCAAAGTCTCCAATCAAAGATGGCTTCGGCCTGACAATTACCTCCAGAGCAAACATTCTGTCCATCATACTTCTTGAAGAGGTTGCATCAGCCACAATATGAACGTCCAAACCTCTGCCAATTAATTCTAGAGCTGTCTGCTGAATGCATACATGAGTCTTGAAGAAGAATAAAAGTAAATCATATCAGCAATTGTTATATTTACAAATGATATTTACCTTTATTTCAATAGTAATGCTGCTTTACAAAAACTACAAATACATGGTAAATGAAATACATACTTCTACTCCAAATAAAATAACACTGCGGATTCCAGGCATCTCTGCTATAGCAGCTTCAACTTCAGGCAAGACCATAGAAAACTTAGTTTTGGGTAAAACAAGTTTAGCTCCAGTTAAGTCAATTTCTTGAACGGTGCTTCCAAGACCTTTAGGATACTGTTCAGTTGCAATGATTGGGATTCCTAAAATCCGTGCACCTTGAAGCTGCAAAGATTAAAAAAAACCAGAAAAATGAAAGTTTATTTAAATAATAAAATATCAATAATAGTACAATTAAAATAGTACTTGACCTTCAAAGAACCAAATATACATACCAATCGTTGGCTTACGCTGATAATATCTCCAAAATACTTGATAGCAGGTCTGAATCTTTCTTGCATATCACAACAGAAAAACACAGTGCTGGACGGTGTGAGATTGCCCAATGTAGTTATCTGAGATAAAGAAAGTAGGGAATAATAATTATGGTTGCCATCCCATTTTACTTAAAAAATGTCTTCATTGTTCTCAATTATCTTACATCCAACTAGATATACTCAGGATCCCATTGTTTAAACAGAAATATTTTAAATGGGTGGAAACCCAAATCCATACTATTTTTGTTCCGTAGAATATTTAACCCTATCTTAGAATCACATATTCCCAGGTTAATATTTTCTAATTCATAAAACCTCTCTTTTAAACCCAAGCTGCTTTAGTAAGGAAGGTTATTGTTTGTGAAAGAGAAATCCAAACGTCCTTCAAGTGTGTGAAGATAGTAATATAGTTTTAGTATCTTTATCATTACCTTTAAAATGTATGAATGCTTTATCAGATGAATCCAACACTTTGGGGTTTAAACCAATGTTTTATTTATTGATCAGATTTTTTTAAAAATGTACTTCAAACAAATAACTATGGGGAGCTAAAGATAAGATTTTGTTGTTGTTAATTGCGAAGTCATGTCCGACCCATCACGACCCCATGGACAACGTTCCTCCAGGCCTTCCTGTTCTATACCATCCTCTGGTGTCCATTTAAGCTCACGCCTACTGCTTCAGTGACTCCATCCAGCCACCTCATTCTCTGTCGTCCCCTTCTTCTTTTACCCTCAATCTTTCCCAGCATTAGGCTTTTCTCCAGTAAATCCTTCCTTCTCATTTGGTGGCCAAAGTATTTGAGTTTCATTTTCAGGATCTGGCCTTCTAATATAAGATACTACATGAAAATTAAATAATAAAAAAGATGCTTTCATATATTATATGTGTTGCTAAGGCGCTTAGAAAGCAAAGCTTGCTTTTCTAAGTTTAGCAATTTATTGTTTTTCCTCATTCAAATATGACTGCTGAGGTGTAGTTATCTTATTTTTTCATCAATAATGTTTTCAGTGAAATGCTAGATCCAAAGCACTAGAAGTGAACCTTTGTGATATAGTGTGATTGAGCTGCTGAACTAGGACCACAATGATTCAGGTACAACTCTACAATTAAGTTGGGAAATAGAAATGTGACAAATGAATGTGCACAGAGGAGCATATTTTTCCTTATCTCAAAGACAGTTCAGGGATCCTTCAGAGAAGCATCTCACATACCACAAGAAGCTGTTGCCAGGGGAAAAATCCACTCTCTTTCCTATGTAACAGTGATTATATGCATGTGAAAATCATTATCATTATCACCATTTGCCTCAATACATTTTTCTTATTTCCTGATCACTATTTTTCTCCTAATTCACAAGTTTTATACTCATTTGATATTACTAATACATAAATATTAATTGATTTATGACCTGCCTATCTGTTTTGGCAAGCAATTATAAAAGTGACCTTTATGATAACTAAGTTCAGTGACAGCTGAACAGACTGAAAATCTTTTCATATTAACTCGGAATATATTATATTAATTTCAATAAAAGTATTCCTAAAAATGTGTAGGCTAATTAGAACGTTTAGGTTGCAATTCTAAGCTAACATATTTCAGAGTAGGCCTGATTCAACTCAGATGGACTTTTGTTTGAGTACACATTCACAGAACTATGCTCTCTAAGTTTAACTTCTGAAGAAAGAACAAGCAGAATTGAAGTATTGATGTTTCATATGCATAAATACATAAAGGAAACTGTACTGTTTTATGTCTGATTTGTTTTTCTATTTTAGGATCTGGCCAACATCAAAACTGATTTCACTATATATTATGTAAGCAGTCACTAGAATTTGAAGATGTTTTATGAGTCCAGTGAACCAAACATTATTCTAACATGTCTTGGTACTTTTCCCTAGTTAAATTCTTCAGAAACTGGAAATAATATGATTATAACAGTACTAATTTAACTTGCGTTATTAATTAAATCATTATTTCACAAACTCTAATTAAACATATAGCGTATCTGCAACAAGAAAATGAGCAAAATCATGTCATACATACCGTATTTTTCGGAGTATAAGACACACCTTCTCTCCCCCTAAAAGAGGCTGAAAATTTGGGTGTGTCTTATACTCCGAATGTGGCTTTTACTAAGCTTTTTTTTCAGCCCTAACGAGGTGCTAAGGAGTGAAGCGATCTTCTGTGCTTTGCTAGCGGAAGCGATCTTCCCTTTGCCTGCTTTTCTCATTGTTTCTCTCTCTGAAGAGAGAAAGAAGTGGAGTGTTTTAGAAACTGTTTTTTATCCCCAACCAGGGGACAAAAAGCAAGCACGCGTGCTCAAAACCAGAAAACTAATGTGCTGAAGCTGACCAGACTAAGGACTAGCCAGATGAATACCTGGTAGGCAGATTATTTTTTCCCTATTTTCCTCCCCAAAAACTAAGGTGCGTCTTATACTCCGGTGCGTCTTATACTCCGAAAAATATGGTATATTGTATGTCTTTCAAGTTACTGCAAATTAAGAAGTTCATTTTAAACCAATACCAAATACTTCTTTATGCAACGCTAAATGTAAGCATTTAGCTATTACAAAAATCAGATATCTAAAGGCAGACTTCTATTACAAAATCTAAAAATTGCATATAGTGTAATTTAGCTCATGGTAGAAAAAAAAAGACGGATTGAAAAAGAACATGTTTTCCCTGTTTAACTCATATAATCTACAATATTCCCAGAGTTCCTCTAAAAGCAGCTGCTGAATTGTAGTATTTCAAGGAACAGAAGATACGACTTTATTGACTTTATTTCTTTATTTATTAACTGCAATGTAGTTAACAGTATTAAAAAAAATTAAATTAAGATTAAATTTTGTTCCAGACCTGGCTGTTAGCTTACTAGTAGTCTAGTAAAGCCATCTTGAATATTATGCATCCCCTTTTAAATAGAGAAAGGGGCTCTTTAAAGTGAAATTTAATTTTAATCCTTCATTTAATCCTCTCCCCTTCTGTTCTAATGCTGTTTCTTGTTTGTTCTTTTTTGCGTAAACATTCAAAGGCTAAATCTAGCCCTTGACCCAAAAAAAAGATTGCATATCCCAGAGTTTAAAAAAAAATCCAGCCAAATGAAACTTATTTCAGGGGTATTAAATATTCATTCAAAGTGTAGCAGTTTCTCACCAAATGCAAGATGTCTTGCTTAAGACTTCAATCTTAAAATGATAAATTCTTGAATCTTTTTTGAAATATACATATTGGGTTTTTTTTAATGTAAAACAAATGCTATATACAACACAACACCAAAACAACATAGAATGATTTTTATGACTGTAGATATTGAAAATGCATTTACATCTAGTACCAATACCACTGTCACATTTTAACAGAAGTCAAGGGTAAAGAGAATTGACTGAAAAAATGAATGCTTTAACAATAAATTCCAACGGTTAAAAACTGCCTTAAAAGAGAAAGTGATCCATTTTTTTGCACATCAGGTCTCGGTCAATCCCCAGCACAGAGTACTAGTATTACAGATTTCTATTGGAAACTCTCGTGTTTTATAACATTTTATAGCCTCACTTAAACATCATGATGGCTATGTCAAGTCTATCTGATACGGCATAACAATGATGAGTGAATACTGCTGATAGGGCCAAACAGTCATGGTTGAATAATGTTGACTGATGTTACTAGTGAGGAAATACTAACAGTGGCTTTCAGGTTCTAAAATACTGTATAACACAGAATGTCCTTGCTGATGCTCTATACACAAGGAAAGTTTTACTCAGACTGAAGACTTCCCGCTACCAGTAAAACTGAAGGAAATTCACGGATTATTAACCTCAACGTTCCACTTTCTGAATATTCTGAACAAGGAGTCAGTAGAGATGCCAACCTTAACATAGTGGTGATTAAGTTTCCTAAGCAGGGAGTGGGATTCTTCTCTGCTGCCTGCCTCACTCCCCTCTTGGATCACGCACAGGTCTTCTCCTCTGTCTACTCCTCTCCCTTTACCTCCACATTGGCTAGAGAGCACAGCACTGCCTAATCCAGTGCAGATCCTTCCAAGGCTTAACTGCAGCTGCTGTTGTTGGAGATAAGTGATGGAGTTCTCCTGAAAGCACTGAGGCCAAGGGTTAAGGGAAGATGCAACTAAGGAAAGAGGAGCAGGAAAGACAAAGGATCTGTTCTTTCCTGGGGATGATGGTGTCCGCCAAGAGAGAAAGAAGAAAATGAGATGAAGAATGAGGTCACAAAGCAACGGAGGCTGAAATCCCAGTAGCGGGAGGTAATGCTGGGCTATGGAGAGTGGGAACAACGAGCTTGCAGAAGTAAACGTCCCCTTGAACAGGCTGCAAGGCAAATTTCTGTTCTTTCCAACAGCCAACCAAGAAATGCCCACGATAGCATAGAAAACGATTGCTTGGTGGGAGAAGGTGGTCCTGCAGCAGATCACTGACCTCCAAGATCCTCTTCACGCAGCACAGAATGGTTATTCAGCATAGAAAACATCACCTTTTTTGCTGGATCAGCTTGACCAGGCTTTAGTCTGCCTCAGAATAAACTAGCAAGAAGTGGAGCCTCTGCTACAGAGGTTATGTCCTCTGTAAAAGTTAGGGGGTTGGATTAGACGACCACCTGGCAACCAATAAATTGGGTTTAAACAATGTGTTGAATAACACATTGTTGAATAACACATTGAATAACCAATGTTTTGTGGACTAACCTAAACCGGTGTACAAACCTGAAAGACTTTGTTTTTAAAATGCCCAAGACCAAAAACCATGTTTTACTTCACATGTCACCCATATTCACACAACATGCATATTAAAAATTGTTCCCATTCTCGAGATACACAACCGATACCAGAAGCCAAGATGGGTTGGTTCAACACACTAAGACAAACTGTGATTGGCTATTGAATGGTTCAGGATGTTGGTGCAAACCAACATATGTAGCCATTTTGTTAAGGGAACCAACATTGACTTGCAGAAGATGCGCAGGCTGGCTTTGACCACTCCGCTGTTGTCCAGCGGATTTCACCTTTTTTTCCAGGCGCCACGTGGGTGTGGAAGGCTCCCACTGGACGCCGGACGGCGAAAGGGCCTTCGCTTCAATAGTCGAGGCGGCGCTGTTCTTGCATTCACTCAGAGACACACAAACATACACATACACACAGCCGTGCACGCCAGGGCACGCGCAACCTTGCTCTTTTTCGCCGTCACCCACCTGTATCTGCAGGGGCACTAGGCGCAATTTGCACCGCTCGTTCACCAGGAAGCCCTTGGGCAGGTCGATGTATTGGCTCCATTCCTCGGAGAAGAGCTGCACCACGAACTTGCGGTGCATGTCGAGCTGGTCGCCGTAGAGGCTCAAGAACTTCTGAATTAGCATCTCGTAGCCGGAGCCGTGTGGCACCGTCGAAGGCCTGGCGAAGACCGAGAAGCAAAAGAGCACCGGCACAGACCCAGAGCCGCCGCCCCCACAGCCACTACTGAGCGGGAGAGGAGCGACGAGGGCTGAGGGTTCCGAAAGCTGCTGCTCCGCCGCCGCCGCCATGTTCGCGGGCAGCCGCTCCAGTTCCGCTCCGCCGGCGCAGCTCCTCCTCCTGTCACTGCCGCCGCCGCCTGGCCAGACAGGAGGCGCTGGCGGCCCCCAATCGCGGCTTCTGCTCCTCCTTCTCACCATAGGAACCTGTACTGGGACGGGCGAGGCACCGCCAGGTGGGGACGCGGAAGGGGAAAGGTCGCTGCTCCCCTCTTGAAATGGGCAGCAAGCAGTGTAGTGAGGGAGAGCGCGCGAGCCTCGCTCCTTCTGGCCCGACTGGGGCGGAGACGGGCGGCCACCTTGGGCTGTAGATGCAGCGGACCGGGACGGCAATGAGGCGCTGTTGCTGGCAGCTGCGACTCGTGTCCAAGCCTTCGCCGCGGCGCGTCTTAAGAGGAGGTTTAGAAGAGAGGGCGGTCTCTTAGGAGGCCAGACTGCCACTCGTGCCCGTTCCCCTCCTCAGAAAGGGCCATGCCAGCTGTGCCCGGCAGCTGTGGATTACGGTACCTCCAGTGCATGTAGCGAACCGAGAAAATGGAAGGGTGTAGTAGATAGTGATGTGGAATAAAGTCAAGCAGGGAGAATCATACAGTCCCTTTTTTTTAAAGACAGCTTACAAAATCAAATTTAAGCACAATTATTAAAATAGAACCCAGTGACAAATTGCTATTATGGATCCAAACATTCCACATAACTTTGTTGTGCTCTGAGATGATAAAATTGCCCGCTACTGAAAATATTTAACTAGAAGCATTCCAAATGAACATATTTCATGAATGGTATTTATCAGTTGGATGGCTGTAAGTTTGGTAGAATTGGAGATGCCAACCTAGGCTCCTGCGTCCTGGGTCTTCCCACACATGGCTAAGACACAGATTAATCTGTGAGCCAGTCAGCTAGCTTTAATTTTCCTAGTGGTGCAAGCAAAGGGAAAATATTTCCTGTATTGGCACTGAAATGCAATGAAGCAACTTCCCCTTGGAGCTTGTGCACACTGCTGGAGCCAAACACACACAAGTACATTGCTACTGTTCTACCAAATTATTTAAATGCATTGGTTATCTCTCCCATCCTGTCGCCAATTAAAGGTTAACACATTATGGCATTTCACCATTGTACTTGGCAGTCTTTTTTGCTGTTATGAAAACAAGAATGGTAGGGAGAATCCACTGCTGGATGCTGAGGTTTGTTCTTCCCACAAATCAGGCCATAATGAGCATTATGAGGATGGTAATGGTGAAGGCTTCAGGAAGTGCAGATGAAACACCCATCAACAATGCTATTGTTCTAGTAGAAATAGATGAGCAATGCTGCTTGATGAAAACAGAGTCAATAGAATCAGAACTGCATCTCTGTTACTGTGCTCAATACATTTATTTATTTATTTATTTATTTATTTATTTATTTATTTATTTATTTATTTATTTATTTATTTATTTATTTATTTATTTATTTATTTATTTATATATATATATATATATATATATATATATATATATATATATATATATATCCTGCCTTTATTATTTTTATAAATAACTCAAGATAGCGAACATATCCAAAACATCTTCTTCCTATTTTCCCAAAAACAACCCTCTGAGGTGGGTTGAGCTGAGAGAGAATGACTGGCTCAAGGTCACTCAGCTGGCTTTTTAGGGCCAAAAACTCACAATTTTTTTTGCTTTCTAGCCTGATACCTTAACCACTAGACCAAACTGGCTGAATATTTCCTATTTCAGACTTCAACCATGCCTTATATTTGTTCCAGATCTGGTGCAAAAAAAAAACCCCAACCATTTGGTAACTGGACATATTTTTTTTTAGTTTTTTTAAAGAAGTTTGTTTATCCTGCTTTTATTATTTTTATAAATTACTCAAAGTGATGAACATACCTAATATTTCTTTCTCCTCCTGTTTTCTTCATACCGCCATCAAAAATACAAGGATATGATATAACTCAGTAGCTAGTCAAAGTAACATATAAAAGCAAATTTCAGATGTTGATACAAAGTACAGGCTGCCTTTCTGGCTTCAACTCATGGATGGGAAGGACGGAAACTAAATGTAATTGTTAACTTGATAATTTCCCCTTTAATTTCCCCTTAATAGCTAATGTGATAAATTCCCCTTTAATTTTGATTTGGCAGCAAGTTTTGGAGTATAGGAATTTTCACAAGGCTTATTACATGCAACTCTGGGATTGTATATTGTGCACCACTGAGATAGGAACAAATTGCATTTTCTCAAATAAGTGAGACTTTTATCAGGATTTATCATATTAATTTCCTTGGCATAAAATAGCGTTCACTGAATTTTTACTAATTTTATCTGAGATGAGTTCAGTGGTTCTTTATGACAATTAAAAATCACAAAACTGTAAGTAAGGAAACTTTTTCTTGGATTCCTACATTGCTTTTAACCCATTCAAGAAGTTTGCCCTATCTTCAAATAAAATATTCAAGATGTTTCAAATTTTGTCTTTCTCCTTACTAAATAATGAATGTAACCTAATTTCAAACTTAGTCATATTTCTAGTCACTTGTATTCTAAAGCCTGGGATTGCTATAAAATGCAGAATTTGATGAATCTGAAACCATAAATATGCCCTAATTTCTATGTTACATATACATGTCCTCCTGTTTAAGGTATATTCCTGACATTTAAATCTTAAATAATATATAATAATCCTTTGATTATTTTTTTAACCCTGGAGCTGTTTAATTTTATCTTTATGATTAAAAGAAATCTCTTAAATAGTGCTTTAAGCTTCAAGGCTTTGTTCCTTAAAATGTCTCAATGCCTTCCAAATGCTAATTAATTAATTAATTAATTAATTAATTAATTAATGGCAAGTGTTTGGATCCCGTTTTGTAATAATAAAAAGAGTAATAAGGGCACATATGCAGCTATACTTTTTGCATTCATATATTAAAAAGATTCATGGTATGTATAATTAATATGGAAAATGCTATAACAGGCAATTGGGAATATTGAATATAGAGAGATTTTGCATTCATTTAGTATATAGGTGTCTCAGAAACATGTCAGTTGTTTAAAACAGGTTCTTGAGCTAAGCTGAGCTTTTATCTCATCTAGAAACATATATTCTTACTTGTTATCTATATATAGCTGTATTAGCAATAAATTAGAATATTCAGTAAAGATAGTCAAGCAGTCTCCCAAAAAATTGGAAATCGCAAATGGCTGTCATACAGCAGTAATGATTTATGAAGAGAAAGGTAATATAGTAACATCAATGCAGAGTGGCACTTTATGAACCAAGATAACAGTGGTGACATGGAAACATTAGAGATGATATTTGTCATTTAAGTGTCCACTTGAGAATAAATTAGAAGGGATTATAGCTCTTATAATATTAATTCAATTACATGAAATCCTGAGGATAAATCTGTAGCCCAAATAATGTATGCTATCTGATATCAGAAATTCCATACAAATGTGTCTGAATTCTGAGTCATCTTTCCCATCATAGATAGATAGATAGATAGATAGATAGATAGATAGATAGATAGATAGATAGATAGATAGATAGATAGATAGATAGATAGATAGACAAATAGCTTTTATTGCGGTTGGAGACCAATTTAAAATACACAAAAAGGGGGGTAAATTTTACAAATATAGATAGATCATGTGACAGTACACCATCTACTACAATCTATACCATCAATACTAATGATCCTCTGCCATAGGGGTTACCCGTATTTTCCTCTGTTTTTTTTCCAGCCACGACTGCAGCAAATTTTTTTGCCACCTTTGAGGTTATATTAGGGTCTATATCCTGGAGTAGGAAATAAAGGCTGAACAGATCCGGTGAACCAGGGAATCTCTGGGAAATAGGGGAGATGAATCTTGATCTTATGCCTCGATAGTGGGGGCATATCTCCTCCACTCACAACAAAATACCTTATTCCACCAGACTTGAAATACTGGGATTAGACAATTTACAACTACATCGCCTCCGATCTGATCTAAATGTAGTTCATAAAATCATATACCAAAATGTCCTTCCTGTTAATGACTACTTCAGCTTCAACCGTAACAATACACGAGCACGTAATAGATTCAAACTTAATGTAAAGTGCTCCAAACTCGACTGCAGAAAATATGACTTCAGCAACAGAGTGATCAATGCCTGGAATGCACTACCTGACTCTGTGGTTTCTTCCCCAAACCCCAAAAACTTTAACCTTAGACTGTCTACAGTCGACCTCTCCTCGTTTCTAAGAGGTCTGTAAGGGGCGTGCATAAGCGCACCAGCGTGCCTACCGTCCCTGTCCTACTGTCCAATTGTCCTCTTTTATCGTTACTTTTTACTTATGTTTATACAAATTACTACTATACATGTTTGACAAATAAATAAATAAAATAAAAAATATGAATGTAATATGGAGCAGAGATTCCGGGGATCAGCCATCACATGTACAATAGGTGGATTTTACTCCCCCCGAGAGCCTACTGTCGAGGACATTCGAGGGGATCACATTAAATCGTGCCTTCATAAATGCAAGCCTATGTTTGATAGAGTGTAACGCGGAAAGGTAAGGCAGGGGGTGAAGCAAGGGAACAATACCAAGGGAAAACGGTGAGCAAGTTCCTGATCCGTTTGCCAGATTGAGTTGTCTATCACTGTCGTCCTGCTGTTGAAAAATCTACGATTTGGCAGCATCAGGGCCTAAGATAAAAGCTTCACTGGGGGAAATCCCGATCTTCAAAAGTTTAGTATGGATATTATGGGCCCAGGGACTATGAAAAGGGTCCCGCCATAGGCATTGGCCTAGGTAATAGCCTGGGAGTCTAGTCCAGAGGGACAACCAATAGCCAATTGCACGTTTCCACATGATTGTAGCAAGTGAGGACATGCCCAGTTCCAAACGAATTGCGACATTACTTACACAGAGAGGAACTCCTATCAAACGGCATAGGAACTTACTATTGACAGACTCAAGAGAGGAGATGTTGGATTGGACCCAGAGGGGGGCACCATAGATGATAGCAGCTATCACCTTTGCCCTATAGACTTTTATTGCTGAAGGGATATGATGAGCTCCCTCAGTGTAAAAAAAGTGCAAGAGGGCATGGGTGGAAATCTTAGCCTTATTACAGAGAGATTTAACCTGCGCAGGCCACTTGGTGTTGGATTGAAAGAGGATACCTAGATATTGAAATCTGTGGACCTGTTCCACTGAGATGCCATCAAGGTTCCATTGACTTTCCTATCATATATGTCATTTCATATTTCTTGAACAGGAAATCATACAGTTTTGCAAAGCTTTTATTAGCTTTTGAACGGCAGAATAATAGAACTGGGAGGAACCATTTAGGCCATGTGATTCAGTCCCTCTGTTACATACAGGAATCCAAATTAAGGTATTCCGAGCAGATGGCTGTCTAGCCTCCACTTGAATGCATCCAGTGATTCAAATGCATCAAATTTCTGTTTGGATAATTATTTATTTTATTATTTGTTTATTAAACAACTACCTATCTACCAGAAGGAACAAAAGAACAAATAAACAAAATATAAGTAAAACAAAATTACATTTGAAACAAAGAAAGAAAGAAAAACACTGTGAGGTCCCAATAAAATTTGCACCCATTAAGCAATCACAACATGCCACTTCTATCAACATCCAGTATCTGACAGCACATTTACAAGATCTGGCCAGGTGATGCTTTTTCACCAAGGGCGCCCACAATATATCCACCTTGCATGAGCTAGTAGGACTGGTAGAAACCATCAGGGATGGGCAGTTCTGCAAGTAACCTAGCTTATGTTTGTAGGGCTTTGAAGGTGACAAGCAGCACCTTGAACTGTACCCATAAGGTTTCTGGGAACTAGTGCAGCTCATGCAATCGTAATGTTACATGGGTATCTGCAGTGGGGCTACCCACTGGGACTCCCCATGTTTCTGCATTACAGGCCAGCTTACAAATACTCTTCAAAGGCAAGCCTACCTAGAATGGCATTGCAATAGTTCCTTTGGGAGATGGCTAAGGGATGAGTGACAGTGCACAGGGCCTCTGAATTAGGAAAGGGTGTCAATCACACACAAGATATATTTGTTCAAAGGCTCCCCTGGTTGCCATCTCTCTTTGAGCAGGAGCTGTGAAGCCAGGAGACACCTGAGTTGCACACTAGTACCATAATTAATTTTCTGGAAATCAATTCCCCTTTTTTCAGTATTTTGAAGCACTGAATTTGAACCAGCAATTTTATCTTGCTTACAGTATTGATTTGCTACACTATAAAAATTTATCTGCATAGCTTAAAACCACAAAATACATTAATTAACAAAACAAAAAAATATTGAATAAAAATAGACCAAAACTGAGACAAAGTTCAGGAAAGTGGGTCACAAGCTGCCAAAGAGAGTAAAGATTAATACAACCATTACATTGTTCCAGAAATAGACTGGAAGGCACATAGCTCAAATTTATATAATGGTCTTAATTATGTCTGTACATGGGGAAAAAAGACATGTTATCCTTCATTTTTCCCTATGTGGAAGAAACATCCAGGAAAGAAAACAGTAATGTAAGATGCAGTCTTTACAACAAAGTTATTTGCATTTGTTCAAGAAAAGTCTGAGCAGTTTTGTTGAGAGACATTCATTCGTTGCAGTGACAACCTTGGAGCTTTTTTCCAAGTTCATTATTATTACATGATTATCTGCAGTGAACCACGATAACCTTTTCTTTTCCCTACATCATTTGTTGTCAAATATGGTCTGAATTATCTTCCTGATTTTGACTGCACTTTCTGGTGAACTGCCAGATTTTCTTGGCTAAACCACATAGTTTCTTCAATATCCTTAATTTAAGTGATACAGGTATGACTTCTAGAGTTACTTTATATTTGTCCTGCTGCTACATAAACACTCAAATCATGTGTGCATATGCATTTATTCACTTTTTGTTCCTTTTTCCTGTGATTGGTATTTCTCTTTGTGCGATCATTTTATTCTTTGCCACAATTAATATTGTCAGTACTGGTATTTATTTTAAAGCTATAGCAGTGTTATTCTTTCTACCTAGTGTTACATTAGATATCCTTATATAAATCAATGTTTATATAACTTTTCCCCCTTAATATTTTTATACCTAAGTTACTAAATTTTCTGCCACAAAATAGGTTGTTGGGTAGTGGCATTTGCAATTTAATTTTTTTAAAAAAAATTTTAATCCTATTAATTTAACTTGTATATTCCAAAAGAACTAGATATTTAGATAAAGTGATAGCAGAAAGTTCTATCTATTTCCATTCCCATGCACAATTCTTTGTTAGATTTTAGTTAATTAAAACCAGAAAAGAAACAACAATTACTTCTGAAATAATAATGTACCCTTATCTCAGATTTTTACCTATAATTCCAGAAACGAAAAAGTAAAATTTTGAATATGCAGATAGAAAACAGCATACATGTAGATTTTACAATAGATGACATTTATCAACTTCTAAATTTGAATTACTTTTTTTTAATGCACACTGCTGCTTGATAGATAAATTAGCCTATTTTTTCTGTGTACCTCCATAAGCATTACAATGAATTTTCCCAAAGGTGCTTTTTCAAGAGGCAACCGGACAGAAAGTCCAGCTGCCTCTTGAAAATGAACCTTTGGGACAACCATGAACTGGATGACTGAGAATCTCCATAGACATTACAATGAATTGTTTCTTCAATATTTTCATTTCACCTTTATATTTTATTATATGCAATTTGCTCAGAAATTGTGTAACTTTTAACAATGAAAAAGAATAAAATATTAGGAAAAGCATATTTTATTTTTAAAATCCTACTCTTTAAATTCCTCTAACAGTTTAAAATCAAAAGAAGAAGCCCATTTAATCCATGTTTACTTTACTAAGCATCGTTATCTTAGGCACTTCTTCCTGACCTTCCAAACCACCAAAATGAAACTTAAAGACAAACTTAAATAGATTAAAACTGAAATTAAATGTAAGTGGAGAGGCTTGTGATAAATGCATTTTATATCTGATATATGTCGGCAATACGTTCCTAGAGGAAATGAAAATCAGTAAAATTCTCTTGCAAATATAATGAAATGAAGGAAAAATCATTAAATATGGACATTTTGCAGTTGGATTTGTTGCAGGTAGAAAGCTAGATGGATTGCCATTGTTTAACTAAGTCAATATGACCCATCCAAACAAAGCATTTAAGTGTTTTTTTAATCTAATAAAGGAGAATATTTGTACCTCAGGGTTGACATGAGGGGTCCTTGGTGCTCTCTGAGCTTTCTTCTTTTCTTGTAGACCATGGGTGTCAAACTCGCCGTGTCACGTTGCTGTCATGTGATGTTTCGCGACGTCTTTCCCATTCGCGGAGCTGGAGTGGGTGTGGCCTGCGCATGACGCATCCGGCCCGTGGGGCTGTCAGTTTGACACCCCTGTTGTTGACGTTTCATTACCCAAACTAGGTAACATCATCAGTGCTAGTAAGGAGTGCAGTTTGATGTCCAGCAAACTGCACTCCTTAACAGCACTGATGATGTTACCTAATTTGGGTAATGAAAAGTCTACAAGAAAACAAGCTCAGAGAGCACCAACTACCCCTCATATCTTTCATCTGAATTGACGAATTAAGCCTATGGTTGAAATCTGGCAGTAAATTTTATTTAATTCAGTAGAACTTATTTCTGAGCAATCATGCAAAGAATGGCACGGTACGAGATAGATAATAACTAGCGTTCCAAAAACAGCAGTATAAAGTAATCCTCCTCTCCACTCTAAATTAAATATAGTATCTCTTTAGCATTTGACTATTCTAGAAAGGCTATTTTAATACAGGTTATAAAACTTGGATTTTTTTCCTATATTGTGCATTAGAATGCTCAAATCCTTACTACAGAAAATAATAATGAAGTTTTATATATCCAGGTTAAAGTTATAATGCAGTTTGTAACACTGGAAAGAAAATTTTATGGCCCAATGAACACTTGATTCACTTATGACTGGGTTTGCCTATAAATGTAGACTTTGATTGGTTGAGTATAATGAAACATGGGACTCATTTATATAAAATTATTATAAAATATTATAAAAATGATTATAAAAATCATTTGACCTGCCAAACAGTGTCAGCATTGAAAAGATCAGTTTTCAACATTTATTTAATCTTTTAAATAAATTCCACAGCAAACCTCACCTTTCAATATTCCTTTATCCCACTGCATTATCTTTCTTATGAACCAGCCCCCCTGAAATGGACAAAGGAATATCTGTGTGGATAGAAGAGGACATACCTTTAGAGTGCCAGGTTGTGGATAAAGCTCTAATATACTTTCTAATATGTTACCCATTCCAGATACAACATTTCTATATTCCAACATTATTTATTAGGTAGTCCTTGAGTTATGACTGCAATTGGGACCAGGATTGCTGTGGCTAAGGGATGCAGCGATAAAGTACAATGTCACAGAATTACATTACTTAGCGAAGGCAATTCAGGTAGTCTTGGTTGTCATAACTGTTAAGACATTCATGAACTGGAGAACCATGTTAACAAGGTTAGCCTATGAATAGGCATAGCAACTGAGTCAGCCAATAGGAGCTAACCACTGCTGAGTCTGTGCAGAGAATCAAAACTGGAACTTAAGCTTAAGGCTGGGCGTGGCTCCAGTCTGCACTCTCCTCTCTGTACTGCTCTGCTGAAATGAAACTGACTCTCCTGCTTGTGTTTACTTGAAGAAAGAACTCTGCTAATGGTATTGTAAATTCATATGTTACTATGTTTATAAATAAGTTTATGAATCCAGCTGAATCAGTCATCTGTGTGTGCTTCTGGTTTTGGTGTTTGCAACAAACTTTAATAATAATCCAACATATGTGGATCATTAAATGAGAAGCAGAGGGAATCCCAGGTAACTAGTGCAGAGATGCCACAGGGGAATGGGGGAGGCCCAGGACAGACCACCCGTAAGCTGGTGGGGGGATGCTTGGTATGGTGTAAGTTCAGGCCAGAGAATGATCATGTGGGGTGCATGCAATTCAAGGAAAGAGGGCAGGGGTAAATAATATTGCAGGGAAACCATGGAGACAGTGTATGGTGGATGCATTCATGTATGCAAGCACAGAGAGGTCAGAGAAAGAAGGTGCAGAGATTGTGCAAATGGGGAGAAGGAGGGAATGTTGTGTGTGAGCAAAGAAAGAAAGGGGGACACCCAAGTGACTTGTGAACTTCCATGCTAGTTTCTTCATTGACTGTGCTTACCGGAAGCTGGAGGAAAGATCATAAATGGGGATCATTGAATGTAGGTAACTGGTTGTAAGTGCAAGTTGGTTGCAAGGCTCCCGAACATTGTTCACAACCTTGGGGGTCTGCAACAGCTGGAACATTGAGTACCAGTCACATGTCCCTTCATTCAGCACCATTGTAAGTTCAAAAAGTTGCTGAACAACTGGTTGTAACCCGAGGACTACTTGTACTACTAGCAAATTTTATTTTGCTATTCTAATTCTTACTTTTTTAATCGCTCTACATTATTTTACATTACATTATTTTACAAGGGATAAACTTCTCCTTCAATTTAGTGTAATCCCTGTTTTTCATTAGTGTGTTGCATAATTCCATCTTGTTAATGGAGATGGTAAGCAAAGCTAAAAGCACCACTGATCCCTGAAATACGCTGGTAAAGTGCTTTTGATGTCAGAGTACGAGGTTTAATATGTTATTGAACAAATTTTATTCTTACATTGAAGAGAGGGATCTTTACCACAGGGCTATGCAGTGATCCAGCTTCAAAGGGAAAAAAGTATATTTGGAATGCATGGGGGTGGTTGTGTCTCATCTGTTGGCAACGCCTTAAAGAAATCCAGCCATTTCTTCGGTTTGCATGGCACATTTGATTTAAGGAGGTGCTAATAGATGCAAAAAGTGTGCATTCTTAGTTCCCATCTCCCCTTCAAATCTGGATACTTGCACAGCCCTAATCTGCAATATACCATACATATTACCTGGAGGCTTAAAACAGTGGACAAGCAAACCTGGACAGATAATATTATCACATGTTAATAAAGTTTTAAGATGACTGACACCATCCGTCTTTTCATCCATAATCTAGAAAATGTATGTATCTGATGAACTGAGTTGAAGTTCATGAAAGCTTATATGTTTTAATAAAATTTGTTAATCAGAAAATATTCTGTCAGTTACCTCCTAATTTTTTGCTGCTATAAAGTAACATCCTCCATTAACCTAGACCAGGGGTTGGCAAACCACGGATCGCGAGCCACATGTGGCTCTTTGGGCCCCCTGCTGTGGCTCCCTGTTCCATCACTGGTTGGCCTTGCCCACCTCCCTCACCTGGCCTGAGAGGGTAAGGATGACAGTGGGAATGGAGAAGCGGCCGAGGCTGATTCTCTGGCACTGGTTGAGGAACTAGCCACCCCCGGCAGAGACTTCCCTTCAGGCGACGCTCCTCTCCCTCTCATGACTCCCTGACTGACTGTGGTGGGGCCAGGAGGGTGCGCATGCACAGGAAAACCCTCCTTCTGGAAGCCACGGAGAAGCGAGAACCTTCCTTCTGGAAGCGAGAAGCTGCAGAGGACAGGCAGTTTCTCGCTTAAGGAGGGTCTTTGGACGCAGCTTCTCTCCTGCCCTAAGATCCGGCCATTGCCTTGCCGTGTCCCATCCCCCCCTACAGCTTTTCGGCCAAGTGGGGAGGACGTGAGCTCCAGCCTGAAGTGGCAGGAAGCGAAGAGCTGCGGGTATGTGTGTGTGACGGGACGGGACACAGCAAGGCAATGGCCGGATCCTTAGGGGAGGACAGAAGCCACGTCCAAAGACCCTCCTTAAGCGAACAACCACCCACTCTCCGTGTGCGCCTTTGCAAAGGTCTCCCCACGTGCGACACAGTCAGCCAGGGAGTCGCAAGAAGGGGAGGAGGGTCACCTGAAGAGGAGCCGGGGGTGGCGATCATACAAAGAGATAAGGGGAGAGAGAGGGAGAAAGAGAGATGGGAGAAAGAAAGAGATAAGGGAGGGAAAAGAGAGAGAGAGATACATTTTTCTCATAGAAAACAGAGCCACAAAACCTGGGTAGGCATAGCTGGGGTTGGGGTCGGTGGGTGTGATGTCGAGTTGGCCACACCCACCCAGGTTTTGTGGCTCCGGGTGTTTTGTTTTCTCTGGGAAATGGGTCCAAATGGCTCTTTGAGTTTTTAAGATTGCCGACCCCTGACCTAGACAAAATTATTGGAATACTGTTATATCCACTATAACATTTATAATATGTTTAATAATTCTAATATTTTCAATGAGGTCAGTACATTGTTTTCTTTTGGACTAGTAAAAGGAAACATTGCCTTGAAAAGAGTAGTCTTTTAGCTCTTAAATACTAAAGTCATGTATTTCTTAATCCTTAATATGCCACTAGAGTGTATTTCACTGCTTTCCAGTAACCCTTTGGAACTAAAATACTCAATTACATCTTTAATCTTTTATTTCAGGAAGGAGCATGTGATGCTAAATCTAAGTCTGTCTTTAGCCATACTCTCCTTTATTTGTAAGCAAATAGCTTTCTTTATCCATTTTAGCTTCTTTTTTATTATTTTATTTTTAGAATCTTAAGCAATATGCAAAAAAATGAACAAGAAAGTAAAAGAGGGAGAACTGTGAAAATAGTCTTTGAGGAAAAGATGATGACATGTTGATATGCAGCATTAATTTAATAATACCTTAGGAAAAATGGGCATTTCTAGATGCATAGTCAAGTAGAGAAGGCTCAGCAAGTTGCTAATGTTTGATGCAAAATTCAAATATCTAAAGTAGCTAGTGATTGATAGAAATTAAAGGAAGTGGGTATATCAGTAAAAAGTAATTTAGGTTTTTTTAACTATCTTTTTAAAGTATGAATATAACAGTATATGTTTTTTTAAAAGAGCCGTGGTGGTGCAGTGGTTAGAATGCAGTACTGCAGGCTACTTCTGCTGACTGCCTGCTGCTAGCAATTCAGCAGTTCGATTCTCACCGGCTCAAGGTTGACTCAGCCTTCCATCTTTCTGAGGTCAGTAAAATGAGGACCCATATTGTTGGGGGCAATATGCTGACTTTGTAAACCGCTTAGAGAGGAATGTAAAGCACTATGAAGCGGTATATAAGTCTAAGTTGTGTTGCTATTGCTATATAAGTCTAGGTGCTATTGCTATTGCCAATATTTGCTTTTTTCTACTTTACTGATATTTTAATATTTTAACAATAAATATGTGGATACAACTGGAGGAAAATTGATACTTTGACTGTCAATTTGCTGAACTATCACCCAATAGTTTCACAGGATTCAAGGATCCTAGCCATTTTAAATTAAATTTAAATTATATAAGTACAGTATTTTAAGCTCTCTGCAGTGAGGGATTTATCTGCAATTGTAGAGAGCAGGGCCAGCCTGCCATGTTGTGGTGCCTGAGCGGGGGAACTGAAATGATCTTTCTGTAGGCCTTCCATTTGTGCCAAAATTATGAAAGGTCTCAATTTACTTGTTTCTGTTCTACAGATTTTCAAATCCCTTCTCTTGCTAGTAATAATACTCTTCCCCATGAGCAATTCCTGTCAAAGCATTATCATGCAACTCTGGATTGTTATCTGCCTTCCTAATTCAATGTTAAATAGGCTTTATCCCCCTGCCATGTGGTTTTCTTATGGCACTCACTGGTTTGAGGATCAGATAGAATGTCTCCACATGTTGCTTCAGAATCTGCCTGTAATAAGATAGTGCTTTGAATTATCTTAAAAATCCAGCAGTCTTTCTAGAGACTAATAAAGTATTACCAACCACCAAATTCAGTGAACAAAGATTGCATGGGACCAAACAAGCTCGAGAGCTGAAATCTCAGATCTGACAGCACCCCTCTGTTCTTTTGTTTCTTTTGGCACCATTGTTGTACCTCTACATGACTTGTTAGCTGTTAGAATTCCCTGTTTGTTGCAGCATGTTAAGGCACACATTCATTATATTCCGCTCCTGTTGTGAAGTCAATGTCAATATATTCTATAATAAGCTATCTGACAGTCAGTACTGTAACATTTACAGGCCAATAAAGTCATTATCAGCTGTGCAGTTCAGAGTAACTGAACTTGTTGACTTTGCCAACTGCCAATATCTTTCGCATGATTTTTGTGGTCAGTATCTGCATGATCTCATTTTAATTCGTTTTTCTGAAGTAATGGAATATGAAGATTTTTTGAATGGTGACTTCATTCATTTATTCATTCATTCATTCTAGAGATTTATATGGCCAGCTGGTCAACAAAGGACTCTGGGTGGTTTACAAGTTAACACGTCAGGAAAATTAAAAATAATATTACATTAAATCAAATACACACAAAACAGCAAAACCATCACATTGCATACAGTGCTCCCAGAAAACAAAACAACTATGCCATCATCACATCAAGATGATCTCATTCAGCAGCTTGGTCGAAAGCTCTGGAAAAAAGCTGGTTTTTTTAAATCTAAGCTCCTCCCCCAGCAAAGTCAGATCCATCTAAATTTTGGGAGATATGCTGTTTCACTGGGGTTTCTGAAGTACAGCACTGAACTTAGCCATCAGCTCCACAATTTTAAGAAAGTTTACATTGTTTAGTACATGCTTCCTAAATCCCACAGGATTCCAATATTTAAGGGTGTCCATCCTATCTGAACTGATAGGACAAGCCAGGGGTGGGATTGAAAATTTTTAGCAACCGGTTCTCTGCTCAGTTGCTGAGTGAGCATGGCCATGGGGGTGTGGCCTATTCAGCCTCCTGCACCATGGTGGGGGGGGCATTTTTGCCATCCCCAGACTCTGGAGACTTTCCTCGAGCCTCCAGGAGGGCAAAAATGGCCTCCCCCGGGCTCCGGAGTCCCTCTGGGGGCTGGAAATGGGCCCATTTCCGGACTTCCAGTACTTTCGGTAGCCTGGTTATTGCCCTCGCAGAGCCTCCATGCGGGCCCTGCACTTACCTGGCATCCAAAATGGGCTGCATGGAGACTCCTGGGAGGGACAGGGCAGGGTGGGCGGGGTCAGCCAGTCCTTGCAACTACTGGTTCAGCGAACCAGATGTAAAATTAGCATCTGGTTCACCCGAACCGGTCTGAACCGGCTGAATCCCACCCCTGGGGCAAGTAGAGTTGCACCCAGAAGGAAACTGGGAGCTACTGCAACTCACACAAATAAGGTGTTATACAGATAAATCCATCACTGTATGTGCTGCCATTTTCTGGACCAGTTACAGCTTCCAGGTGGTCTTCAAGAGCAGCCCCATGTGTAACAGATTACAGTAATTCAAAGCATGAATGGCTGTGAGCAAGGTTTCCTGGTCCAGAAAAGGCTGCAATTGGTGCAGCGGATGAATCTGTGCCAAGGCCCTCACAGCCATGGCTGCTACCTGCCCCTGAAACAGATTATGTGCCAACTCAGTCCAGAGGTGTGTCACCCCATCCAGAGGCAAAAATGAAATTCCTGGACTCAGAGCCAGTCCATCTTCCCAGAGTCCATCTTCTCAGACTGAAGCTGATTCTTCCCCATTCAAACCCTTATAGCCTCCAGGCACTTGGCCATCAAAACCATGGCATATTCTATCAGGTGGAAGTATATATTTGAGTATCATCAGCATACTGATGATCTCCCGCCAGCAATTTCATTTCCCCCTTCCACCAACACTTACTGGAACTGGCCATGGAGTAAAAAAGAGAACCACTGTAGTGCAGTACCTCCCACTTCCAATCCTTGAAGCCAGTCCTGAAGGATACCATGGTTGATAGTATCAAAAGTTACTGAGAGGACTAGGAGGGCCAGAATGGTTGCACCATCTCAATCCAAGCCTTCCAAAGGACATCAACAAGTGCAACCAATATTGTTTCCATGCTTTGTCCTGCCCTGAATCATACTGAAAAGCATCCAGATAATCCACTTCATCCAGGGCCCTTTGTACCTGTGTCTCAATCACTCTCTCAACAACCTTCTTTAAAAGGAAAAGATTATAGACTGGACAAAATTTGTCTAATACTGTTGGGTTAAAGGATGCATTTCTAAGAAGGAGAAGCACCACAATATCCTTCAGAGCAGACAGTAGTTGCCCTTCCTGTAAGAGACATTAATCACTACTTGGATCCAACTACTGTACATGCCATCCCAAGAGGCCTTCACCAACCAGGAGAGACATGGGTGCAAGTTGCCAAGTTCATAGACCCAAAGATTCTGTCTACTTTCTCAAGAGCAAGTAGATCAAATTCTTCCTAGATAACAAGGCTCAGATGTATCTCTGTCACCTCCAAAGGATCTGCTCAGCCAGAGCCAACTCTGAGTGAAGCTGAGCAACTTTATCTGACAAATGCTAAGAATATTCCTTAAAGCAACCAAGTAAGAGTACTCCCAGCTCCTCCTTACCCAGGAGCAACCAGTTGGCAACTTGCAGATGCAATAAGGGTTAAGAAATTATTACACTTTACTGTTCTTATCACCACAAAGTATGTCCTAGTATAGGCTCTTATCTGTTATCATTTGACCTCACTCATTATCTCCTCCAGTGGTGCTCTAGATGTCTTCTGTGTTGCTTCATCTCTCTGAGCTGCATGGAAAACCATGGGGCTATATGAGATCTATGTACACAAAGAGTCTGCACGGGTGCAATTCAGTTCTTGGCCCCTATCACTTGCTCATTCCAAGGCATGACAAGAGCCTTTTCCAAAGCACGTAACAGAGTTCAAGAAAAAACCCCAAGCTCTCTATGAAACCACAGTGAGTCTATCAGCTGCCTCAAGTGGCTGATCGAATAGGGTCTATCTTTCTTTAGTGGGAGGCAGCTGTATAGAACTCTAGGGCCAAGAGAGAGAGCTCTGTCCATGCAGGAACTGATGTTAATGCCCCCCAAAGTCAAATAACTACACAACTGCCTGTAGGCAAACACCAGATCTAATGTGTGATTCCATGTGTGAGTAGGGCCCATGAATGAATTTGTCCAAGTCTATGGCTGCCAGGAACTCCTGCACTACCTCCAACCCCAGGCTTAGAGATGGTAGACTGAAGTTTCCCAGAACCATAAGCCTGGGGAACTGCATTGCCAGCCCAGAACAGAGAGGGGTACCATTACATTGCAGGAAGGAAGGTAAGTGAGCAGCAATCCTCACTGATCCCTATGGCCCAACTTCACAAAAAGGGTTTCACATCCAGTGTTGTTGAGGATGAGACCCTACTAGCCACCAGAGATTCACAATTACAACAGTGAGACCCCCACCTCTGCCCTGGAGTTGCAGTTGGTGCCACACTCGAAATCCCAGAAGGTGCATTTCAGAAGGAGGGAACCTCGCATGCCCAAAAAGGTTTCAGGGATACAGGCCATGTTGAACATTGTCATCCAGGATTAAGTGAATGAAAGAAGCTTTATTACAAACTAACCTTATACTTCTATTATGCTGTCATGTTTTCAGACTTCCATTTTGTTTAGAAACACAGTATGTATGGGTACTTCTTTTTTATTATCATTAGAATAGAATAGAATAGAATAGAATAGAATAGAATAGAATAGAATTCTTTATTGGACACACAAGGAATTTGTCTTTGGTGCATATGCTCTCAGTGTACATAAAAGAAAAGATACATTTGTCAAGAATCATGAGGTACAACACTTAATGATTGTCATAGGGTACAAATAAGCAATCAGGAAACAATATTAATATAAATCGTAAGGATACAAGCAACAAGTTACAGTCATAGTCATAAGTGGGAGGAGATGGGTGATAGGAATGATGAGAAGACTAATAGTAATAGTAATGCAGCCTTGGTGAATAGTTTGACAGTGGTGAGGGAATTATTTGTTTAGCAGAGTGATGCCGTTATCATTATCATTATTGAGTTATAAATATAGATGCTGAAGTTCCTACTGAGGCGAGAAGGCCCATTGTGTGCATTTCTGTCTGTGTATCTCCGAACAGCTCTTGCCTGTCTAAGAGAGAACAGCTTAATTGGCTCTTTTTTCCAATGCTGCCCCAGAGGAATGTTTCTTTCTTTTGCTCATGACTGCTATTTGGTGCCTGCATCCCATCGAAGAGGATAACAAGCAGGCTGGTAATAGGACCAGAGGGAGCAAAAATAGCATCTTAAAGGCTTAACTGGTTCTTAATATCTCTTCCGCTGTCACTGAGCGTCTGACTGACTGTTTCCCAGAGTGGGTCAAGGAAGCAGCATTAGAAAACAGATATGTACGCAAACCCCTGAGAAGACGTTGGTGTGAATTAATCTAAAATATAAGGGGTTATTAGAGAGGTATGAAAAGATTGTGCCGCTTGTCTCTCCCTGCTCCTTCTACTGTATTTTATTCTCACAAACTTCCTTTCTTGCATGGCTATGATGTGTTATCCTTCCTCCAGCTAACAGTCCAATGTCTCCATGCTTTTCCAGCAAGAAAATTCATACCCACCACTAGCACATACAGTTTTCTATATTATGGGTGCTAATAGAGCTCCCTTTCCTGTAAACCCAGTCTGACACTTGAGGCTGACAACTAAGGCTTCATTTTTTTGGTACAGCCAGCCCAGCTTGAGAAATTACATACCAGTATGTTAATAACATTGTATAAATATAGTAGTATTTACATTTGTTGTCTTTTAATTGTATGAAGGAGCAATCATTCTTCAGCCTTCCGGTTTTGTTTTAACAGATCATTTTCTGTGCTTTTAGGAAGTTTAGATAAATTAGAAAAGTATTTATCATTTATGTTGCCATTTTCTTCTCAAATATGCATATATACAGTAGATAAATCTTGTAACATTGAATTACACATTATGTAACTCCACTTGTAACTCAGAGGAAGCCTATGATTTGGGCCTCATTCTTATGTAACAATCTTAAACGTTTAAAGCATATATTTGTGGCTATACCCCTATACACTGATGTAAAAATGAGTTCTAAAATCCAGCAACCCAACTTAGAAAACTAAATAGAACATCAATTAATGGTTATTTTGTGCAATCAGATACAGCTCCTCATTTTATCCTACCCCACCCCCATTTTTAAATATGTCCTGAAACTCTTTTGTAGTAATCTTTGGAGGAAGCTATTATCATCACAAGAAATAAATGTCTTAGACTGATTCTTCTGTTGCTAACGGGTACTTTGCTTCTGAGCAGTGAAGAGCAACCAAGCATTCTAGATCAATAGTAGATTGCTTTGTCAGCTTGTTGTCTGTAAGTTATTAATCATGCCAGCCATTGATGCCTGACCTTGGATAACATTGACACTTGCTACAATTGCTCATGCCTGCAAACCATGGTACTATGCGATGCCACTGATAATAAAGCAGCAGGGAGGAGAGCCAGAAAATGAGAAAAGGTTTGAACATTAATAAACACAGGGTGAATGAGTGAATCTTGTAGCTGCAGTATCTGGCCAATTTTGTCAGCGCTTGGAAGCTAAGCACAATTGAGCCTGAAGGTAACTTGGGTACCACCACAACATGCTGAGGTGCAGGCTAGATTGAAAATTCAGAAAATATCCCCCAAATGCAAATCACTTCCATATTATTGCCTTAAAATTGACTAAATGTGCCATGTAATAACCTGGATTTGAAACCAGTTAGAGAGTTTCTTTATCTTAGAACCATATAAGGGTCTGTTTTATATTTCTGGCATTGTATTAACATTCTATGGTACTCTTTTAAATGATGATAAACAGTGCAGATTCAGTATTTGAAGCTGGCAAGTGTGTGGACAAATACTAAAAAGCATATAAAACTGGGATTACATTTTATTTTATGGGAGATGAAAATAAGTTACATACCACATATATTTGGAGCAAAAGTATTTACTTTTAAGTATATTTGTTTAGTTGTAAACATAAGCTATGATCCAATGAGACATAACTTTCTTGCATTTTTTGTAAACCATTAATTTCCCACCCCCTTCATAAAAAGGGTGACTTAATGTGGCTAAGAGACTGTTCACATTCTCCATGGAAGGAAGTCCCAATGGACAAAATAGTCATCTTCTGCCATGCTAATTCTGATGGAGAATTGAAGCTTTCATCCAACCTCCCTTTTCAAGGTTGACAAAAGTTATTTTCCATTAGCAGGAAATTCTTAGAAGTGATAACTCTTTCCTTACTTCTGCATGGAAAGGGATATGCTGCAGGGGAGGATAACATTTTAAGAAAGGATTTCCATAAGTGGGATGGAGAAAACTAGCAGATAGGCTAAAGATTCTCAAACCTGCATTAACAGAATGGATTTCTCTGCAGCCTCCCTGCTATTCCAACATTTCTTCTAGACTAGAGAAACGCCACAAACCAGATTGCCAAAAAGATGCTGAGAAAATCCTTAATATGAACAGATAACTACTTGCATTACTAGAATATAATTTGCTTGCCTTCTTTATAAGATACAATGATAATTTTTTTTGTTTACCTTGCTTAAAATCTCTATAAACATTGGTCACACCTACAAAATCTAATGTATTAATTATTTCATAAACTCTGGTAGTACCAACATTCTTTTCTTTGCATCTAAAACAAAAACAAATGCAGATTATATTTCTTCAGTAGCCTATGAGAGCTAGCAAGTCTAGTTTTTCCTAGAAACCTAGAATTCTAAGGAGAGCATTAGACTATTAGTTTCAGTCACCTAACATAGGAATTAAAGTACAGGTAGTCGTCACTTAGCAACCATATCAGGACCAGAAACTCCACTGCCAAATGACACAGTTATTAAGACATCACATGACAGCAACAGGCTTATGACCTCACTTCACTATGGTCATTAAGTAAGTTACCATTAAGTAAGTCTCACTTTAAGTGAGACATCATGTGACCACAACTTGTAATTTTACTGCTGTGTTCCCCATTGACTCTGCTTGTCAGAAGCTGGCTGTGAAGTGCATGAATTGCAAAACAGGACACAACAACAGTGGTAAGTGCCTGCTGATTGTGAAGCACTTAAATCTATTATACTGTATATAATTTCTTCTTAAGAATTTATATTATAATAGTGAAATCTAATACAAGCTAAAATAAAAAAGAATAAGGAGTAAAAAGTGCAAGAAAAAAAGAGAAAAATATTATAAAGAAAGAGAAAAGAAATACATAAATAAGTGACTTCCAACCTTCATCACAATAAGTAGAAACAAATTTAGTAACTCTCTACCTCTCTAAAATTACAAACATTTACCTCTTCATACCATATTTCACCTCTTTATCTATAAACAAATCCCAAAATATCATCTTTTCAGTCCTGGCATCTGCAGAAAGTCTATAAAGGGTAGCTAGAAGTAATAACATATCTTACTTTAACTTGATCAAATAAACCAACTTTATATTCATTTCTTTTCATTTTAACAGTTATAATATTTTGTTCATTCAAATGTCATTAGGATTTAATTTCTCTTAATTTATTCTTTGTTCCATCACACAGTTCTCCAAGGTTTAACAAGCCTCCTTTGTAAATTCAATATGAAAAATTTATTAAGCTCACTCTCATAGTTTATCATTTGTATTTCTCTGTTAAATTTTAAAACCTCAATCAGTTTCTTTTATAGACCCAATGAAATATCCTTTTTAAGTCATTCTCTCTGCCTGTCCATTATAAATCCACTTTTAATACCATCTCTATCTTTTTGGGTAAAAATTGTTCTACATCAGCCATTTCAATAACATCTTTTGAACATAGTCTATCCATAGAAGCAGATATCATTACTGAAATTGTTGATATTGTGGCTATTATTTTCTCATTCCATTCTTCAAAAGACTCCCAATATTTTTATTGTCATCTTAAAAGTCTGTATATATTTCCTCTACCTAAAATCTTTAGTCCCCTCTAGTGTCCAGTTTTCGAAATAATAAAATGTATGTTGTGTCTCAAAACCAAAGCAGGATCTATTTCCCATGATAACTTATTTGTATTTTATAATCAATTCCAAAATATTAATGTAAATGTTTCCATATTCCAATTCTGTCTGGATCCTTAATCCTATTGTATCTTCCTAAGATTAAAATTTGATTTAGTTTTTTGTTGTTTATTTCAGATTTTTAAAACTCTTAATTTTTCTTTCCTTCAGGATTGAAGACAGACTCATTTTGAATTTTCAAACCTGTTGTTCCAAAAGTTTCTAATAGCTTAGAAGTGGTTAGTCAGCTATTTCTGAAAATGATTAAAAAGTGAAGTTTGTAAACTTATGCAGTTGTGAGCAAGGTAGTTAATGTCATAATTTCCCTACAACTTCTGGAAAACTGCTGTCCTGTATTCTTCCTGCAAGAAGCAACCATCCGGAGCACATGTGGGTGATCTTCCATCCTTTCCTTACCTGAAGAAGATCCAGGGAACTGGTCTACTCACCAGTTCCTTGATCTTTGTCACAGTTACTCAGCTCATCATACACTCCAGTAGCCTTGAAGACCTGAATCTCAATCACTTTACCATGGGCATATTGCAGAATTTATGTGAGGACCAGTTGTAAAGTTACTAAAAACATATTCCCAAGTGTTTCTGTTTAAATATTATGTATGCTTTGTAGAATTTATGGGCTGCCAAATAGCCTTGTGTGACCCACTGGCATTTTTTAAAAAACAAAAATCACAGTCACTGCAACCAGGAAGGATGTGCCATCATGACCTCCTAGATTTTCCTATCTCTTCTGCCCCAGAAAACCACAGCCAAGTGCCTCCAGGCCTCAAGGCTATTACCAGCTCCATTGCTGCCGCTGCTCCATTAGCTACCAAACATGGTCAACATGGCAGCTATCCCTTTATGAACTGCAGCTATTGTTATGATATTAATGTGGCCCTTCCCCCCCCCAAAAAAAAGTTGTTTATGCTGCCTAGCAATGTGTTGTTGGATGTATTTATATAAATGTATAATGATGGAGAGAAATGCAAAATTAAAACTATATTGATGAATACATTATCAAACAAAATACAAAATAAAACAGTGATGAAATCATTACTTGTCCTAATTCTATTATGCCACCCATTCTTTAATTTTGGGTTGATTCCTCTTAAAATTATAACTAAGGAAAAAAAGGAGAGTTTAAAATAGAAGGAAAATTTTTTTATTGCATTTATATGATGACATCTGCTGGCAGGACTTAGTAATGCTCAATAAAAAGCTTAAAGATATTTGGTTACTTTCCCATTGAAAGTAACCTCTTCAGGGGCGGGTTGCTTACTTACCGATACTGGTGCGCTGCGCATGCATCTCCGCGTTCTGTGCGCGCATGCACGCTCGCTACGTGCGCGCACCCCCTCGCACAATTTTGTTTCTGCGCATGTGCGGAAGCAAAATCTCACTGAAATCTCCCGTGCGTGCGCGTCCCCTCGCAAGATTTCGGCGAGATTTTGCTTCCGCACATGCGCAGAAGCAAAAAAGCCGAAAAATTCTTTAAAAAGGATGGTGACGTGTGCGACGGATCGGCGAAGATGGCACCGGAGCGGTCACACACAAATTGCGCAATCGGCTGCACCCTACCGGAGCTACGCACTGGACCGCACCAGTAGGAACCCACCACTGAACCTCTTGTAAATTTAAAATATATAACAAATAATATTAAAATGTTAAAGTGTATATGGAAAGTAATTTATAGCCAATGCAATATGAACCTTATTTCCTATGAAATAAGAACCACATAATAAGCAGAAGTCCTTTTGCAGTCATTTGGAATTTGTGTAGTAGAGGCAGCTAGTGAGATCTGTTAGAGTGTGAATATTTATTTTCCTGCGGATCCATGTGCTGCTTTCTATTCTTCCAGCCAGACATTTACTTTTAATTAGCATTGTTTAAACAAGTGTTTTATTCATAACATTTTAGCAATGACTCTATTCATTTGAATACCTTAAGCTCATAGACACATTTGTCATTCAGAACCCTAAGATGCTTTACAAAGTAAGAACATTTTCAAACTGACTGCCTTCCAATAAGGCTCCCAGATCCAGACTGTAAAAAAAATAAATCTGGATGACAATTAGAAAACAAAAAAGAGTTAATGTTTTCAATATCTCTTTGCTACCATCTGATGATTGTCCAGATTTTTGCAGGCACACCATGCTGCAAACACTTCCTTCATTTTGTCTGCCTTTTCACAGATACCGTATGATTTTGGCAAGGATTTAATATCAATGCAAAACAAGCTTGGATTTTTTCCCCAATAAGTACTCTATGGTAGAATCAGAAATATTTTATCTGGCTTTCCAGATGTTAAAGTTTTCGCAATTGATGTTTTTTAAATTTAATTGCCCCTGAATAATATTGTGAAATCTCTGGTAATCCATATCTCCCTTTTAAAAAGCTTTTAAAATTATTGCTATTAATGTAGAAACAAAGAGAAACATTACTGAGGTAAATAAAATAAGAAACCAAAATTGACCCTCACAAAGAATAGAGAATAAATTAAGTAAATGCATATTTTAAAAAACCCAGCTCTTAAATAGCAAATTACATTTTCATCCCATTGAACAATATTGATTGTATTTTCAAAAATGTTGATGGAAAGCTTATTTACAATAACTGTTTTCTTGAAGAACTGCAGCTTGTGGCTGTCTTCTTCATTCCCACCTCCATCACAGTAGAAATTTTCTTGCTAACTCAATTAGAAATGGGATAGACAGTGCATCAGAGGATCAAACAGTTAAAATTATTTTAACTTTGTATGCCAGAACATCAACTAGTAAAAAAGAACTGAAGCCATTCAAAGGACAAGGAGGATAGAGCTGATTTTTCTGTAGATGGAAATATTCTCAGTTACTACAATTCAGATGACCGAGTAGGGTTTAGGAAGCTAGAAATAACATCTTCAATACAGCAGTGGCGCTTCCGCTGAAGATGTTCTCCCAAGGAAAATTCACATTAGATTGTCTTTTCTGTGCACAAACCACTGAAGAGTTACCTCCTCCTAGTTTCAATATACTTTATTTATTTAAGACATTTCTCTTCCACTGTTCTCCTCCCAAAAGGTGCTCAAATTGGCTTACAAGAATAAAAGGATTAAACATAGTAAAAATGCATAGCAAACTTAAAACAGCAGCAAAGAAAAGTAAAATCAAGCAATTTAAACAACAACAAAGAGTACTTGGTGGAACACACACACACACACACACTTCCTTCACATAGTTATGAATGATACCACTGAGGAAAAATTGCATGTCTAAGAGGGGCACAATAGTTGACTTTGTAGAATTTTAAAGGTTATAATTAGCATATTGATGTGCCCTAGGAAATGTGCTATCCATTGCAAAATTACCCAGCATATAGCAACAGAAATCTATTACATTGCTAGAACAGCATTCTGATTTAGTTGAAATTCCAGCCACTCATATCTTTCTATCTGGCTGTTAAAATATAGCTTTCATCCATCTTCTGACCTTCCTCTCTTGTCTGCTATCTTATCCTACCCTACATGACTGCAAAATGCAGGACTCTCTCTACCTTCTTGAATAGTTATTTTCTCTGACTTTCCCTTCAATTTCTGTATGGTTTCAGCATTCCACATTCTGTCTTTTTCTCTGTCCAGCTCTCCTTTCCCACGAATGCCTAAATTTAGCTTTCCTATATTTTTGAATATATTGGAATTTTTTTTTGGGGGGGGGGCAGAATGCTATGCTGTGAAATAATTATTTGACAGAAATATGAATTGGTGAATGTAAAAGGCCAATAACTTGTGAACAGTTTGGAATCAGGTAAACGAATCCTTCCTTAGTTTCTCTTCTCATCAGGTTGCTGAAAAATATACTGTGTAAATATACAGAAACCATTAAGCTTACTTTACAAACATATCCACAAAAGCACACAAAGTAGAGACATAGGATGTACATTTATATAGATACGGGTCCTATTCATCTTCTATATGCAGATATTGTGCTGCTCTCTCAGATGCAGAATGTCCTGAAGTGGACATTTTATACACTTAATGACCTTTCTCAAGAAGAACTACTAGAAATATAGCTATTCAAAAGCCAAGGTCATGGTGTTTGCCAAACATTCTAGGACACATTTCTGGCAACTAAACAACCGTCTAATAAAACAAGTTAAGACCTTCAAATATCTAAGGATTGTTTTCCATGTTATGGGCAACATGCCTGCTATATCAGCTTAAATAAAGAGCCGAGGTGGCGCAGCGGTTAGAGTGCAGTACTGCAGGCTACTTTAGCTAACTGTGATCATTTGAGTTCAGCTGTTCAAATCTCACTGGCTCAGGGTTGACTCAGCCTTCCATCCTTCCGAGGTAGGTAAAATGAGGACCCAGATTGTTGGGGGCAATGTAAATATATACATTGCTTAATGATGTAAACCGCTTAGAGAGTGCTTGCGCTATGAGGCGGTATATAAATCTCACTAATAAATAAATAAATAAATATGAAGAAAAGAGCTTCACTGTACAATCTTTCTACTTCTCTAAAGGAGCCCAACACATATTTGCAGCAGTCAAAGTCTTTCCACCCAGACTTGAGCTCAGTTCCTCCTTGGAGTCCAGTTGGGTATTATAGTAGTTTCTTCCCTTTGGAAAAGTTCGATCTACATTTTTGAACTATATCTTCCAGATAACCTGCTGCATTTCCAATGTGATGCTTCTCCATGAAGCCAGCCTACTTAAAATAGAAACTTCTGCCAAAATTTACATCCCTTTGTACTGGCTAAATTTATTTATTTTCCAGCTTGCTTTCCATAATTGTGACTGACAGCTTCCAGTCTCTCTGGTGTTAGGCAGTACATGAAAAATTAAAATCCCATGGCTTCTAACAGGCAGCCATCATCTTAATAGGCTACGGATATACACTAGCACACTAAACCATGTACCAGAGCTGCAATCAGATTTGTCAGTCTTGCTCAGAAATATCCTTTTAAGCCACTGTAAACATTTACTACACATAGCCAGATACTTCAGTTGCATGACAACTCCTAAATTTAGAAGGGCTTTGTCCTTGTCTGGATTCAGTGCCCTTCCATCAGCAATTGTTGAAGGGAGATATTGAAACATCCGTTTTAAGCAGACATTGTACCTATGCAGTGAAAAAGTGTTGGAAACACTGGAATGTTATATAGTAATGCTCCTTCTGGGAATGAATATTCCAGAGGTGGTATTCAGCCGGTTCGCACCGGTTTGGGTGCACTGGTAGCGGAAATTTGACCTGGGTCTCCAAACCGGTAGCGACTTCTGGCTGGCCATGCTCCCTGCCTGGTCGCCCGGTCACCGCTTGCTCACCCCACCTGCCCAGTTACTGCTTGCTCACCCTGCCCTCCCGCTTGATGCTCGCTCGCCCCGCCCACCCCTTCCCTATATATGTTGCCTTCGCCACATGGTCCAGTTAATCGTCTCACCAAAGGTAAGCAATACATGCCACCTGCTCGCCCTTTGCCTTGGGTTGGGGGTCGGGGGCCAGGGCCCCAGGGATATGCCATTCCCCGAGGCCTTGGAGCCACTGCCTGCCTCAGCTGGGTTGGTGAACATGTGATTTCCCAGTCCAGCCTTGCCCCGGAGCTGCCGCCTGCTCGCCATCCACTCGCCGCCTGCTCGCTGCCTGTTTGTCAACCGCTCACCGCCCACACTCTCTTAAGCATGACCCGTCGCCCCATTTCCCCTCCTTCAGAGGCCCCGGCCCTTAATCTCCCCACTTCCTCCCCCATGACCGCCTCTTTCGTTGTCCTGTGACCACTACTTTACCTTCCTCTTGTGGCTGGCTGCCAGGGAAGGGAAGCCAGGGCTGAGCCATCGTCACTGCTGGGCTCCCCGCCAGCCCACATCTCGCCACCCTTGTTGTGAGATGCCTGTAGCCGCCGCATGTTTTCTTCGGTGCGGCAAAGGGAGAGTGGGCAGCATGCAGAAGGAGGCCTTTCACAGATTAGGCCAGGCCTGGGCAGAAAATAGGTAGAAAGAATAGCTGTAAATTCAAATTTTTTTCTTACATGGTTTTGTGGGCGTGGCTTGGTGGGGGTCATGTGACTGAGTGGGCATGGCCATGAGTGATGTCAAGTTGGCCATGCCCACTCAGTCAAATGACCCCCACCAGGTCACGCCCAGCAAGCCACGCCCACAGAATCGGCAGTAGAAAAATTTGAATCCCACCACTTATTCCTACTTATCACCAAACACCCTGGTCATTCTGATTATTTTTTCATCTCTAATTGCTATTAACAAACCAATCTCATTCTATTTTGATGAACAATACTATGGGGACCATGGAGACTGTTGACTGTTGTAGGGGGGACTGCTAATACCCAGAGATAGGCTCAAGGTTCAAAAGGACGTTGATAAACTTGAACGCTGGCCCATATCCAGCAAATTCAGTTTACTAGAGAGAAATGTAAGATTCTGTACTTAGTTAGGAAAAAACAGATGCACAGATAGAACATACACAGTGCCATACTTGGCAGTAGTACTTCTGAGAAGGATCTAAGTGTCATGGTAGACTATAAATTAAACATGAGCGGCAGTATGCTGCAGCTGCCAAAAGAGCTAATGCATTCTTGGACCGTATCAACAAAAAAGCATTGCTGAGATCATAGGAAGTGATAGTTTGACTCTAAGCTACATTAATAAGACTGTACCTGGAATATTTTTTCTAGTTCTGATTATCTCAGCTTCAAAAAAAAAATCTGAAGAACTAGAAAGTGTTCAGAGAAGAGCAATGAAGGGTTGGAGGCTAAATGCTGTGAAGAATTGTTAAAACCCTATATAGCATGGGGCCAAGTTATCTGACCGCCTCTTCCCAATTACATCTATCTATCCCATCAGATCTGCCAAGCAGAAGTATGCTGTAGGTCCTGTCTGTAAAAACGGTTCATCTGACAGGACCTAGGAGATGAGCCTTTTCTGCCATGGCACCTTCCCTCTGGAACATCATCCCTCCTGGGATAAGGTTAGCTCTTTATCTTCATGGCCTTCTGGAAACATGTTGGCTTTTTCCCCCCAACAAGCCTGGGGATTCTCTAGTAACATGGACCTATGCATTGGTTTTATCATATTTAATGTTTTCCTTCTTGTTATTTTGCTTTTGTCTATGTTTATTGCTTTAATTGTTTTGTGGTAAATTTTAATAGTAGGTTTCATTGTGTACTTCCCAAAGTCATTTCGAGTGAATTGGGCAGCCATATAAATGTGACAGACAAACAAATAAAGAAATGAACCGAGTTCTTTAGCCTAAAGAAGAGAAGGCTAAGTGGAGATATGATAACAATCTTCAAAGACTTAAAGCGCTGCCACAGAGAAAGCATGATTTTATTTATTGCCTGAGGGCAGAGCAAGAATCAACGAGTGGAAGGGATAATCCAAACCTCAAATAAGGAGAAAGTTCCCGAGAACTGTTAAGATGTCGAAATACTAAGAAATAGAACTCTTGATGCTCCATCACTTGAGTTTTACAAGCAAAATTTGGATAGTACTGTATTTTACCTATGATAGTATGATTTTGCTCTGGGTTGGGCCTTTGACTATAAAATTTCCTTCCAACCATATGATTCTGTGATCAGCTACATACTGTCCACATTGTTTCCTATAAGCTTACCGTGAGGCCTAGTCTCCCTACATTGTTTCCAGGTATGTCTTCCCTAACTTTGGCAGCCTTCCTCAATAGTGCTTCCTTTCCCATTACACTTCCTTTTTCCGTTACTAGCTCCAGATTACTATTGTTTTCCCCTCCATGTCCCAATAACACTACCATGCCTATACATCCTACCTCCACTTTCTTTTTTTTGTTTGTTTGTTTGCTTTTCTGGAAAGTGAAATATTCTGTGGTCAGGCAGTGAAGTGGTTGCCTCAAATGGCTGATAATGAATGATAAGATTCACTGTTCTCTGATGACAGGCTTATAGATCCCATAGAACCTGCTCTATACTTATTAAAATTCACTGCAGCACTCAGATAAGGTGAAGGTTATTTCATCACCAGTGTCAGTCTGATAGCTTCTGCAGGTAGAATGGAATATTTTTCCGCTTTTATCTTAGGTAGCAAAAGTGCATGAGGGGATATAATACACTCATTCTGATTTATCGTTTCCTTGGCCTTGAGTTAGTGAGCAAACTCATTAAACTGTGACTTTAAGCACGTGGGTTTAAGCATACATACATGTTCTGCTTAATGTACTAAAAATTATAACATCATCTATTGATTTTCTGACAGTTGAGAAACAAAGTGGAGATCTTAAACTTTGAAATCTTAAGGCTTGGACTGTTTAGGTCCATATATATTTACAAAGAAAATTTCCGGAATCAAAATATATAAATCTACTAGTAGTTCTGACAGTTTGTTCAGAACACACCAGCCACCTCAAATTTAATTTTGATTTACACAACGGTGACATTCGTTAAATTGTTAGACCATATCTGTCAAACTCTGTAATTACTTTTCCCTTTTAGACATCACAGTCTGTTACTTGCAAAACAATACAGCACCCTTTAACAGGGAACAGAAAGCTAAAAAGGTAATTACTTTCAAAAGATTTCTAATACCGCAGGATCCCAAGCCTCACATTGTGTTAAGCAAGGTACTGATAATATCAGTAACTTCTTTTCATTTCTCTTTGGGAGGGGGGCAAAGCAATAAATAACCTTCTATTGTGCAAAACAAGTGTCTAAAATTATTTATTGTAAAAAACTTTAGAACTTTGGGTTTTTCTTCAAAATAAGGGGGTTCCTTGAAGGACCCTGCAATCAATGTAAAAGATAAATGAAACCCAGATTTTTAACATTTTAAATCTGATATAGGAATATTTCATTATTTAAAAAAATGTTATGTAATTATATGTATTTTCATATGCACATCAGTGGTGGGTTCCTCCCGGTTCGGACCAGATCGCCCGAACCGGTAGCGACCCGCTGATGATGTCACTATTGGTGCCGTTCCATGCGCGCCGCCACCTTTTTTTTATTTTGTGCGAATATTCCCCCTTCCACGGCTTGAAAAAGAGCCCTCCCACCCACCCACCCACGGGTGAATTCTGACCTTTATTTCTTCTCCCGAAGCACAGCTGATGAGCTCCTCAGCTGTGTTTCGGACTAATTCCTGCTTCTGAGCATGCGTGCGTGTAAAACGCCGCGATGCGAACCGGTGGCAAAGGTAAGTGGAATCCACCCCTGATGCACATGATTATATACTTTGCTACATATACTCCACTATACACATATACAGGTAGTTCTCGACTTACAACCACAATTGAGCCACAAATTTGCATTGCTAAACAAGACAGTTGTTAAGTGAGTTTTACAACCTTTCTTGTCAGGTTAAGTGAATCACTGCAGTTGTTAAGTTAGTAACACAATGGTTAAGTGAATCTATCTTCCCCATTGACTTTGCTTGTCAGAAGGTCACAAAAGGTGATCACATGATCCTAGAACACTGTCATCCATACATGACGGTTGACAAGCGGCTGAATTTTGATCACATGACCATGGGCATGCTGCAGTATTTGTGTGAAAAACGGTTATGTCACTTTTTTCAATGCCGTTATGACTTCAAATGGTCATTAAACAAATGGTATAAGTGAAGGACTATCTGTACTTTTTGCAAGCAATCTCCTTTCTATGTCTTATTTTCTAGGATGTAGAGACCTCAGACAATATGAGTGACTAGTATGTCTCCTTGCTCTACCTTGGCAAAGGGGCATGGATTGTTAATCTATCTCAGCCATTCAGTCTACCTAGCGTCTTCTCCCCATATATTTTGGATGTAGAAAAATTGTTATCAACACACTAAAAAGGAAGCTTCCTTATGGAAACATTTAGAAGAGCCACTTAATTCAGATCATAACATGAAATATTTATTTATTTATTTATTTTATTAGTGAAACTTATATACCGCCTCAAAGTGCAAGCACTCTTTAAGCGGTTTACACCATTAAGCAATGTTTATTTATATTGCCCCCAACAATCTGGGTCCTCATTTTACCTACCTCGGAAGGATGGAAGGCTGAGCCAACCTTGAGCTGGTGAGATCTGAACAGCTGAACTGCTGATCACAGTCAGCTAAAGTGGCCTGTAGTACTGCACTCTAACTGCTGCACCACCTCGGCTCTTCAAATACTCTTTGAAGATCTGCTGTGACCTATTATTTTTTCTGCAGATGATGCATATTTGCATTCAATTTTCTCTATTAATTTTTGAATCTTTTAAAAATGAAAAACTATAAATTCATACAAAATGCAAAACCGGATGCACTTTGAATTAAAATGCAAGCCATACAATTTTCACTAATATTTCTAATTGAACCCAAAATTCATGGAAAGTTCTTTAATCCAGTAGAAGGATCCATGACTATCCACGATTATTTATTTGGATTCTGATTTCCTTTTATAGTTTGCTGGGCAAAAATGTGCTTCAAATATTCCAGTTACCCTCAAAAATACATTATTAATACTACACTTCAGATCTCTAAAACCTAAATTATCATCATATATAAAGGTCACATACAACTTCTCCAGAGGTGGGTTCCTCCCGGTTTGGACCGGTTCTATGGAACCGGTAGTAACTTGAAAGCCTGGGTTGCTGGAACCGACAGTGACTCAGGCCTGCCACGCCCCCGAACCGGCTCTCTTGATGGCGCCATAAGCGCCACCATCTTGTTTTTTGCTTCTGCTCATGCACAGAAGCTGTTTTTTGCTTCTGCGCATGCGCAGGAGCTGGGTTTTTAGCACTGCACATGCGCACGGGTGCAAAGCATGCGCTATGCCTGCACGGCCCATCAGGAAGCAAACCGGCAGCAACGAAAATCAGAACCCACCCCCGAACTTCTCTCTATGAAGGAGAGAACCAGGGGCGGGTTGCTCGCTAACCTTGCTGCCGGAGCTATGCGCACGCATATCCATGCTTCGGGGCACACGCACATGCTATGCACGCGTCTCCCCTCATGCGATTTTGCTTCTGCGCATGCGCAGAAGCAAAATCACGCCGAAATCTCGCGAGGGGACATGCACGCGCGCGAGATTTTAGCGCAATTTTGCTTCCACGCATACGCGGAGGCAAAATCTCACCGAAATCTCACACACGCGCATGTCCCCTCATGAGATTTCGGCACAATTTTGCTTCCACGCATGCACTGAAGCAAAATCGCCCGAAAATCACTGGAAAAAAATGGCGACGTGCCGGTTGGACCGGCAGAGAGGGTTCCGGAGCAGTTGCGAAATCCGCCGCTCCCTACCGGAGCTGCGTACCGGGGAGCTCCGGTAGGAACCCACCTCTGGAGAGAACCACCGCTTACATATTAGTTACCGATCTCTTTGAATTCTTGATTTTAAGTTTTGTGTTACTGGAATTTTTGGTATCATTCATATTATTTAATTGCATTGGGTACTGACTTTTCTATGTATGAGTAATGTTGGGTATCATAGTTGCATATTCTGCTTGTTGAATGATTACAGAGTTGCTAATTCTTTACTTTTATCATCTCCCAAAATATAATCAAGTATAATCCATGATTACTAGTTTAGAACTTGATTTTATGTGAGATAATAAAGCATATCAAGTTCACATTTTTAAATTTTTTTCATCTGTTTTAATCCAACTATTCAGTGGTTTGCAGAATTGATTCATATAATCTTGGCTTCAATTTATCAATATAAATATGTCTGCAAATATACATGTATGGCAATTGGGACCAGAATTTTTGTTATTAAACAATGCGGTCATAAAACATGATCACATCACTAAACAATGACAATCCCTGCAGTCATAGTTGCTGTTCTTAACCAAGTCCCAAGGCTATTTGGCAAGGAAGGTTCCAACCAGCTTCGCACAATCAAAGTCAGCAGGAAGTTGCAAGTCCCAAGCACACAGGCAGGTAAGTGGCTCTACTGGATGGAGGAGGTAGGAAAGAGATGCACAGGGATGCAGGGGAGGTTCAGGGAGGATGCACACAGATGCAAAGGAGGGCTTGGGAAGGCAGGAGTAGCAATATGAGTGCAGGGAGGAGGTGGAGGAGAGGGTACAGGTAGGGGTGGGGGCAGAGGTGGGTTCCTCACGGTTCGGACCAGTTCTTTAGAACTGATAGCGGGAATTTCTCCCCGCTTGCCGAACTGGGAGTGATGGCTGGCTGGCCACGCCCATGAACTGGCTCTCTTGGTGGCGCTATAGGCAACGCCATCTTGTTTTTCACTTCTGCGCACACGCACAAGCTGTTTTTTGCTTCTGCGCATGCGCAAAAGCCAGGTTTTCAGCACTGTGCATGCGTGTGGCTGCGCAGCAGGGCCGTCCAGTGCGGGAGGAAGCGAACCAGCAGCAAGGTAAGTTAGAACCCACCCCTGGGTGGGGGAGACTTCTCCTAACAACTTGCAATGTTCCTTGCTGTCTTCCCCATTGATTTCCTAGGAAAGCTGGCAGGAAAGATTGCAATCCCCTGATCGCAGGATGGTGCAGCCGGTCATAAATGTGAACTTGTTGTAAAGCACACAGATCACAATCACATTACTATGAGAGTGCTAGAATGGCCAAACCTCCAGGGACCGGTTGTAACCATCACTCATTCAGCAATCTTATACATATCCATTCAGAACTAAATTTCACTCATTTTAATTGAATTATTCTGGAACATTGAAAAGAGAGTTACAGCTTTAACTATGAACCTGTTGATTAAATTGCAGCATTATAATCAAGTTAGCTTTTAAATTTTTACCTTTTTTAAGATCAAGGCAGCAAACACACTGAACACTCCTTCCTCCTCCTATTTTCCCTATAACAACTCACAGTTTTCTGATTTCTAGTTTGTGCCTTAATCAGTCTGAAATTTAAGAACATATTAATGCTTTATGATCCTGACATTTTATATTCTTGTAGTTTATTTAATCTTGTAGTTTATTTAATCTTCATTTTTCAGATTTTCCAAGAAAGCTGTCGATGTTGGGTAGTGTAAAAATAATGTAATCAGGCACTCTTTCACAGAATATACATATATAAATAATCATCTTACAGAAGAAATTAATCACCACAGATCCAATTTTCCCTGTGCGATTGATGACAGCAATGTTTCTTTCAGTTGCTGCATATAATTCACATATCTTGATGTCACCAAATTGGTATAAAAATTCTTTCCAGACATGTTTTTAATCCATTCCCAACTGTGAGATAAATTCTGATTCTTTCATCCTCTTTCTACAAGACACTTTAAAATAACAGACACTTAAAATGAACCTGTCACTCCTGAATGTATGATGGGTTTCACTGACTACTACAATGACTGCTACCAAGGGTCTATCCCCCATCACCAGATGGAGCCGTGAATTCATCCTGTATATCAGGGCTCTCCAAACTTGGCAAATTTAAGACTTGTAGACTTCAACTCCCAGAATTCCCCAGCCGGCCATCATGTTGACAGACCCACAATCTGGATTTTTTTTGTATACTTTCATACTCAGTTCCCACTTTCCTTTATATCAGTGGTGTCCAAACTTGGCAACTTTAAGACTTGTGGACTTCAGCTCCCAGAATTCCCTAGCCAGCAATCCTGTTGAAATCCACATGTCTTAAAGTTGCCAAGTTTGGACACCCCTGCTGTAAATGAACACACACGTGGAATCTGGTCGACATTTCAAGTGTAGAAGTCAAGGAAATATCTTCATTCCAAATTTCATTTGAAAGAAGATACCACAGTACAAATATAAAAAAGTAGGAAGAATTTGCTTAACCAATTTCAAGCTTTCAAAGTTTTAAGATATTCAGTTAATTTCCCATTTGAAAAAAACCCGCACCAGAATCAATCAATCTGCCTGGATGGAGAGTCACAGGCTTCTTCTTTGAAGGAGTATAAAAAAAGAATCAAGAAGATAGGGAAGAAATCATAGTAAATTTCCAACAGCTTCTTTTAAAATTAATTTCTTTAATAAGAGTGGGGAAAATATATTTCTGAGGTTGTAGATGTTTTGTTCAAAAATAGATAAATGGTCATAAATAGGGCTGTACCATGCTTCAAATTCAAAGGCATAAAGTTGTTTAGGAGTAATAGGCAGCATGACCATAGTTCCCAGATGAAATTCCTTAAGACGATGTTTTTCAAACTTGGCAACTTCAAGATGTATAGATCTAACTCCCAGAATTCCCCAGCCAGCATTCTGGGAATTGGAGTCCACAGATCTTAAAGCTGCCAAGTTTCAAAACACTGCCTTAAAGCAACCAAAGTTCCTGTCACATCTGCATACAATCACAGAAAAAAGATACATTTGGTTTAAGGAATTGCAGATATGTGTTGCATTTCTACATAAACATTCCAGTGTGCTACGAATTGCTGCACTGTATTAAAACACATACCAATGGCCTTACTACGTGACTCAGTTCAGTTATAATCAAGCAGTAAAGATTTTAGCATTGTGCAGTTTTTTAAAAAAATAGAATCATAATAATCAAAAACGCCCACTTTGGACCTTCCAATCCAATTCCTGCTAAGTATTGAAATCCAACTTAAATAATTTCTGGAAGATGTTTTTAGTAGCTTAAGTACATGCATTAAAGAGGATCCTACCATTGGCCTGAGTAATTGAGTGTTCTGCTCCTATTGTTTAAAAGGGATGTTTGCTTGTTTGCTTGATTTCTACCACACCTTTGTTTTATATAACTCAAGGTAGCATATCTATAGTTCCTGCTTTCTGTATTCCCCACAACAACTCTGTGAGGTGAGATGAAATGAGGAAGTGATTGGCCCAAAGCCACCCACCCAGCTTGTTCTAACAAAGAGAATCTCCCTTTCTACAACTTAAATCCATTGCTCTATGATTCTACCACAAATCTCGGCCTTTTGAAGGACTCAAATGCCTTGTTTTAATTACCAAATACCACGGCCTCTGAAACATTACATTTACTACTTGACTAAGTTTACTGAGTACTTTATTTAAATCCTGCTGAGACTTATCCATTTTTTAAAGGATTTTTATTGCACTCTTTTGTTCAGCAGTATGATCAAAGAAAATAGCCAACTCAGACTGAAGAGTTCATTTGTGGGTTTCAGGAAGTTAAAACTCTCTAATAGCCAACTTAACATCTAGGTAAACTCTGCTTTCATTTCTCCCTTTCATTAACAAAAGGAAATATTGTTGATTGTAGACATTCCACTAGAACTCAGATAAATTCAAACTGTTTCTGTAGCACCCTTTCCAGTCTTCATTATGGAAGTTCCCAGATGCTATTGAAAGTCAGACCAAAGAAATTTTAAACAGTTCAAACATATCCTAAGGCACAAAATACTTTGAACCAGGTCCAAAGCCTCTGAGGAAAAGAGGTGTATATAGTGCAGAACTGCAGGAATGTATGATTTCTGGGGTCAGGCAAAATCATGGGGAGAAGGGTACATATTACCCAGATCCAGGACCCTGGTAGATCCCAAACCAGTTTATTACAGTGAAGAGAAAAATTATGATAAGGTGCATAATTGAGGCGATGTATAGGAATGTGCGTATATGTGCAGGCATAGTGTCTGGATCTTCTGAGACTTGTTCACAAAAAGCAGAAACATTCTGAGTTGTGTTGCTGGCTGAAACCATTGTCTAGAATGGCAAAGCATGGCTTTGTTTAAACAATAACAGTAAAATAAATAAAAACATACATTCTTTCCAATGTGACTCCCTCCCCCTTTCTCAGGAATTACCAGATTTGTTGTCCATGGTTTGGCAGGAGAAATAGCTTATATGAAAGATAAAGCATCCAAAACAGGGTTCCATTTACCTTCGCCACCGGTTTGCATCGCGATGTTTCGCACGCATCCCCTCATGCAATTTGGCTTCCGCGAATGCTCAGTAGCAGGAATCAGCCCAAAACACAGCTGAGGAGCTGATCAGCTATGCTTCGGGTGAAGAAATAAAGGTCAGTATTAACCCGGGGGCGGGCAGGAGGGCCCTTTTTCAAGCAGCAGAAGAGGAGAAGCCATCCAAACAGGGGAAAATTAGCAAACAATTCCAAAAAAAGATGGCGGTGGCCACAGACCGGCACCGACCGAGCCGGATCCATGACGTCAACAGCAGGTCGCTACTGGTTCGGGCGATCCAGTGCGAACCAGGAGGAACCCACCCCTGATCCAAAATATTAGGTCAGAGTAGGATGACCATGTTCATTTCTTGAAATAAATACAGTAACCTGTTTTTTGAAGAGTAATACATTCATTATGGTACAGATGTTTATTTACCAAAGAAAAAGACTACTTCTATGCATCACACTGAGGCATAATTTTCTCGATTGTGGTTTAGATTTGACTAAGCTTATGGCACCATAAGCCATAAATTCTACTACTGTATCTAATGTCTGGGTTTAATATTCCACACTAATGCAATGTGTGAAGTGAACCCAGCCAATATGTTAACTTCAGTTGTTAGAGATATGAAATTCGTGGATTTCTACTCCATCTGGGGAATGGATGGCCATGCTATTGAAAGCAAATGCTGATAATATGGATATAACACATATATTTACATGTGCAAGAGCACAATCCCCCCCCCCCCAGAAAAGAAACCATGACTAGCATTAGTAAGCAGAGTAACAGTTGCTGAGAGACACCGGAAGCCCCCCAATGGAATCCTCAACTGCTACCATCCTATTAAACCTGCATCCTTCAAATGAAGTCTATTGGATTTAAAGCCTACCCTGAATTTAGTAAATTAATCTCTATTGTGCGTTGCATATCACCAAATTCAAGTAAGAATGAATTGCCAGTGTTTCTTTTGCCCATAAAATAAGTAGCAATATCTTTCCTACATTAACGACTAGGCCATGAAAATTATTAAAGCATGATAGAAAAGCCTTAAGAGTGGGTTATGGCATGATTTCAGAAATGTGGAAGTTATAATTTCATGATGTCATTCATGAGTTTATATTGTGTACATGGTGTAGTATTGTATAGTAGGTCTCTGGAAGACAGTCCAAATGATACATGGAGGTTGGGGACATCTTGATAATTACAATACAAATGTTAAAGTTAATAAAGAGCAACAGAAAGAAGAGGTATTTCAGAATAGTGGCAATCAGGTCATTCATTCATTTGGTAGATGTCCCAATTAGGAAGGTTCTCAGAATCTTCTTTCCGGTCTAGGACTGAATCTACCATCAGTCTGTCAGATCCATAATCTGGAATTCTTTTATACTCTCTCACTCCCTTCCCATTTTCCTTTATATCAGGTCTGTCCAACCTTGGCAACTTTTAAGACCGATGGACTTCAACTCCCAGAATTCAGTATTGGTGAATAAAGTTGCCAAGGTTGAACACCCCTACTTTATATCAAAAAGTAGGGTGCTCAGAGAGGGGTAGCATCTCTGGTGTAGGGGCATGTCATGTCCTTTTAGGGCAGCTCATTTTAGGGCAGCTTTTAAGGGCAGCTTGTTCACCTTTGGTCCCCACCTGTCACTCAGCTCTCACCTGTGGCTCCTAGCAGCTGTAGCAGGCAACAGCTTCGACAGGCTGGCCAAACCAGGTTGAGAGTAGCCATTGGGTCATTGACCTTCGGTGAGATAGGGACTTGTCTATCCTGAGCATGTGAAGACAGATTCCGGTGGACTGAGCAGATGAAATCTACTAGAATAGGATAACGGTCATGAAGGCGGTCTCTGCAAGCGATGTGGTACGCTAAGAGCACGGCAAGCCACGAAAGACGTCCTGGTCAACCACTGCGCCCAGCCCATCTCCAACTGTCTCAACTCTTGTCCTGCTATTTGGAGCAAGATGGAATCTGGGAAGAGAGAGTGAGGCTGACTATGCGCACCTCTCCCTCACTTTAATCCAATTCACGCACAAGTTTTGACATAGATGTCAAGGTCCTCTTTGAACACGATGGACGAACATCATCATATCAAAAAGTATTTTTCAAGGTAATATTCAAACCTACATTATTTATATATTTTAAAAAATGAAAGAGTGTTTGACTCTCTCTTGAGCAATACAGATTTTCTGTTACCATGCCTTTTCAAGGCAGGCAAGTTTACCCAGTTATAGAATTGTACTTAGTAATTCCAGAGGGATGTCTAAGAGAAAAAGTAATAACATGTGATAAGGATGTCATCATAGTAAAATTAAGAAAGAGACACCCAGCTTTCAAAGGGTACTATTTTTATTATGCCATAAAATTTAACAGATTAAAATCTATTCATAGACTGCAGCTAGCAAACCACACTATGGTTCTTACACTTTCAAGTGTCACAGGACTTTGTTCTTCTCACATCGGCAGTTGCCCACAACTGAAGTCAGTCCCTAATATGGAGGAAGCTGAACTGTTTAATATCACTTTTTCCTGATAAGCAAATCAAAAGAGGACTCTACGGTTATTCAGAATGTCTGTGGGACAAATAATTTAAAGTAAAGTTAGAAACAAGCTACACACTGATGTCTAGCTGGTTAAAATCTTCCACCAAAAAAAGGTGATTGGATAACTGAAAATCATGTATCAGTCCTATTATTATTGTTGTGTTTGTTCATTTATGCTTATTCTGAATATTTTACCCTGGAATTTGACTATTTAAGTATATTCTATCTGCATTGTTATAATGCATTCAATGAGAGGTAGCGTCATACCGCCATCGGAGCATGAATCTGCAGAAGAAGACAAGCTGGAACTGGAGCCGACGGAGATCGAGGAGGTGGCTTCGTTGGCTTCGGAGGAATGTGGGGAGAAACAGGCCGAGTCAGGCCAGGGCCTTTCAGGATTGGGATGGCTTGTAGGACAGGGGCAGGATGACCAAGAGAGGCTAAACAGTGAACATGAGAGATAGAGCTCAGGCGATGAGCAAGGACCACCCCCTCCTGATCATCAAACACAGAGAGTGGAGAGAAGGCAGGAACAGCGCAGGCTGACCCGACGACTCAGGAGGAGAGCTCCCCACCTCTCTTCACAAGGCACACCTGGGAACTGAGACTTAAGGAGACACTGTGGGGAGGGGCATTTGTCAGGAACAAATGCTGAATCCATGGAGTGTTGTGTGCCATTGCCGATGTTTGACGTTTCCTGGACTTCTTGCTTTATTTCTTGCTTCCTGGATTAATTGCCTTGTTCCTTTGCTTCCTGGACTTATTCACTTGCCCTGCTGGGTTTCTTGCTTTGCAGCCATTGTGCTCATAGCATTGTGCTGGACTACTTACAGCCAGAGGCTGCTGGAGGGGTGTGTGGCGGTGTGTGTGATCACTTTGCTCTGGGACTTGCCAGAAACATGGGAGCATTTGGAGGAACGTTGGAGCAATAAAGAAGCGGTTTGAACTATCAGCTGACTGTGTTGCCTCTGTGCCGTGCCCCAGGTCATCACAGGTATCCACAGGGTCTGATATTTTCATCAAAATGATGAGAGCACTGCCATATTTCAAGCTCCAATCTTTTTCATACATGTATATGATATGATGTATGTACAAAAGGGTAAACTACTGCTTTACAAATTACATTGGTTCATAGTGTGCTTCCAGTTGCAATTCAAGTTGCTGGTTACCATCTAGATATCCCTTCAAGCCAAAGGCCAAGTTGCTTGTAGGGTATAGTAATGTTTTCCATATTCAAATAGACACCATCTGTTTCAAGGTAAACACCAGATCTAATATGCAACTCCTGGTGTAAGTTGGGACTGAGACAAATCTAGGACAAATCCATGAATGCAACAGAGACCATGAAATCCAAAGCAGCATCCAAACCCATCTTCAAGGCACTGAACCTTGAATTCTTCCAACAATATCAGCCTACATACTGCACTAGCAACACAGCAATGAGGTCGAGGAGTTCTGGAAGGTTGAGGCAAGGAAGCATAGTGAATGATACACCATCACAGCCCCAGATTGTCCTTGCAGCGAGATTCTTTCAAAAGCATTTAGTCGGGTAGTATCAGCAGACCAACAGGTCATAACCTCGATGCTATGTACAATCAATCCATCCCCAGCATTGGGGCCTTAACTGCTGGAATATTAAAATACAGGGAAGCAAATATCTTAAAAAGGCATATTCTCATCCCTGCCCAACTAAGTTTCAATAATATATGCCAGGTTCCCCCATTCAGCCACTACCGTATCATCGGCATCAGAAATCTTCTTTTGAATAGACCTTACAATTACCAACAGTATCTTGATTTCAGAAATAGCAGTTCATTTTATATCACCGCTAATTCTATCATCATCGATGTTGTACAATGAAACTGAAGCAACAGTATTCAATTGTACTAGCTAGGAATTAATGAAATAAACAATAGACATACTACTAGGAAGTAATGGTATAATACAACAGACATACTATCACTTTTAATAAAGGGACAGTACTGAATGTGTCCATATAAGGTCCTGATATGGAACAAGTCAGTAACTTCTAATTATTTAGGCATGATTCTAGTGCAGGCCTGTCAAACTGATGGCCCGCAGGCTGGATGTGTCACGTGCAGGCCACACTCACCTCGCTCCGCAAAGGCAAAAAACATTGCAATACTCATGATACGTCATGTGATGTGATCAAGTTTGACACCCGTGCATATATTGCTTTACTGCACAAAACATGTTGCTACTATAGGTGCTACAACAAGCTACTTCTATTAGTACCTAGGCAGTTGCTGTAATGTGCGGATGCCTGGACGACATTAGGATCTGGATGGGGAGGAACAGACTCAGACTTAATCCCGACAAGACTGAGTGGCTTTGGGTATTGCCCCCTAAGGATTACGACAACTGTCCCTCCTTGGTTTTTGAGGGAGTGAAATTGACCCCCTCGGATCAGGTCCGCAACTTGGGGGTCCTCCTAGACCCACAGCTAAAATTAGAACATCATCTTTCTGCTGTGGCTAGGGGGGCCTTTGCACAGGTTCGTCTGGTGCACCAGTTGCGGCCATACTTGGAGAAGGAGGCTCTACTCACGGTCACTCATGCCCTTGTCACCTCTCGCTTGGACTACTGCAACGCGCTCTACATGGGGCTACCCTTGAAGAGTATCCGGAGACTTCAGTTGGTGCAAAATGCGGCTGCGCGTGCTGTGGTGGGTGTGCCTAGGTACACCCACGTGACACCTATACTCCGCCAGCTGCATTGGTTGGACCAATCCGCCAGCTGCATTGGTTGGTCTCCGGGTCCAATTCAAGGTGTTGATCACCATCTTTAAAGCCCTTCATGGCTTAGGACCAGGCTACCTCCGGGACCGCATTCTGCCTCACACTTCCCTTCGACTGGTTAGGGCCCACAGAGTCGGCCTCCTCCAGGTCCCGTCAGCCAAACACTGCCGGCTGGTGGGCCCTAGGGGGAGAGCCTTCTCTGTGGCCGGCCCCGTGCTCTGGAACCAACTTCCCCCAGAGACCCGAACTATCCCCACCCTGCTGGCCTTCCGGAAAGCCATTAAGACATGGCTCTTCTTGCAGGCTGGGGGTAGAGCTTAATCCACTCGAGCTCACCCCCAAGTATGTATGGTTGTTGAATGCCTGTTGGGTTGATTTCAAATATTGAGTCTTTTAACTTTTATATTGTTTTTAAATATTATTTATGAATTGGTTATTCTGTATCTTTCTCTGTTGTACGCCGCCCTGAGTCCTCCGGGAGTTGGGCGGCATATAAGAATACCAAATAAATAAAATAAATAAATAAATAAATTCCACTAGATTTTAGCTACCAAGCTGGGGTTGTAAAATGCATCAACTAGTTAGAAGAAATGAGATATAGGAAGTGCTATTTAGGGATTATTTGGATTTTTACTCAAATAACCTCTAAATCGCCCAATTCCTCTGCATATACATGAATTTTCTCTTTTTTGGTACAATTACTGATTTTTAATACAATACACAAAATGTAGGAAAGGGGTCTGCAAGAGCCCTTACACCAAGAGATCAAGGCAAAGTGGGAGAAAAAATTTTTTCCTTCCCTTCCCTCCTCTTCCTTTCGCAAGCAACCACGTGAAAGAGACTAACAATGAAATCATACTAACAGAATGAGGAGATGGGACCTTATAAAAATATGAAGTTATGAGCAGCTGCTAGAGTTCATAACCCTTAAACATGGATGCACAGTAGGTGGTTGTAGCTGAATGAGAGAGAGGAGAGTGATGTCATTTCAATTCTTTGCCAGTACTTATACTTTTCAGTTTCCTGTCCACCAGGAGGTAAAAGCAACACACTTCCTTCTTATAGATAGCAGAGGAATCTATGTAGCATTAGAGCCTGTGCTGTTGTATGGGTCCAATCAAATGTTTGGCCAGGGGTGGCAGTATTGGAGGTAGAATGCTTGGCCTTTGCCAAGAGAAAGCTTAGCCGTGTGGGAGTGCAGAGTGGATGGGGAGATAAGTTTAGACAAGACAGTGCACTCACATATAGCAAAGGGGATAGGAAGAGATTATCATTAGAGCAATGTAGCATTGCATAAGCATGTTTATCCTTCTAAACCCGTGATGGCGAACCTATGGCACGGGTGCCACAAGTGGCACGCGGAGCCATATCAGTGGGCACACGAGCTCAGGTTCGGCGCGCATGTGCTCACCGGCCAGCTGATTTTCGGGCCCACTGGGAGTCAGGAAACAGGCTGTTTCCAGCCTCCAGGGAGGTGGGGAAGGCCGTTTTCGTCCTCCCCAGGCTCCTAGAAGCCTGGAGAGAGCAAAAAATGGGCATGCCATTGCATGCTGGGAGTGGGGGGGGGGTCATACGCGCATGCATGGGGGTGCATGGAATTATGGGTGTGGGCACGCACACACGTGATCCCACGCACCCCCCCCCCCTTTTTGGCACGCGAACCAAAAAAGGTTCGCCATCACTGTTCTAAACTATCAGATGTTTGTCTTTTTGAACTTCTGGGATTATAGCCTTAAAGAGCTACAGTATCTGCAAGCAAAAAAAAAATTGCATCATTTCTAAAGCACTTTTAGGGTGGGTTGAAAGATGAGAAGCAGTTCTATATTTTGTTTTGTTTTTGATGTCCCCAATAGGAGGCAGCTACATATTCTATGCCAGTTGACCATGAGTGTGCCTAGATGCTGAGACAGAGATGGATCGATCCTGTGAACTCATAGCCTCTGTTCTGGCAGGCCATGTGGCAAACCTCCTTTTGCCCAATGCTGATGTTTGATGGAGTAGGGTCAGTGGTGAAATCTAAAAATTTTCCCTACTGGTTCTGAGGGTGTGGCTTATTTTGTGGGTGTAGCTTGTAGGTCAGGTGGGCATGACTTCAGGTGGGCATGGCTTGGTGGTCAGGTGACTCGATGGGCATGCTTGGTGGTCAGGTGACCGGGTGGGCGTGCTTGGTAGTCAGGTGACTGGGTGGGCGTGGCCAACTTGTAAAATTGGTGAAATTCACTTAACAATGCTCTTGCTTAGCAATCAAAATTTTGGGCTCAATTGTGGTCATACGTTTTCTTTCTTTCTTTCTTTCTTTCTTTCTTTCTTTCTTTCTTTCTTTCTTTCTTTCTTTCTTTCTTTCTTTCTTTCTTTCTTTCTTTCTTTCCTTCCTTCCTTCCTTCCTTCCTTCCTTCCTTCTTTCCTTTCCTTTCCTTTCCTTTCCTTCTTTCCTTTCCTTTCCTCCTTTCCTTTCCTTTCCTTCTTTCCTTTCCTCATTTCCTTTCCTCCTTTCCTTTCCTTTCCTTTCTGCCATCCCTCTCACCATCCTGGCTTCGGCTCCGGGACCATCATGGGCTGGGCAGTGTCAGGGTGTGCCCCTACGGAGCTCCGCTGGCCTCAGCCTCCGGGGCTTTTGGGGGCTTTGGCGGGGCAGGCAGACAGTGGCGCTGCCTGGAGAGCTTTCGCGGCTGTGGGCCTTGGTGATCCAGGTATCTGCCCCCCTCCCTGGCCCCCGCCAGCGTGCTTGGGAGCCCTGTGATGTTGCTGTGGTCCGCCAGCAGCCTGTGCACCTGGCAGCAGAGTCGGACAGCGAGGAGGCTGGGGAGGAACCTGGGCCAGGCCTGGAGTCTGGAGAAGGCTCGGTGCCAGAGGCAGGGATTCAGCCAAGGCCATTGGGGAGGTCTGTCCCGCCTCCAGAACCTCCAGAGGCTGACATGAGCAAGGAAGAAGAGCAGGAGGAGCCTGTTCTCAATGCGCGCGTGAGCAGAGCTGCCAAAAGGCAAGAACAATTCCAAAGGAGAAGGACTACTCGGGAGTAAGGCTTGGGGATAATTGGCCCCTCCCATAGACTATATAAGTAGAGAACATGAAAGGGTTTGGTGCAGGAAGCAACTCAGTTCATCCCTAGATCTCGTCATTGCAACTCAAGACTCAGTTTTGTTCCTGTTTGAATTTGCCAAGTTTTTCCTTCAAATTGGTCTTTAGCAGTTTGCCAAAGAAGAGCAAGGTTCGTGTGTGTGTTATCTGCTTTTCCTTGAAAAGACTTTAGTTGGACTTGTTTTGCTTTGTTTGGACTCGTATCTGCCTTTCCCTGAAAGAATTTAGTCGGACTTATTTTACCTTGTTTGGACTTACGACGATGGCTAATGAACATAATTAGCAGTTGTTACAATAAAAGAGGTTTGTGAGATGCCATTTGTGCCATTTTATTTCATCAGGAAGCCTAGGTCAGAACAGATGTTTCCCCAGTGATGGCACTGGGGCGTCAGTGAGGGAGCAACAAGGAGTTCACAGCAAGTGGCAGTTCATCTTCATGCATGCAGAGCAGGCAAGGGGAGGGCAGGGGTCCCCTGCCCCTGGCACCCCTCCTCCGCGCAACCTGCTGCAGCCTAGCGGTCTCGTTCATGCTGCCTGCTTCGGTTATGGGACAGATGGGCTGTAACTTCCGGGCTTCTTTGAGTGCAGCAAAGAAGCGCGGTTGAGCAGGGCCGGGGCAGCGCAGCCTATTGTGCCTTCTTTTGCCCTGCTCTCCATCCCAGAGTGTCACACATCCCCCCGCCAATCCTCCATACAAATCGCCCGCCCCATTTCTGCAAAGGCAGAGCTCTGCAGGGTGATCCAAAGAGGGGAGGGGGATGCTGTAGAAAAGGCCGCCTTCCACTCATGCCTCCGTGCCTCTCGCTCCGCTTCTTTGCCAGTGGGAAGTGGCACCATGGGCCGAGTTCCCAGAGTGGCGCTGGCAGATGGCCTGGCCGATCTGAAAAGAGAATAGGCATGTGGCCGGGTGGGAGGCCAGTGGGCTGCTTCAGAGCCCCAAGCACTGCGGACCCGGCATGGGAGGCATGCGGGCCCGGGTGGAAGGCGGCCTTTTCTGCAGCATCCCTCTCCCCTCTTTGGATCGGCCTGCAGGGGGGGCTCTGCCTTTGCAGAAACGGGGCGGCTGCATGTGCAGCAGCCATGGGACATCCACTTGCCCTTCCAGAGCACTGCCGCCACTGCCACTGCACCTTCTCAGTGTCTGTGTTTCCACCAAGGGCCACCCACCCACCCACTGGCCGGGCTGGGCTGGACACTGACTTCAGAAGGCAAGCGGCCATGGGGGACCACCGGGAAGGCCGCACGGAAGGCCGCCAAGCATGGCAGGGCTGCAGGGAAGGGAATAGGCTGCTACCTCCCTTCCCCGCTGCCCCGACATGCTTTCCTGCCTTCCACGTGGCCTTCCGCTTGCCTGCCTCCGTAAGCTGGCCACGGGGACACTGGGAAGGCCACATGGAAGTCAGGAAAGCATGTCGGGGCTGCGGGGAAGGGAGTAGGCTGCTACCTCCCTTCCCCGCCACCCCAACATGCTTGCCTGCTTTCCACGTGGCCTTCCGCTTGCCTGCCTTTGCAAGCTGGCCACGGGGTCACCGGGAAGGCCACGTGGAAGGCAGGAAAGCATGTTGGGGCTGCGTGTCTCAGGAAATGGAGTAGGGAAGGCAGGCTGGTATGGAGGGGCAGCGACAGCTACGGTAGGTAGGCCACGACTTTGCAGGCTTACTTGGCAGGCAGATCAGGGGCGCAGCACTTCAGTCAGGCAAGCTGCAGAGCAGAGACTGGGCATGGCAGGGCGAGCGAGCGGCGACCGGGGGACCGGTTCAGGGCCATGGCCAGCCAGCCGTCGCTACCGGCTCAGCAAACTACCGCCGCCCGCCGCTACCAGTACGCAACAACCGGTCCGAACCAGGAGCATTTCAACCCTGAGTAGAATAATGACAGAAGAATCAAAAAGAGTTGGGAGAGGATTGCAAGATCTTGATTTGTAAGGGTGAATTATTTTTTGCTGAACCATCATAACAGAAGAACTGGCTAGTCCAAAGGCTCATTTAGACTGATTGTTGCCCAGGCACAGAATTGTAACTTTCATTGTATAAAAATGTGTGAAGGGTTATACCAAAAAATCCCATTCCCCTGTAAAAGTGCAAGAAAATCTCCTTAAGGACTAAATTGCAAAATGGTAACTAAGCCCGTTTTGCTAGAAGTATAAAAACAGATAATTACTTGAGAACAGAACAGTAGCTGACTTCCAAATCAATACCACTTAACAGTCGCCAACAAACCTTTTCCCATCTGGCCGCTTATGAAGTGTTTTGTCTTTTACTTAAACAAAATGTCCTTTGCTAATCCTTTATTACATAATTAACAATTACATCAGGTGATGTTTTGGATCTCAAAATATGCTTTAGAAGGAAAAATGTTATTGTAATAAGAACTGTAACATGTAGAAGAGGAGGCCTTTCTATTCAGACAAAATTAATTGTCTGCTTATATCATGATTATCTTGGCAGGTGTTTGAACACTTTGAGTGAGCTATTTAAATATTTATCCGATTTAATTATCACTCAGAATTTTTAGGATTCTTAAAACTCACTACAACACAATTATATCACTTCAGCATATACTGTGCAAAGGACAATGTGTACAATTGCTTCAGTCCTCCAGGGGTCTCCAACCTTGGCAACTTTAAGACTTGTGGACTTCAACTCCCAGAATTCCTCAACCAGCTTTGCTTTGCTGTCTGAGGAATTCTGGGAGTTGAAGTCCACAAGTCTTAAATTTGCCAAGGTTGGAGACCCCTGTACGACCATAATAAAGTCTTGTTTGTTTGTTTGCTTGCTTGCTTACTTGTTTTATAAACAGAGATTTCAGAATGTAGATACTAAGGTTTTTTGATAATCTCTAAGCTACTTAAAGAAAATATAAATTTATTTTTCTAGTTTCACATTTTGTCACTTTGGGGAAGATGAGAATTTTATTTTCTATTTTTAATTCTGATGTCATCACAATGGAAAATGATGGTAATATAAACAATGGGGTGTGTGATTTATGAGGGATTAGCTATTCATTATGTTGAAGAGGTTTTCTTGCCAAATAATTTCATTTGGATTTGGTATAATAACTGTATTTATGTTCTTGATGAATTATGGTGATCTGCAGTGGTTTTTATGCCAAGAGACACTGGATGTGTAGCTGTTAAGGAAAAGTTCCTGAGCACAATAGCCAAGATTTTAAAAACAGGCAAAGACTTTAAGGGAAGCACTTACGACTACATTTATAATACAGTTAAACACTGTGTAAATGTTTTTACGGTTCAAAATATTGTTCATATCTCAGAACTGTTATTTCATTTTCACTTTGAATGCCTATAACATATTGTTAATAGCAGTACATTTGATTTTTACATTTGGGGTTTTGTTTTGGTTTTTGGCAGATTGTGTTCATTAGTCTGAACAGTGGTCCCTGCACCTATGGAAACAACATTAGGAAAATGATGAGGATGAGTATATTTGAGTTTTTTTCCCCTTTGTTTAGACCAGGGGTCCCCAACCTGTGCGCCGTGGCCCACTAGTGGGCCATAAGAAGATTGCAACCAGGCTCCAGAAAAGGCTGGTGAACCTGCACAAGCATACAGCAGGCAAGCATGCGCGCACACACGCTCCATTTGCTTGAGTGGCAGGCACGTGTGTACGCCACTCATGCGAATGGAGCTGCGTGTGCGTGCCCTGGCCAGCCACTCACACGGAACCATGCCTTCGCCCCCCACTGGTCCGTAAAGTCGGAAATGTTGGGGAACTCTGGTATCGACGTTCCATCTCATGTCAGTCGTCAAATTTAACTCTTTCATTGATCTGAAAATAAGGTTATATGGTTATTCGTAATTTAAAAATAATTATCAGGAACACGAAGCTATTCTTCGCTGTAAGAGTAATCTTAAAACAAACAATATTCAACGTGATTTGATTAATTAACATTCAACCACACTTTGATTAATTTCATTCCAAATTATCTAGCTGATTTACTTCTCCTTTCTGATAAATAGCACATCATCCCTCCCTTCAACTAGGATGAAGAAAGCAAAAGGCCTATGCTCTTTTTCAAAATGGCTGTCACCTTTTGGAAAAGCCTCCCCAGAGCTAGCATTCAATTTTGGCCATGCTCCATCCTCCACCTGCCACATTTACGTCCTGTTCCCATAAGAGCTGACAGTTCTGGGGTCACATTCTGCAGGCACTCTTGAGCCCTGCAGCTGTTGAACACCTGGGTTGTCTGTCTGTAGCTTGGGAGGTTCTTCCACAGGTACTTCATCCATAATGCCTAATCCTGAGTAATTCCTGAAAGTGAAATATTGGCCATGAATCGCAGGCAGGCCAGAACCTGGCAGGAGTTGGGCAAGAAACTGTAGTCTAGTCTAGCCTAATATAGTCCTGTCTAGTCTACCTTTTGAGATGGTGATCTAAGAAAGATGTTTTACTAAAACTCAGCTTACATCAATAGAACTTGACAAGTATTTTTACAATTCCCAATGTTTACACCACATTTAGACCTTCAGTGAAGGAATTCTAAAATATATCTATTATTTTTTAATACTCTTCACTCTGAGAGGTCCTTGTCTAGCACTGATGATGTTACCTACTTTGGGTAATGAAACATCTGCAAGAAAACAACCAAGCTCAGAGAGCACCATGGAACCCTCATTTTAACCATGAGCTACAAATATTCTCCTTTATTGGTATTGTTCACTCTCTTCTTTAGTGTTAATCCCCCCCTTTTATTAAACAAACATTTTCTGAAATTAAAACATATGGTCTCTTTATCAATAGCATGTGTCAGCACTAACCTAAATTACAGTTAGGATTTCAACTTGTCAGAAGAAGAAAGAGGAACTCAGGCATGAAAGATGAGGTCCATATATGAACATCCAATTAAACTGATTTATTGCTAAGCAGACTATGCACAGCAGTCTTCTCAACTAATGGCTAGCACCTGCTTGGAATTAGATAAGGGTCCACAGAATTCAAGGGGAATTGGACTTATTCCACTTATGGCTATGTAGATATTCTAGGCCAGTGATGGCTAACCTTTTCCAGACCGAGTGCCCAAAGCATGCATGTGCATGCCCAAACCCCCAAAATGCAATGCGCGTGTGGGCCCTGCACATACGGGCCCCTGTGCATGCATGCACGGGCCCTGTATGCATCCCACCCACCTCCGTGCATTTGCACATGCCCCCCACGTGCCACGCCACCGTGCATGCACGCACAGCCCACCCCACACACCCCATGCATGCACGGCAGAGACCCGAAGACCAGCTGGCTGGCAAGAGATAGGCGTGTATGCGCGGCAGAGCTGAACTGGGGTGATGGCTCGCATGCCCACAGAGAGGGCACTGCGTGCCACCTCTGGCATGCGTGCCATAGGTTCATCATCACAGTTCTACGCTGATCCCTCTTTTAACTCCATCATCAGGTTCTGCTATTCCTTCTCCTACGTTCTTTAGTTGCAAAAGAAAAGCAGGAATATAAGATATTTTTTTCTGGATCAGACTAAAAATTGACCTAAACCATCATTAGTATCATATAGTGACAAACCAATGCATTCTATCAAAACATTGCTCATCCTGAACAATTCACTGGGTTAACATTGTAAGTCATTTCTAGCTTTCTAAAGTAAAAGTGCAAGACACTATGGAATGTCATGTTAGGGTAGATACTGTAACCCTTCTGTGATCATTTTTTGGGTGATCGTTTTACTGCATTTGCCACCATTATGATATCTTAACTGAGGTGCAGAAAGCATAATTTTGTATAGTATTCTACGCAGTTTTAAAACAGTGCCACACTGTGGAAGTTACAAGAAATCAGGATTCTGAGCTCACCTTTTCCAGCTAACACATTTTCTTAAAAAGGTTTAACTTTTTGTAAGCCCACTTCAACAGATATAACTCATGAAAACAAGTATTCCTTTTGTTTGTTGCTACCATAGATGAACACAGCTGTCTTCCCATAATGCCTGAGGAGATGGCTAGTAAACATACGACCATTTTCAGTTTAAAAGATGATATAGTACATTAGATTAATGCTTAACAAACAATTTCTAGCAAAAATTATTCTATATTCATCATATTAACAACTTTGTTTTTCGCTCCTGGAGCGTGTTACTGTTATAGATATCCTAAACATAATAGAGGTACTCCACAACTTGCAATCATTTAATGACCATTTGAAGTTACACTGAAAAAGTAACTCGTGATCGTTTTTTCAAAACTTATAACTGTGGGAGCCTCTCTGTAGTCACATGATCAAAATTTGAACCCTTGGCAACTGGCATGTATTTATGATGGTTGCAGTGTCCCGAGATCAAGGGATCCCCTTTTGCTACCTTCTGACAAACAGAGTCAATGGGGAAGTCAGAGTCACTTAACAATCACGTTACTAAATTAACAAATGCCGTGAGTCACTTAACAACGGTGACAAGAAAGGTTGTAAAATGGGGCAAAATATATCTATAGTTGTTAAATTCATTTAACAACTGTCTTGTTTAGCATCAGAAATTTTGGGCTTGATTGTGGTGGTAGTTGAGGACTACCTGTAAAAGTCATGCTTTTATAAATACAGGTAGTCCTCGACTTACAACAATTCATTTTGTGACCGTTCAAAGTTACAACTGCGCTGAAAAAAAGTGACATTATTTCTTACACTTATGACCATTGAAGCATCTCTATGGTCACGTGATTTAGAATAGAATAGAATAACAGAGTTGGAAGGGACCTTGGAGGTCTTCTAGTCCAACCCCCTGCTTAGCAGAAAACCCTACACCACTTCTTCTTAATCCAACATCTTCTTAAAAACTTCCAGTGTTGGAGCATTCACAACTTCTGGAGGCAAGTTGTTCCACTGATTAATTGTTCTATCTGTCAGGACATTTCTCCTTAGTTCTAAGTTGCTTCTCTCCTTGATTAGTTTCCACCCATTGCTTCTTGTTCTACCCTCAGGTGTTTTGGAGAATAGTTTGACTCCCTCTTCTTTGTGGCAACCCCTGAGGTATTGGGACACTGCTATCATGTCTCCCCTGATCCTTCTTTTCATTAAACTAGACATACCTAGTTCCTGCAACCGTTCTTCATATGTTTTAGCCTCCAGTCCCCTAATCATCTTTGTTGCTCTTCTCTGCACTCTTTCTAGAGTCTCAACATCCTTTTTTAAATTAAATTTGCATTAAATTACATTTTTAAATTAAATTAAATTCCTTTTTGCATTAAATTACATTTGGATGCTTGACAACTGACTCACATTTATGATGGTTGCAGTATCCCGGAGTTATGTGATTCCTTTTTGTGACCTTCTGATAAGCAAAATCAATGAGGAAACCAGATTCATTTAGCAACCGTGTTACTAATTTAAGAACTGCAGTGATTAACTTAACAGTTGTGGCAAGAAAAGTCGTAAATGAGACAAAACTCACTGAACAAATTTTTCACTTAGCAACATCAATTTTGTGCTCAATTGTTGTGGAAAGTTGAGGATTACCTGTATATCTAATTTGCTTCAAACCATGGCAACTTTCTTTTTATAGCTATTCAAGGCTGCTAATTCATAATTTTATGTTTTATTACTGTCTAAATTGTTTCATTTTTACACAATGTATTATGCTCATAAGAATTTAATCTCTTTGTCTAAAAAGTCTGAAATGAATTCTGAATGCTTTGAAAGCAATATACCTTAGCTTAGGCATATGTATAAATTCTTGAATTGTGAAGCTAAACTGTGGCTTGTATTGTTTAAGAATACTCTCTGTATGTGTATCAAACTATGAAGACACCATGAGAGGAAATAGTTGAAAAGTATTTGCTGAAATTAGATATCCCATTATTTTAAAGAGAAGACTAGCAATACCTGTATTTTTCCAACAGCAATGATATCTGTATTAGAGATTATACTAATGTAATTGTCTTACATAAATAGCTACATAAATCTACCATATGTTAAAGGCAATTTCCCTTTTTCATTTCCCCAACTGCTATGCTGAGTCTGCCAAAATATTTGCCAATTAGTCTACTGGCATTGGCAAACTGGTGAGATAAGAGCCTTGCTAAGAAAGACCACCCAGGCATTTCACTGGTTGCTGAACATCTGCCAGTGGATAATAACCTTCCCCTCACTTCAAATCTGAGCTGGATTCCAGCTCAGCGTTTGCTTTCAATGCCAATATTTGCTACTTAAAGCAGGAAATCAAAGTAGAAACGGCCATTAAATATGCTACTGAAAATGTTCCTGTTCTGTTCTTTTGTTTTGCCCAAACCTCTGATCTTTTGTATTTTATTTTCAGAAAATATGGATCTAGGTTTTATGAAGGCAGACAGACGCACGGCCATTTTTCAAATGTTATTGAACCAAAATCTAGTGAACTTTAATTGAAAGCTGAAAATTTCAGACAAAAGGGGATACAGTACAGAACAGGTACGCAATAGATCCTGATACATAGATTGAATCAATGCCACATATGGTCTTTGTGCAAGAGAGGAAAACTATTGAATGCAAAATTCAAACATAACTACTGACAACTGTATTTGAATCTTTGACATTACGTAGCTACATTGTATTTATTATCATTCAAGCCAGTAGAGGGCAGCCTTGTGTTAAAATCAAGCGTTTGGATGGAAGGAAGAAAGAATTCAACCTGTTTTATTAGGAATTGTGGCTGATATTTTTGGAATTCAAAACAACAAATGTAAAGAAATACAAGTTATCATAGCAAATATCCTTCCTGTGAATTGTGTGGGAATTTAAATAACAAAAACCTGGAAAGTAGTGACTATCTAACTTTCATTCTGATTTTCCCTAGAGCTCACATTTTAAAATGTAATCTCAATTTTCAAGAAGCTTCATATATTTCATCACATATATATATGGAACAGTGACAAATAATTTCACTGGCAAGCATGAATTGATATATCGCTTAGCAAAAAATCTTTTTACTTTTATTGTCTCTTTTGTAAATTAACAAATCCAAAAATACATGGCCTTTTGGAGTTTTCCCACCTTATGCTTGTTCTACAAGTAAGTTGCATGTATCCTATTAATATTTATTGCACCTGGGCACAGGTAGTTGTTGCTTATAAGAAGTCATTGAACTACTTCAAAATTATTGCTGAGAATTGATGCTTTCATTACACCATTCTGTGTTGTTGTTGTTTTTGTGCTGTTTTACAGAGAATCTAGATCAGTGATGGTGAACCTTTTTTGGTTTGGGTGCCAAAATGGTGCACACATGCACGATAGCGTGTGCGTGCATGCCCACACCCATAATGCAATGCCCACTCCCCGTGTATGCGTACAACCCCTGCACTGCCCTCCCCCACGCATGTGCACAACCTCCACCCCACGCATGTGCACAGGCCTCACTGAAGCCTCCGGACTTCCTGTAGGCCCGTTGGGCTGTTTTTCGCTCTCCCCGGGATTCAGAAATGCCTCCTGAAGCCTGGGGATGCCAAAAAATGGCCCAACGGGCCAACCGGAAATTCAGAAACGAAACGGAAGTGGAGCTGCCCTACTACTTACCTTCAGATAGTTGCAACCAGGCCTCGCACACCTCGGCCCATTTCTTCCGCAGCCAGCAAAGCTTTCCTGAAGGACTCTGTATCCGATAACAGAGTTTCGGATCGATATGGAGCTCTGTTATCAGCTGCAGAGGCCTTTCCTAAAGGCCTATCCTGAAGGCCTCTCTAGCCGATAACAGAGCTCCTGATCAAACTGGAGCTCTGTTATCGGCTGCAGAGGCCTTTCCTAAAGGCCTTTCCTGAAGGCCTCTCTAGCCGATAACAGAGCTCCGGATCGATCTGACATAGGGCAACACCTCGCGTGCCCTCAGATATGGCTCCTCATGCCACCTGTGGCATGCATGCCATAGGTTTGCTATCACTGATCTAGATGTTATAGCCTATGCTTTTGACAATGCACTTAACTTTTCTTTCTTATTAAAGATAATTAACTAAGACGAAAGAAAAACAGTTGCTACAAAATGTGTTATAGTTGAATACTCCGTGAACCCTACAAAAGAAAGGTTCCCTAAAGAAGCTTGCTGTACCCTAGGAAGAGAGTTAATAGGGTCATGATGAGAAACATACACCACCAAATACATTGGGAACATTTCCAGTCATAGACATTAGGCTAGTTTTGACATAGATCACCTTGCTTCTGATCAGTGGGCTATGCTGGCTGGTTGGCTGGCAGATGCCAAATCTAAAAGCATTTGGAAGGTCCCAGTTTTATCATCGCTGACTTATGGTTTTGCAGAAGCTTTTTAGGTTAAATAACACTAACATCAGTAAATTGGGGTTTATCCCAGCTTTTGCTATGTGATCTTGTTTTTATAACAAGATCAGGAAGATGCATCAACACAAGGCTTCCATACAACAGTCCAAAAAGCATCTCCTCCCAAATGCTGCTGCTGCTCCTCCTCTGCTTTGATTCAGATTGCTTTTTTGAAAATCAAAATATACAAATACTTTTTTTCTGTATATGCCATCAAATTAGTTTCGAATTTTAGCAACCACATTGATAAATTTTCTGCAGGACAATCTGTCTCCAACTTGGTCCTTCAAATCTTTCAGTAGTGCAGTCTTAATCTCTGTAATTGACTTCATCCCAGTTTTCTGTTGGTCATCTTCTTTCTGTCTTTCCAGTTTCCCCAGCATTATAGGTTACTCAAGAGACCAAGGTCTTCACAATAATGTGTCCAAATATGGTAATTTGAGCTTGGTAATTTGTGCCTCAAATGAGAACTCTGAATTGATTTTTTCCCCATGAATAAGTAATTATTAATATTGTAAATTTTAAATGCTACAGCAATACTTGATTTCAATTAAACTCAAAAATTTGTCAAATAGTCTTCATCTGAGCAATTCAAGAGTTTTGGTAACACTGTGATATGATATAAATATGACAAATAAATAAAACATTTTAAGGGATAACAAAGAACTGTAATCCTATGAAACTCTGCGTAATGCTGTTCATGTAATTTAATCTCCAATCAATCTGGATATTAGGTGGACCAGTGCAGAATGGTTTTACTGGGATGAAATAAGGAGGAACTGTCAGCTGACTAGAATAGAATAGAATAGAATAGAATAGAATAGAATAGAATAGAATAGAATAGAATAGAATAGAATAGAATAGAATAGAATTCTTTATTGGCCAAGTGTGATTGGACACACAAGAAATTTGTCTTTGGTGCATATGCTCTCAGTGTACATAAAAGAAAAGATACATTTGTCAAGAAGACTAGCAGATAATGTCTTGTTAAGGCAAACGACAAGACACTAAATAGAGAACATGATATTGGAGAAGAAATAAGATAATCCAATGTTATAAAATGAGGCTGCAAGGTAGCTTGAAAAGGGAGCATAGCAGGAATTATTTAATGCCAATATATTCCTTTATTTATTTTACAAGTTTAAATTATCAGAATCATGTATATATTGTCTTACATTTTCAAACCTAAAACAGTATGTGATACCTACATTATTTTGATGTCTGGATTACAATATGGAAACATTTTTATTTGGATTCCTTTTTGATCATGTTGTAATTATGTTTTTAAGTCTCTATAACTATGCAATTACTTCATTTTGTTTGTTTTAATTGAAAACAGATATTTCTCTTTTACAAAAGAATCACTTTGGGATGTAAGGCTTTTAGAAGTCTCCCTGATTATAAGTCCCGAGAATTGTCCATTTTGCCCATTTGTTTGGACTCTCTGTCAAAAAGTGAGCCTTTCTGTCTGGGTTGTCTTCTAAATGAGGTTTTTTTAAAAATAAAACCAAATAAATCAAGGCTTGAACCATCCATTTTTTCTCCCTCAATCCCTATGCATTCTTTGGTATGAAGAGAAGAAACACCCCTGGTTGGATGTACATAAAGCAGATTTTTGGTACTACTACTGGAATCGGTGATGAAAAAATATTTACTAATAATGTATACTAAGACACATGACTGATGTGGTTGGGTGACCATTTCTATAATAGAAAGAGGAAATAAAGATGAAAAGCATGAATGAGGCTTATGACACATCAAGCATAAGACAAAAACTATCACTGCCACCATGATTTGCAACAATTAATGCTAAAAAAAGGTTGCCATTTACCCCTTGAATAGTCTTTGAACATTCATTATATAGATTCAATAGATAGATAGATAGATAGATAGATAGATAGATAGATAGATAGATAGATAGATAGATAGATAGATAGATAGATACATACATACATACATACATACATACATACATACAGAGAGAGAGAGAGAGAGAGAGAGAGAGAGAGAGAGAGAGAGAGAGAGAGAGAGAGAGATGGATAGATAGAGATAGAGAGAGACAGAGACAGAGACAGAGACAGAGAGAGACAGAGAGAGAGAGAGACAGAGAAAGAGAGAGAGAGAGAGAGAGAGAGAGAGAGAGAGAGAGAGAGAGAGAGAGAGAGAGAGAGAGAGAGAGAGAGAGATTATATACCCCATCTTTCTTCTACTGTATTATGAAATGTAATTCATAATCTTAAGAAAAATTCCTAATATGCCACCCACCCAAGCATGCTTAGCCATGACAATTATTTGATATTAGCACTCCCCGGGCAGAATCCTCTAACTGACTGCATTGAAAACCTCCTCCCAAGGTCCATCTATTTATTTGTGAATAAATACAAATGTAACAAAAAGTCATAATCCTCCTAATCACATTGAAAGGAAGTGAACTTTGGATAAAGATTTGTAGCCTTCATTTTGCAAACCCCTCCCCTTCCAAAGAAACATGTATAGGTATGAATAATGATTCTGACAGCACATAATGTTGTAAATAATATTAGTATACTTAGGAAGAAGTGAATTTTGTTTCTACACAAATAGTTGCTACAGAGGTGCGACAAATCTAGTGATCTCTACCTATTGTAACAAAGAGAGAGAGTTCATTGAGAGAAGGCTTTTTACCCAACTGTACAATAGTAAAAATCACAGCATGAAGATAGGACACATACCAGTGCAGGAGATCATCACTGTAGCATTTCTAAAATTTATTTTAAGAGTACATATGCATGGACTAATAACAGAGGCTAGCAGAGCAACACTGATTCATAATACCAAATAAAGTATTTACAGAAGTAGAATTAAAAGAACAAAAAAGGTCTACCCAGGGCAAAGAAATCAAAATCTTGCCAGAAGTAGATCAGACTATAGAGGCAAACTGAGGAGTCAGAAGTAGAGAAAACCATCAAAGCTATTAACCCATTTTCATTCCCAAAGAAGGCACCCTCTCCTGTGCCTTCTCCTCAGAAAGAACAAAGCCCTAAAGATAATTGAAACAAAGAATAACTGAGCATCTAGAACAGGACAAAAACAATAGAAAATGTTCCTTGCATTAACATTTGTTCCAAAGAAATAGCTAGCACAAGTATTAAAAGTTTCCAATACTGTAGTATCAAATATAAGAATCAGCTCACTGCAAGAAACAAACAACTAATGTACAGCATGTCTCAACTGAATACCCTGAATGCAAAGAAATGCAGCATGGACAAGAATTTTAAAAAAACTGATATGAGAGAAATCGTAACAGTAGAAGAAATGGTAGAAGAAAGGACAAGGAAGATCAAGAATTGGTCAGCACCAGATGAAGATGAACTGCATAGTTTTTAGTTGAAAGATCTGACTAGTTTATACCCACTCATTGCTAAACAATTTAACAATTGCGAGATCCAGACTGACCCCACCTTATTGGCCTTCAGAAAAGCTTTGAAGACCTGGCTCTTTCGGCAAGCCTGGGGCCATTGAACGATCTCTTGTTGCTGGCCCATGGCTGTAATGGATTGGATGATTTGAATTTTTTAAATTATTATATTGTGTTTTAATTTTGTTTTTAAATGGTTTTATATAAATTCTATTTGTATCCCTGTTAGCCGCTCAGAGTCCCTGCGAGATTGAGCGGCATATAAATACAAATAATAAATAAATAAATAAATAAATAAATAAATAAATAAATAAATAAATAAATAAATAAATAAATAAATAAATAAATAAATAAATAAATAAATAAATAGTGAATACATCATGAGAGTGAAGAAGATCTTAAAGTCTTAACTCAGTGGAAGAAATACTATCAAGAAAATTAACAACTGGGCAATTCTAGCCATTAGATATACCACTTGAATGGTGGACTGGACTCAAGCAGAACTGAAAATAATGGCAATGAATCATGCCCTTTATCCACGCAGTGACGTTGACAGACTCTACTTACCAAGGAGCTTAGATGGTTGTGGAATGTTGCAAATACACCAAACAGCTGAAGAAGATAATAGGGTGTTAAGGAGTTATTGTGCTGTTAAGCACATACACAGCGAAATGTGTTGTAGTAATGGTGTTGCAGTTTGATATGAATGCTATTCAGTCAATAAACAGAGTATCTTTAGTATGTACAAAATAATTTTTACTTGAATAGTAGCAAAGTTAAATATGAAGTCCAAGTCATACACAGTTATTCAGTCAATGCGAAGTTTCTTCTTCTTGCCTATCTTTGTTTTAACTCACAAACAAAGATTACAGCTATCACTTAATTCTATACTACCACAGATAGTTACTCTTCTCTTCACAGCAATTTCACACAGTCATAAAGTAATCTACTCATCACTAAAGCAGCAGAGAGTCTTCAGTCCGGAACACACCGTCAAACACCACTCACTATACCAAACCATAAACCATAAACCACCAACCACCATAAACCACAATGAACCACACTGAGCATACTCTCTTGCATACTTATATAGTAATCATCCACAATGCATTTAAAGCAATATACACATAACAATGATTTGTGGCTTAATCATATATTAACACACCCAATCGTTTGAACAGGGTTCTAACAAAGGACATTGAAAATATCTGAAGGATAGTGAAGAAGATGCACTGAAGCTAGTATATCATGATGGTGTATTGAATATTGGAAAGACTAAACTGACCTACAACAAAGACCAACATGGCTAGTACATAAAAATGCTAGTAGGCAAAACAGATAACAACAAAACCTGGAAATGGCTCAGACAGGAAAGTTGAAGAACTAGATGGAGTGGCTAATTCTGGCTGCACAAGAGCAAGTTTTAAGAACAAATGCATAAAAAAGCCAGAATTGAGAAGATAGCAACAGAAAGTAAATGCCGCCTCTGCAAAGATCTGCCTATCCAGGACCTTGGGAAAGACTTAATAGGCAGATAAAAGTGCCAGATCCAATCCAAACATCTGCCTGACTTTGTCCAACAACAACAACAATAATTTCCTCAAGCTACATTTACTTCTGCAACAAAGAGTACAGCTATCTGATTCAGATTTCCAAAATCCACGTGACCATTAAATGCAGATAAGTCTAATTCCTTGCTACCACCAATGATTGTCTAGGTTTTTTTGCAACACAGATTTGGTATCACTAGCCAAGAGGCATCTCATCATTCATGGGAGAATTCCTCCTCGTTTTATTTCATTCCTTTGATTCTACCCATTTTCTTTCCCAACAGAATGTACTGTTTGTGATATATTCCAGTGTAAACAAAATCCCAGATGCTTTAGCACACTCATCTGAAGCATATACTTTCTGTTCTTTATTTACATATTCTAGCAAATATTTTACCAAGGAAATTGGTGAATGTTGACTAGTTGGAACAAGATCCTGTGCTACACTGTTAATTCTTTGTAAAGTTTTCTTCATTGAAATGGATATGGCTTTCTGACCACAATGACAAAATAATTTTAACTCCTCCTATTCACTCATTTCTTGATGTTATTCCACCTAGAAGAAAAAATAGTCATCTGGCACAGTGTTTCATATTAATTTCAGTGCGTAAGTCTGAATGGATACAATAAGAACAGAAATGTCCTCCAGTGATGTTAGCAGGCAAGTAGAATCTGCCTTGGATCCCCTTGTTTCCACAGAACAATGTACCATAAACATCAGCTCAGATAATAAGTCAAGCTTGGCATATGCTAAGCATGTGTGAAGACTGTCACTGTCTGCAGGCTTCAGCTCCCTACTGAACTCGGAGTGCTCCCACACTTGCTGTATTTCCCCCATTTCTTCTGTTTTGATTGCCTGATCTTTCACTTGAACCATGAGAAATTTGGCTTTTCTTCATGAGAAATTACTAGCAGAAATAAAGTCATGCCTCCGGTAGTAGAAGTGGGATCTGCAACCAAATGCCAGGACTGCATCGTGACGTCCTCTTCTGACTCAGCAACAACCAGCATTCTATGATATCGTAGCATGATTGCCTTTTCCTCTCCAACATACCATCATACCATATATATGCAGAAGATCAGCTACTGAAGCACACCGAAATCAAGCCATATAGTATAGGACTTTTTATTTATTTATTTATTTATTTATTTATTTATTTATTTATTTATTTATTTATTTATTTATTTATTTATTTATTTATTTGTCAAACATGCATAGGATAGTAGTAGTTTGTATAAACATAAGTAAAAAGTAACGATAAAAGAGGACAATAGGACAGTAGGACAGGGACGGTAGGCACAGTGGTGCGCTTATGCACGCCCCTTACAGACCTCTTAGAAACGGGGAGAGGTCGACTGTAGACAGTCTAAGGTTAAAGTTTTTGGGGTTTGAGGAAGAAACCACAGAGTCAGGTAGTGCATTCCAGGCATTGATCACTCTGTTGCTGAAGTCGTATTTTCTGCAGTCAAGTTTGGAGCGGTTTACATTTAGTTTGAATCTATTACGTGCTCGTGTATTGCTGCGGTTGAAGCTGAAGTAGTCATTAACAGGAAGGACATTTTGGTATATGATTTTATGAACTACATTTAGATCAGATCGGAGGCGATGTAGTTGTAAATTGTCTAATCCCAGTATTTCAAGTCTGGTGGAATAAGGTATTTTGTTGTGAGCGGAGGAGTGAAGGACTCTTCTTGTGAAATATTTCTGGACTCTCTCGATTGTATTTATGTCTGATATGCAATGCGGGTTCCAGACAGGTGAGCTGTATTCCAGAATTGGTCTAACAAATGTTTTGTATGCTCTGGTTAGCAATGTAATGTTCTTGCTCCAGGCTTGTAATTCTAGGTTTTTTCCTCTCACCCTTTTGAGTCAACATAAACTTCGACATTGTCTTCCTGGCCTTAAAACTGGGAAACATCTGCTTAAAGTTTATAGAACTGTTTTGTCTATCCTAAGATCCGTTGCTTCTCACCTCACCAGAACAAAACAAAACAAATAAAGGTTTACCTTCTCATAGCTCTGTCAGGACTAAGTCTGAATAATACTAGAGAACTATGGTGATAGGAAGCAGAACACAGGAAGAAGCGGCTGGCTATATTCAAATTGGGTAAGAAAATCCCTTTGATGTCATATGTAAGAAATATTACATATATTTTTTCCAAATTGTAAAATGCTAAATTTAGGGAATATTGTCAATTTGCTAGCCTGTCTGTCAAATCCATTTATAGGCAGTATACCATAGGCCCAGGTACTATTCCTCAGTGCGAACACTGGGGAAGTAATTTTTTTTTTAAAAAAGATTGCTATACATTTTATTTAGTCTTTAACATAAATAATTATTCAAAATATATTTAAAGTTTAAAGTTATGCAACAATAAATAATCAAGATTCCTTTTTCTTTCTGGAGTCATAATAATCAAGTCTCAAGTCAGCTAATAATTCTGAGCCTGAGAGATAATCCCCAGGTAGAAATTTTGGAGTGGAGGAGTTCCTGTTGTCAGAGGTTCATCCATAGCACACCATTAGAAATCCAATGAACACCCAAGGGCTAACAATGGAAGAGTCAAGGACAAAGCTCAGATAATAAGTTGCTTTTATTGCAGACACAATGAATCATAGTAATGGAAATCAGCTACTGCAGAATCTAGCCTGCTGTATTTAAAAGCTCAGAACTGAGTGCCAAGGTGGGCTCAGAGGAGGAAGCATCACACTGCTAACATCCAATACATACTAGAAAATGCAAGACAGTTGCAAAAATACACTTAATGTTGCAGATTGTTATATATAAGAAGTTTTATTGCGTAGGCCAAACAGTAGTTGTATGATAACCAGAAGCAAGAGCCAGAACGGTTTATTATGGTATTTATTAGTATTATATTTATATGCTGTCCAATTTCCAAAGTCTCTAGGAAGTTCATGAGTAAAAACATTAAAAACTAGAAAGAAATAGACAAACAACAAGAATAGAAAATGACAAGAATGAGAACAAAACAGAAACCGACGCACATGATTCAAAGTGCGTTTTGCTCACCAGCCCTCATCAAAGGTCTGGATGAAGAGAATGAAATATGAAGCAAGTAAATGGTTCTAGATTGGGAAGGAGTGTGCAAAGGTTACATATGGTTATTTTATGTATTTGATATGCAAAGCATTTCATTAGAAATTCTAGACTAGAAGAAATAGACATTTGAATTTTATAAATTCACAATCTCATTTATGCTAATAATATCATTATAATTGCTGAAAGTGAGCAATGCAATTTCTTGCTGAAATTGAAAGAAGACAAAAAAAAACCCAACAACCCCAATCTAGATTTTTTTTAATTAAATTTATAGGCAACCCAAATGTATCAAAACACTGAGTAGCTTAAAGAATAAAAACAAAAATATATGAAGCGTCCTCCATGATCCCCCGAGCTTGGTTGTTTTCTTGCAGATGTTTTATTACCCAAAGTAGGTAACATCATCAGTGCTAGTAAGGAGTGGGGTTTGCTTTCAGTTTACATTCTAGTCAGAGGTGGGTTCCTCCCGATTCGGATCAGTTCGCCCGAACCGGTAGCAACCCGCTGGTGACATCATGATGACGTCAGGGAACCGGTTCGGTCGGTGCTGGCCCGTGGACGCCGCCATCTTTTATTTTTATTTTTTTTCTGTTTTTTTCTTCTTCTGAGCATGCGCAGAAGCCGAATTTCCAGCATTGTGCATGCGTCACCATCTTGTTTTTGGCTTTTTTTTTTTGAATTTTTAAAAATTTTTCGGCACTGCGCGGCACGGGAGGAAGCGAACCAGCAGCGAGGTAAATTAGAACCCACCCCTGATTCTAGTGCAGCAGTGCCCAACCTTTCTGGCTTTGCAGACCAGCAGTAGCAGCAGTGATGGCAGGGGGGAGATGGGATGGTTCCATGCAAGTGGTAGGCTCGCATGTGAGAATGCGCATCTGCTGCTTGTGCAAATGGAGCTTCGCACATGAGTGTGTGTGTCTGCCCACTTGCCTGCTGCTTACACGGCCTGGTTCCCAATGGGCCACAGCCCAGTACTGGGCTGCAGCCTGGGGATTGGGGACCCCTGTTCTAGTGGTTGCCCTATCAGTGTTTGTGGGGCTGGTATTAGAGATTCTTTGGTCGGGCCATTTACTGTTAGCTTTTTTGGCAGTTCCTTGATTGGGGTATTGTTTTCTTGATTGTTGGTCTGATGTTAATCTTGGAGTTAATCTATACTCATTTGGGTGCTAATTGCTAGTGGGAAGGTGTTTTGGTCTTTTTGTTCCCATTTTGGCGTGTTGATTGTCTCTTTTGTATAGTATGTAGATATTGTTTATGTCTTTGTGGCTAATGATGGATAATTTGTCAGAGTCTGACAAATAAGAATAAGACTTCTTTAACAAGGAGTTAAGAATATATTTTGCTACATTTTTTAATTTTGCAAATCAATTTTAAAAATTATGTACACTTTGTCAATCTCTGTCTCCATATCATCTTCATTCAATTCCAAACTATTTGTTAAAGACGGAACAACTTTTTCTCTCATGCCTTCACCAGGATCCTTGGAAGTACTATTAAGTCTCAAGAAAAATTATTTTTCATTCAATTCCAGTAATGCCATATTGTCTAAGTCAGTGGTTCCCAAAGTGGGCGGTACCGCCCCCTGTGGGACAGTGGGATGACTTAGGGGGGCAATAAGAGGCAAGGGGGGCAGCAACGGGGCGCTAAGAGGCAAGGGGGGAGGCAGATGAGTGCTGGAGGTGGGCCCCTTGCAGGGCACAATTCTGCCTGGGGCTGTGTCGGCCGCCAGTCAACTGAGCACTTCCGGTTCCGGCCCGACTTGCCCCATCACCTCCTGTGCCTGCGCGTACCGTATGTTGGCAGCCATGCTAAGCCTCGTGCGTGCTGCTCTGTTTTACCTGGCTCGACAAACTTTCTCTATTTTTTTAAATTAAAAAAGCAGGTTTCTATTACTCCCCCCCCCGCAACTGTAACTCTTTTCAAATCAGATGTGAACACACACACATTGTAGGTATTCTGATTTTCAGAGCAGAAATGGCAGAAGTAGAAAAATCAAAGAAGAAATGTAGACAATATAGTGTGGAATATCTGAAGTATGGATTTATACCAGCACCATCAAACCAGCAGCTGCCATAATGCCTACTATGTGAAAAAGTATTTTCTAATGAGGCAATGAAGCTTTCTAGACTGAATGAACATTTGAAGAAGGCACATCCTGACAAGGCAGACAAGAACCTAACTTTTTTTCAATCACTTTGTGACAAATTTCAAAAGTGCCCAATACTGTCACGCATGTTTTACAATGCTTCCCAACAAAACACTGATGGTTTGCGTGCATCATACAACATTTCATTGCTGATTGCTAAGTCTGGAAAGCCACATACTATTGGTGAAGAACTCATCCTAGCAGCCATTAGTGAGGTTTATTTATTGTTTGTTCTTCTATGCCGCCCTACTCCCGAGGGACTCAGGGCGGTGTACTCAGGTTCTGAGTACTGTTTTGTGTAAGTCACCACATGATATAATTAAGACAATTCCTCTCAGCAAAAATTCAGTGCAAAGACGCATAGATGAAATGGCTGAGAATGTGGAAGGTGCAGCATACTACGGACAACAGACTTTGCATTACAGCTGGATGATTCAACTTTGCCAGGCAATGACGCAATTTACATAGACTTCTGTAAAGCCTTTGATTCAGTGGTACACGACAAACTATTTCTGAAACTAAAATCTTATGGCATCTCTGGTCCCCTTCATGATTGGATAACTGTGTTCCTGTCAAACAGACAACAAGTGGTTAAATAGGGAGTGCCCTATTAAATCCTGCACCTGTCAACAGTGGTGTCCCTCAAGGCAGCGTTCTAGGATCAACACTATTCATACTTTACATAAATAACCTTTGTGATCATATTCTAAGCAACTGCGTTCTCTTTGCTGACGATGTTAAACTATTTAACACCACCGACAATACTGCTACCCTTCAAAAAGACCTTGACTATGTATCAGAATGGTCAGACAACTGGCAACTTCAAATCTCAACCAACAAATGCTCTGTCCTACACATTGGCAAAAAGAATCAGAACATAAAATACAAGCTTAGAGGACACGACCTTGTAGACGACCCTCACTCTTTCAAGGACCTTGGAGTACTCATATCTAATGACCTAAGTGCCAGAGCCCACTGTAACAACATTGCCAAAAAGGCACTAAGAGTTATTAATCTAATCTTGTGTAGCTTTTTATCTGGCAATATTACACTGCTAATCAGAGCATACAAAACATTTGTTAGACAAATTCTTGAATACAGCTCACCTGTCTGGAACCCGCACTGCATATCGGACATCAATACAATTGAGAGAGTCCAAAAATATTTCATAAGAAGAGTCCTCCACTCCTCTACTCACAACAGAATACCTAATTCCACCAGACTTGAACTTTTGGGCTTAGATAGCTTAGAACTTCGTCACCTTCAATCTGATCTAAATGTAGTTCATAAAATCATCTGCTACAATGTCCTACCTGTCAATGATTACTTCAGCTTCAACCGCAACAATACATGAGCACACAATAGATTCAAACTTAATGTAAACTGCTCCAAACTCGACTGCAGAAAATACGACTTCAGCAACAGAGTGATCAATGCCTGGAATGCACTACCTGACTCTGTGGTTTCTTCCCCAAACCCCAAAAACTTTAACCTTAGACTGTCTACAGTTGACCTCACCCCATTCCTCAGAGGTCTGTAAGGGGCGTGCATAAGCGCACCATTGTGCCTACCGTCCCTGTCCTGCTGTCCTATTGCCTAATTTACCTGTACCTACCTTGCTAATGTTTATGTTGATACCAATACCTACTATCTTGTACATGTGTGACAAACCAATAAACCAATAAATAAAAATAAATGAATCTCTGCTTCTTGCTTATGTACGCTTTATTAAAGATGAAAGTTTGACTCTGTGTTGAGAATGATGAAGATTTTGATTGTTTGCTGCTTCATACAGAAGTTCGTTGGCTATCAAAAGGCAACTGTGTGAGACACTTTTATAATCTTTTTGACACTGTTGTGGAGTTTTTTGAAGACAAGAATTCCTCAGTGATGAACTCAAAGAGATCAGGCATGACATTGCTTATTTATCAGAACTGTTTGCAAAGTTCAGTGAAGTGAATTTGCAGTTGCAAGGAAATGAGGTCAATCTTATTAAGGCCAAATCTGTCATCTCTATGTTTATTTCAAAGTTAACTCTATTCAAGCGCGATATAGGCCGTCGCGAGCTATACCAATTTCTGAGCTTGTCTGAGCTAGAAGAGAAAGGTGGGATACAAGATGATGATCTGCAATTTTTTGTGACCATTTGGACATGCTACATAAAGATATGTTTGGGCGATATCAGGATCTTCTTTTGATGGAAATTCCAGATTGGGTGATAAATCCATTTTCAGATACTGAGGAAGATGGGGTAGTGGAAGAACAACTAATAGAGCTGCAAAATGACATTGAGCTGAAGCCAAAGTTTAAGAAATCATACCAAGAGTTTTGGTTACAGAAGGAAATTTCGATCGCTATCCTGCACTATGGACAATGGTTAAGAAGCTCCTTGTTGCTTTTCTAACATCATATTTGGTGGAACGTGGTTTCAGTGTGGTCATCCAACTTCTCTCCAAGCAAAGAAATCGACTCCAGATTACTGAACGTGGTGATTTAAGACTCCTGCTAAGTGACTTAAAACCAGACATTGGGAAAGTGGTATCACTTCATCAAGCCCATCCATCACATTAAGAATTTGCTGAGTTTACTAAGTTAGTAGTTACTAAGGTTCTTGATAAATGATCAGACTTTGAAAACCTGGTATCACTGGATCATGTTCAACAATTTTATTGAATTAACAAAATATTTTTAAATTGAATTTTGAATAAATGTGCAATTTTACTGTTACTATCTTCCTTAGTGGGTGGTGCAAACCACTATTCCGAACAATGCTATTTATACGGGTGTGGGGGGCACTGAAGATGAGTTTGTAGCAACAAGGGGGCAGTGGACTGAAAAAGTTTGGGAACCACTGGTCTAAGACCTTTTCCATCTCTCTATTTATTACCGTATATTCTGGCGTATAAGACGACTGGGCGTATAAGACGACCCCCAACTTTTCCAATGAAAATATAGAGTTTGGGATATACTCTCCGTATAAGACTACCCCTCCTACCATCTTTCTTTTTCTTTCTGTCTTTCTTCCTTCCTAACATCTTTCTTTCTTTCTTTCCCTCTCACTTTTTTCTCTTCCTCCCACCCTTCCTCTTCTTCCTCTTCCTTCCTTCCTTCCTTCCTTCCTTCCTTCCTTCCTTCCTTCCTTCCTTCCTTCCTTCCTTCCTTCCTTCCTTTCATCTCTGGTCTTCCTTCCTGGTCTTCCTTCCTTCCTTTCATCTCTGGTCTTCCTTCCTTCCCTTTTCTCTTCTTCCCTCTTTCCTAGCCCTCAGCACCACAAGGTCCTTTTTCCCAAATGAAGGAAAGAGTGCTGGCGGCGGTGGCGGCGCTCCTCCTTCTCTTTTCCTAACGCCCTTGTTGCTTCCGGCAGCCGTTGGTTTGAGTGGCAGAGCAGGCTGCTTGCTTCCCTTCCCGCTGTGGCTGCGCTGCTCTCACTTGCTTGCTCGCTCTTGAAGCGGAGCCAGACAAAGGTTCCTCCCCGCGCGAGATGCCTCTCAGCCATGCGCTCCCTCGGCGGCCAGCTCCTGCCCGCGTCTCACGCCCGCCTCTTGCCTTAAGCCGCCAGCTGACAGTGGCAGCTGCAGCCTTCCCAGCAGGCGACTGAGACGCAGGGCAGCATCGGGGCTCCGAGGCTCCTTTGGCCGCTTGGCTGGAGAACGGCGGGGATGTGGCTGCGGCCATTTTTGAGCTCCCCCGGCTCGGAAGTTTTAGTACCCAGTGTATAAGACGACCCCCGACTTTGGAGAAGATTTTCAAGGGGTAAAAAGTCATCTTATACGCCGGCACATACGGTAGTTCTGTTTCACTTTCTAAAATTTCAAAGTTGTCATTGTTTTATTTCTCATGTAAGTTGTCCTTTAGTTCTTTAATTTTTTTGTAACTACTTCTTCCATGTCCTCTTTCATCTTTACACACTGTTCTTCCATTCTCACTTTAAAATCACTGTTAACCGATTTGACAGCTTCGGATAATTGTTTTTCCATCTCTTCAAACATTTTTTGTAATATTTCTGAAGTCATCCCCCTTTCTGTCAGTTGCTCCAATGATTCTCTTCTTCCTTTACCAAATTTTGTTGTTTTCCTGGTGGTCATCATTCCTTTTTTTATAACCCCGGAGTGAAAATAACTCAGTTACAAATATAAAAGTAGAAAGCAGGTTCCTCTTTTTCCTCTTACACTTTTTTCTAACTCTTAAAGCTTTTATCCGATCTATCTTTCCATGGTTTTAATGGCACAATCCATCTCATGTTACACTTATGTCCCTAATTTGTAAAAATCCATCAATTGTCTTTTCCCTTTGATGTCAGACAGTCAACATTCCCATGTAGGTCTGGTCTATTTATTTAATTAATTACAGACAACTCCAAAAGCACTTTTGCCAAAACATTAATATTTTGAATGTATCTAATTCATTTTATCTGCCGTAACTTTCTTAGTCAAAATCTCATTAAGTTCTTTGCTGTCATTTTAATGTCTTTTAAAAGTGTTATTTTCCTCTTTATTTTCTGTAATTCAGAAGGAAGGCTGGCTCATGAAGTGCTTGCTTCCTTTACTCTGCTGTTTTAAAAAGACCTCTTTTCAATTGTAAATTTATTGTATCCAAAGGCAATTTTAAAAAGTGAAGGTTTGGCCAGTCTTTAGTATAAAGACATTATAGGTACATGCACCACTGTATCTCTCTTGTCCCACAGCTGCTCTACTTATTAGACGACTGCAGGATTTCCATCCTATGGTTTCCTTATAAGCAGCAGCCATCCAGGCTGCAGGTGGGCAATCTATTGGTCTCTCCTTTATTTGAAAAGACTTTGCTGGCCAGAAATCACTGTTGGGCAACATTCATTTCCAAAGAGCCATCTTCATTCCTTTTGAGACATCTAGTTCACCACAGAACTTCATCCAGAAGCCTAGCATACTGTGTTCTTAAAGCAAACCAGCAGCTTGTCAATATTTATTTATTTTATTTTATTTATTTATTTTTGTAAAGTACGTGTTGGTAATATACATAGATATATGTATGACCTAATTTTAAGACCTAAGCATAGCTCATAAAATTATCTGCTACAACGTCCTTCCTGTCAATGACTACTTCAGCTTCAACCACAACAATACACGAGCACACAACAGATACAAACTCAAAGTGAACCGCTCCAAACTTGACTGTAGAAAATACAACTTTAGCAACAGAGCGGTAAATGCCTGGAACTCACTACCTGACATTGTGGTTTCGTCACCAAACACCCAAAACTTTACCCTTAGACAGTCCACTGTTGACCTCACCTGATTCCTAAGAGGTCAATAAGGGGCGTGCATAAGTGCACCAGCGTGCCTACCATCCCTGTCCTAATTTAATTTAATGTTCCCTCTTATCAGTACCCATCTTATGTATATAAACAATGTTATATCTATGTATATTACCAACACGTACTTGACAAAAATAAATAAATAAATAATAATAATAAATAAATAAAATATAACATTGTTTATATACATAAGATGGGTACTGATAAGAGGGAACATTAGGACAGGGACGGTAGGCATGCTGGTGCACTTATGCACGCCCCTTACTGACCTCTTAGGAATCGGGTGAGGTCAACAAAGAAGTAGGGAGTAGAAGAAGCCAGTTTACCATGTTAGATTTGTTCCTTAATCTAGATTAGTAAAGTAATTATGACCAAAATGTATACAATCTATGCAATTGAATTTAGGTAATATCTTTCCCACTTAACAACTAGAAGCTTGAGGCAGAAGACAACCACAACTGAATATCATTATATCACGAGCACTCACTTTGGAATGACTCACTTTTTCATTGTGGACTATTGAAGCAATGATCTGTGGCTTGAAAAGATACAGTCAAGCATACAGGGCATAGACTGTCATGTGTTGCTTGTGTTCAAAGCAGTTATATCAGAGATAATGGTAGCCATAGACAACATTTAGAAGAGGAAATGGCAGGCCTATTTATCAATAATTTCAAAACAGCAGGTTTTTAAATCATTGGATATATATATGGATATTGAACCTGGCTTTTCAAACCCAGATATGCTATTTTACTTTTTGTTAACATGGAGAATATTTTGGAAATATATCAGGAAACTTGTCTGATTTTTTTACTTTTATTTGGAATAATGTGATTATCCATTTGGTTCCTAGTAAGAGAAGTTGGCCAAGCATTTTGTGGCTTGTACTCAGTAAGTGAGGCCAGTAAAAGCTACAATAGAATTGGTTTCTGTTATGATTTTGAAACAACACTGAATGCACAGTGCGCGTCTCCTCTTTTAACCACAAAAACTCCTTGCAGATAACCTGAAGCAAAAGTGTTTCTAGGGATTTGCTCGTAGAAAAGTGACAAAAAGAAAGGGAAAATAGCCATTTGGTTTAAGGAAAATGGGAGGACCATGACATCCTGAGGTTTGGGACAGCTAAAACTATACTAATCTTCACACTAGGGCCTCCTGACAAAACTGCCAAGGTATCTGGAGTAGCCAGTAGTGGAAAAAGCCAGAAGCATAGTATGGAAAGAAAGCTAAATATCAAAACTAGGTTAAAAATTATATTTTCTGTTTTGGCAACCATAACTTGATGCATGCCAAGCACATCTAAAAATGGCCACACATGCACTGATGACTATGCCAGAACATACCAAGGAACAAAATGAAAATAGGAATACGTATTAGATACTGCTACTAGCAAAAAGAAATATAAGGAAAGTACAGTTCTGGAAATAATGTAGAAAGATATCTTTGCATTTCTATTTTCTTGTAACTTCCTTCAGCAGCAGAATTTATTTATTTATTTATTTGTTTGTTTGTCTGTTTATTTGAGAAGGGACAGTTATTGTTAGTGAATTCATATTATCCAAGCATAATTATGTTTGTAGCAATTTCAGTTTCAGTTTGTATTAATAATCAGAAGACAGAACTTCAGTGGAATTGTTTTATTATATTGTCTGAGTTGCATTTGAATCACAAGAACCTGCAAAGGCAAGGAGATGCATCTAGTTCATATTGGCTCTCCATTGTCTTCGGCAGAGGTTTTTCCTATCATTTCAATACTTGATCACTGCACACCAAGAACAACTAGACACAAGAACAGTTTTTCCTCTGAACACCATCACTCTGCTAAACAAATAATTCCCTCAACACTGTCAAACTATTTACTAAGTCTGCACTACTATTAATCTACTCATCGTTCCCATCACCCATCTCCTCCCATTAATGACTGTATGACTGTAACTTTGTTGCTTGTATCCTTACAATTTATATTGACTGGTTCCTAATATGATTTGATTGCTTATTTGTACATGGACTATCATTAAGTGTTGTATCTTATGATTCTTGACAAAAGTATCTTTTCTTTTATGTACACTGAGAGCATATGCACCAAGACAAATTCCTTGTGTGTCCAATCGCACTAGGCCAATAAAATTCTATTCTATTCTATTCTATTCTATTCTATTCTATTCTATTCTATTCTATTCTATTCCACTTTAACTCAGTATAGCCAGCCTTGTGCTCTTCATCAATCCCACTTAGCATGACTAATATCAAGGAATTATGACAACTTTAACCATAACTTTGGAGAGAACTACGTTGCCTACCTCTGCTTTAAGTATGCATGTAGTGTAACATTTATTTAATTAGGTACTGCCTGATTTCAAACAAATTCTAGGTAGGTCACAATACTGAATAATGATTACTCCTTATACAGGTGAAACTCGAAAAATTAGAATATCGTGCAAAAGTTCATTTATTTCAGTAATGCAACTTTAAAGGTGAAACTTAATATATGAGAGAGACTCATTACATGCAAGGCAAGATAGTTCAAGCCGTGATTTGTCATAATTGTGATGATTATGGCGTACAGCTCATGAAAACTCCAAATCCACAATCTCAGAAAATTAGAATACTACATGCAATCAATAAAACAAGGATTGTACATAGAACAATATCGAACCTCTGAAAAGTATAAACATGCATATGTACTCAGGTTTGCATATGTACTCAGGTTTGCATATGTACTCAGGTTAAAAGGGTTTGGGCCCCTTTTGCAGCAATTACTGCCTCAATGCCCCGTGGCATGGAAGCTATCAGCCTGTGGCACTGCTGAGGTGTTATGGAAGACCAGGATGCTTCAATAGCAGCCTTCAGCTCTTCTGCATTGTTCGGTCTTATGTCTCTCATCTTTGTCTTGGCAATGCTCCATAGATTCTCTATGGGGTTCAGGTCAGGCGAGTTTGCTGACCAATCAAGCACAGTAATCCCATGGTAATTGAACCAGGTTTTGGTGCTTTTTGCAGTGTGGGCAGGTGCCAAGTCCTGCTGGAAAATGAAGTCAGCATCCCCATAAAGCTCATCTGCGGAAGGAAGCATGAAATGCTCCAAAATCTCCTGGTAGACAGCTGCGTTGACCCTGGACTTAATGAAGCACAGTGGACCAACACCAGCAGATGACATGGCTCCCCAAATCAACACAGACTGTGGAAACTTTTGCATCTCATTTGGAAACCAAGAACCCAGAGTATGGAGGAAGAAAGGAAAGGCACACACTGCAAGATGCTTGAAGTCCAGTGTGAAGTTTCCACAGTCTGTGTTGATTTGGGGAGCCATGTTATCTGCTGGTGTTGGTCCACTGTGCTTCATTAAATCCAGGGTCAACACAGACCTCTGAAGACAGTAAGTCTAGGCATACTGCCAAAAATGTAATAAGGGTTAACTGAGAGGCAGTTTCTGTAAGCAAGGCAATAAAGATCAGGCTATAGAAACAACACCAGAATGTTGTAATTCCTTACAGGATTAACCCCGTGAAGTAGAAAAAAGCAAAAGGAGATTTATTCTAACAACTGGTTCTCCAAACTGCTTTGAAAGTTAACAACCGGTTCTGGAGAACCTGTTAGAACCTGTAGATCCCACCTCTGGTTGGCCCCCTCTTCTTTGTGGTTTGAAAAATTAAACTCTCAGTCACTTTGGATTTAGTTTAAGATAAGAAAACCTTTGTTAGAAAAGACCAAAAATATGAAATTGTGTTTCTCACACTAGTCTCATCCAAGATTAAGGTACTGTCATCTGAGATGTAGCATTAAAATAAAGCAGAATTAGCTTATCTGGCTGTGTGTTCCTGACTGGTCTACCTTGTCAACTGACAGGTATAAAGGCAGTATTTTTCTTTGACTAATATCCTCCAGCAATCAATATTAAGTCACATAGTGTCCCCAGAAGATGACTTGATATGTTAACCAATATAATTTCAAACAGTAGTGAGCAGCCCCTTTCTTCTTCAACCCACGCCAACAGGATAACTGAAAAGCCAGAATCTGTTACAAGATTGTTTGAAGCAGGAAACATAGTGGATTCGTGGATTGTTGAATGGGGAAGGATTCCTGCTGATATAGAAACCATCATTTATATGCAAAAGTCACCCCCCCCAGATAGTTACAATCTGTAGTCTGAAGCCTAGATCTTCACTGTTTGCTCTAGCACAGTGGTTCCCAACCTGGGGGTCGGGACCCCTTTGGGGGTCGAACGACCATTTCCCAGGGGTCGCCCCGGCATCCTCAGCTCCCCCCCCCTCACTGCCACAAGCCTGGCCATATTGACTCAACTCGCCCGAGCCCTCCGACTGGTCGGGAGAGGTGCCATTCGGTGAGAGGCATTTGTGACGCCTGGTGGCCAAGCTTTGACGGCATCAGCTAAGGGGCCAGCTTTGCTTTGAATTCTGGGAGTTGAAGTCCAGGCACCTTAAAAGTTGCTGAGATTGAGAAATATTGCTGTACACTTGTTGGTTATCAAGTCTAAATACAGAAGTAGACTTGTTGTAGAAGACGATATTCCTTGTGCTCTTGCAAAGATTGGCCCGAGAATTTCTGATCTGGCATAATTACATATTGTTTTTGTGATTAATCGCTATGCTTTAATTATGTTCAATTTGTAACAATGAAAATACATCCTGCATATTAGATATTTACATTACGATTCATAACAGTAGCAAAATTACAGTTATGAAGTAGCAACGAAAATAATTTTATGGTTGGGGGTCACCACAACATGAGGAACTATATTAAGTGGTCGCGGCATTAGAAAGGTTGGGAACCACTGCTTCTAGCAAGATTGCCTCAAGTATAACTTATAAATGGAAAGAGCTTTTCATCTTAGTTCCCATGTCCATATCAACGACATAATAAAGCACCAGCAAATTAACTAATTTTAGATCTCTTTAGACCTCTCTAATCTGATGGTCATTGTCATTAACCATGTGCTGTGTAAAGAATTGCATCTGTCAGCAGGCTTCTCACATAATTTGTCTGCAATTTGTCTGCACTTTCCCTTTGCTGCAATTTAGACGTGTGTTCTGAGTTTGTTCTTTTCATTGGCACGTAGATAATATACAAAAAGTTATAACTGGGAGACTTTAACAAAGAATGCAAAATGCCAGAATGGATAGATGCAAACATGTCGGATTATGTCTGTCATATCATTCCAAAGCCCTCTGCCAGTATAAAATCCCTGTAATGTCCTCTTTGTAATAACTAAGAAATAGGACAGTAAGGTCCTCCTTACTGTGACAGAAATTTTCAGAATACATGTTTGCCCAAGTTCCAGAAATAATTCATAATCCAATAATATAATCCATATTTGACGTTTTTTCAATTGATACTAAGTCGCCTCCGATCTGATCTAAATGTAGTTCATAAAATCATATATCAAAAAGTCCTTCCTGTCAATGATTACTTCAGCTTCAACCGCAACAATACACGAGCACATAATAGATTCAGACTTAATGTAAACCGCTTCAAACTCGACTGCAGAAAATACAACTTCAGCAACAAATTGATCAATGTCTGAAATGCACTACCTGACTGTGGTTTCTTCCCCAAAGCCCCAAAGCTTTAACCTTAGACTGTCTACAGTAGACCTCTCCCCATTTCTAAGAGGTCTGTAAGGGGCGTGCATAAGCGCACCACCGTGCCTACTGTCCCTGTCCTACTGTCCTATTTTCCTCATTTATCTTTATTTCTTTGCTTATGTTATGTTTATACAAACAACTACTATACAGTACATGTTTGACCAAATAAATAAATAAAATAAATAAATAAATTACTTAATAGTATTGGTCAAATCATTTGAATAGCACTAGTGGTAGTCCTCAGTTAATGACCAGTCATTCAGCAACTGTTCAAAGTTACAACAGTGCTGAACAAGTGTTGATTATGTCCTGTCCTCCAAGTTGTGGCCATTCCAGCACTCCTGCGGTCATGTGATTGAGAACTGGGAACTTGGCAACTGGCTCACACTTACAACAGTTGCAGTGTCTCACTTCACGTGATCGTAAATTGTGACCTTCCCTGCCAGCTTCCCATAAGCAAATCAATGTTGAAAGGGAAGGTCACAACTTGTTCAGGTAAGACTCTCCCACATGAATAAACAAATTCAAATGAAACAAGATCTAAACTAAGAGCCGTGGTAGCACAGTGGTTAGAATGCAGTACTGCAGGCTAATTCAATGCTCACTCCAGGAGTTCGATTCTGACCAGCTCAAGGTTGACTCAGCCTTCCATCCTTCTGAGGTTGATAAAATGAGGACCCAGATTGTTGAGGTCAATATGCTGACTCTGTCAGCTGCTTAGAGAGGGTGTAAAGCACTATGAAGCGGTATATAAGTCTAAGTGCTATTGCTAAACTAAAATAACTTTGACTGTATGTTGAAATATATTACTGTTTTCATCCAATACATTCATGTATAATTTTATGCCAAAATACCCCTTAACTTTTTCTTAAATCTACGTAAATGTATGTCATTCAATATATGAAATGAATTACAGTAAATTTAGATTCCTGGAATAACCACACTGTTAATTTGAGCTGAATGTCCTAGAAAACATTTGTCTTCATTTACAAACTCGTAAGAAGACTGGTGGACTAAAATGAACTTTTGTTCTGGCAGTAGACTTGTGATGTCACAATCATGCGACTTTCAAAGTTGGTATCCCCCTCTTTCATTACAATACTGACAAAGATGAACACCGCCAAGAATTTAGTTCCATTAAGTTCCCAAAAACAATTGGTAAAAAGTGCTTGGAACAAACTGTTTTTCAAAGCCATAGTTTTTCTATTGAAGCATATTAAAATTGAAAAGAATGATATAAATAGTCCATATCTATTACTGTATCAATAACACAAACATCTTACAAAGCAAAATGCTGTTTAAATATCTCACATCTAAAATTACAAGCATGGGATAATGGATCACTTCCTGTGTCCCATCCATGCAAAAAAAAAAAAAAAAGATGACCATAAATGTAAAGTCCAAAATAGCAATAAAGGATTTGGCCCCACTCTGAAGAATAATTGGAAAGTATATGCTCCATAACTTTAGCCAACACAGTTCTAAGTGGAAAGGCATGCTAAGCATTGTTATTTACTATTCTCATATGGGTACACATTATTAGTTGCTCAAGTAGACCTATTATTTTTATTACCTTTTAGGCTGCTTTATTATGGATTTTATTCTATCATCTGTTACAGTTTCACTTAATATTATGCACTGATTGTCTCCTTGATATCATTTGATGAAGGGCAAATTATAACTATTTAAAATAGATTTTTGTTAACTAAAATGATTAACCGTTTCTAACCTCAGAAAAAGGAAATTTGTATAAAATTCTGCTATGGGTCTTGGATTTATTTCTGTTTATGATTCTATTATGATCCTGGAATCTCAGGCTTAGAACCTGAAGCTGGCTCTTTAGATTTGTTAAAACAGCTTAACGAAGTACAACATAGAGGGGCCAAACATTGAGCCATAGTACGGTTTAATGTCATGGCCTGATTGACATAAAACAGTGATGGCTAACCTTTTTGTCATCACATGCCAAAAGCGTGCACATGCAACAGCATGCGTGCACACCTGTAATGCAATGCGCATGTGATCCCCCTGAGCATGCCCCAACCCCCATGCATGCACATGTGACCCCCCATGTGTGTCCTGCCCCCCGTGCATGCATGCGTGAACCCCCGCTCCCACTGTCTCCCGTGCATGTGTGTGCGACCCCACCACATGTGCCCCCTGTGTGTGCATGTGTAACCCAGCGCATGCGCATGTGATCCACGCACACGCCCCGCCCCCTGCACATGTGTGTGCATCTCCTGCATGCACCCCGCCCCGTGCATTTGTGGCAGAGCCCCGAAAACCAGCTGGCCGGCGGGAGGCATGAGCACATGCATGGTGGAGCTGAGCTGGGGCAGCGGCTCGCGTGCCCGCAGAGAGGGCTCTGAGTGCCACCTCTGGCACATGTGCCATAGGTTCCCATCACGGACATTTATTTATTTATTTATTTATTTTATTTAGGAGTTTTTCTATGCTGCCCTACTCCCTAAGGACTCAGGGCGGCGTACAGCATTTTAAAGAACAACCAGATAATAAAAACACTTAAAAAACAATTTTTAAAAAGTTAAAAAGAAACACATACAACACCATACATACATAGGGGAGACCTCAGATGTAAAATTGTCTCAGAACCCTGCCTGCAGGAAGAGCCATGTCTTAATGGCTTTTCGGAAGGGCCAGCAAGGTGGGGATGATTCGGATCTCTTGAATGATAAATCAATGGCTAAGTTCCCACAACATACTGAACTACCTGAACCAATGTTAACCTTGTTTAGCATGTAGTTTTAGTTTTCATCCATAAAGGAAGTTATGGAAAACTTGCAAAATATAAAACGGATGAGAATTTCATCCAATACTTTGCAGTGGTAATCAGATATATACACTTTGTGCTAAAGCATCAATATGTATATTAAAAAAGCACACATTTCTCTTTCATGGGGATTAGTGGCATTACAATCTTCAAAAAAAGTTCAAAGTATTAGCACAAACTATCTTTCTCTCTTTTACATATTATTTAGATAAATTTAGATAATGTTAGGCCAATAATATAACTTAAACTGCTAACAAATTTAACTCATACTTGGGATATGTGTTTGGGTGCATGTGTGTGTGCATGTGTGGTACGTGTGCAGTTCCCAATCCTAGAGCCAATTTCTGTCCCAATACAATTATTTTGTTGCTATTACCAACATTACTGCTAATTATTTTTAGTGGCCAGCTGGGGAACATCTTTAAGAATACCATCTATGGTTTCTTTTTTGTTTGTTTATCTAGTACTACACTGAAAATAGAGCATCTCTCTTTTTGAATAAACAAAAACAGAATTTTTTTGCTTGTGCAATGCAACTCATTTATGTAAAACACATGCATTTAAAATTAACATATCCGATTAAGTTTCTGGATGCTTTTCTGTGTTTTGGGGCTTTAATTATAAGGTACAGATCCCCTTGATAGCAATTGGTATGGATGGTGAATTGATTATTGATTATTACTTGTGGTATGATGCTTCTAGGGATATAGTTATTTTTTCAGAAAGAATAGATCCTTGATGTGTTATGAATTTCTAAGAATTTTGCAAATAACATTTCTAAAGTAGAAGTTTTACTTAAGACATTTTCTGATCACAACGCTTTAATACTTAAGAGAAAATCTATAATTTTTAGATCAAGATTAAATGAAGCGTTATTACAGAAAGACTAGGCCAGTGATGGCGAACCTATGGCACGCGTGCCACAGGTGGCACGCAGAGCCATATCTGAGGGTCCGCAAGGTGTTGCCCTATGTCAGCTCTAGCGCGCATGCGCACGCTGGCCAACTGATTTTCGGCCTTCTTTTTGGCCTTTTTCGCTCTCCCCAGGCTTCAGGAAAGCCTCCTGAACCCCGGGGACAGCGAAAAATGAGCCAACGGGCCAACCAGAAGTTTGTTTCCAAACTTCAGTTTGGCCCGTTTGGCCATTTTTCACCGTCCCCAGACTTCAGGAGGCCAGAGGGTTCAGTGAGTTCCATGCGCATGTGTGTGGGGGCAGCATGGGGGAATTGTGCGCATGCACAGGGGCAGTGTGGGGGTTTCACGCATGCATGGGGGAGGGCATGGGTGTGCGTATGCGCACGCATGCTAGCGCACACATGCACACCCTTTTGGCACGCAAGCCAAAAAAGGTTCGCCATCACTGGACTAGGTGGTAGGTGACTACAGGAAGATATGAACTGATTTTTGTTTACAACAATTGAGATAAAGAGATGGACTTAAAGATTGTTTTGGACACCAGTAAAGCTTTTATGAAAGTTTTTTTTAAATCTAATATGATCAAGAATTAAAAAAGAAATCTCAAGAAAAATTACAGGCCATTTTGGATAAAACTTTTTTTAAAAAAGAAGATTTATAAAAGTCACCAATGAGTGCAACTATTATATATCACATTAAACTTCTACAACAACTATCATGCTGAACAACTATCTATGCTAACTGTAAAATAAATAGAGACAAAATTGTAATGTGTGAAATAAAAAAAGAATTTGTAAATAAATCTGGGAAATGTTTTGCATATAAACTGAGAAAGACAAAAGAAAAGGAAATAATATTGAAAATTCAAGCAGGAGATAATGTATTAGTGGGCAATGCAAGTCTATAGATAATCAAACTTTATTTGATTATTATTCCAATTTGTTTAAAGTACAAGATATTCTCTCAGGAAATATTGAGAAATAACTTAAAAAATAAAATTTATCAAAACTTTCACAATCCCAGAAACAAATTATAAACAAATTATAAACTATATACTAGTCCTGCATCTAGTATAGAAATATCAGAAGTTATAAAAAAATTAAAACAGGGAGACAGGACCAGACGGACGTCCTTATTATAAATATTTTGAAGACCAACTTTTATAATCAGTTCAGAAAATGAAGAATTCTATTTTACAAGCATTTTATTAGATGTGCCATTTTAGGGAGAAGGAGTATTATGTATGTTTGCTGCCTTGAGTTACTTATACAAATAATAAAGGCAGGATAAAAATCAATCAACCAGTTAAATAAATAAATGGTTGGCTCAATTTCTGTAATTACAAGGATTCGGCAACAATATAGAAGTGATGCTCCTTCTCCTCTTCCTCATGTAGGATATTCCTGATGATTCATCACAACTGAGCCAATTGTATTTAGCTTTTTTGAGATTAGACGAGGTAAAATGTACTACTACCAATTGTGACATAATGCATTTTAAACAGTCTCTCTCTCCAAGAAAACAGCCAACTGTATAAGAAATTAGGAATGCTTTTTCCATCTTTTTTTAATAAAAAAACTCAAATTTGTAAAAATGACACACACACACACACACACACACACACACACACACACACACATATTGCCACACATTAGGTAAATAAATGAGACAATATTAAAAACTCAAAAGAGAAATGTAAGCACATATGAAAAAGGAAAATCAATACCATGAATTTTAGGTAAATATCTGCATGTTTTATGGATACTGTTAGATCAGACAGACAGACAGACAGACAGACGTTAAAAGCAGACATGTTTTTGTCCACCAGGAATTTCAATATTTCTATAGTTTCCTTTGGGCAAATGAGAACAAATCTTATACTACAAAATTAGAATTTAAATGAATGAATAAATGGAAATAAAATATATCAGTGTATGCTATTAATTTCCACTCATTATTTCATATATGGAGAATGTAATAGCTTTAAATGAAAAATAAGTTTTATATGGAAAAACATGATGTGACATAAAGAAAATGAGATTAAATTTTAAAATATTTTATATTTAAAAGATAAATATATTGTTGCTTAAATCTATGTCTACAAATTAATAAAGAAAAACAAAGAGATAGGCAAAAGAAGAAGATTGCTTGTCCAAGCTGATGTACAACTGTAGAACCATTTTAATTAATGCTATTTATCTGATTCTGGGCCTACAAATACTATCACTCACTCTTGTTTTCATGTCCATCAGACATAGCTGGAGGGCCTCAATGCTGTGTGATTTTACTTTTAGTGTTTAGAGCTTTATTTACTTTACTACAATATGGAATGGATTTGATTGTACAATCTGGGAACCTGAAGGAATGGATTTCTGACTAAATGTACACATTCTAAGGCAGTGATGGCGAACCTTTTTTCCCTCAGGTGCCAAAAGTGTGCGGCCATGCGCTATTGCAGGTGCGTGCATGCCCACACCCATAATTCAATGTCCCCGCTCCCCACCTCCCACACATGCGCATGTGCGTGACCCCCCCACACTGCCATGCCCCCCATGCATTATGCCCCCTGCTCTCCTGTTTCCTGACTTCCATTGGGTCTGGTAGGCCTGTTTTTCACCCTCCCCAGGTGCCAGAGGCTTTCTTGGAGCCTGGGGAGGGTGAAAATGGCCTCCCCCACCCCCTGGAGGTCCTCTGGAGGCCAAAAACGCCCTCCCAGAGCCTCAGCACAAGCCAAAAATCAGCTGGAGCTGAACTAGGGCAACGGCTCGTGTGCCGGCAGATATCACGGTTCTAGGGTAAGTACATGGGCTTGAGAGACATTTGTCACCATTTAAATGTTACTGAAATGCAGTTCCTAGCATTCTTAATCTTTGTTAATTTTGATTGGTCCTCCTTATCTCCTTGTTGCGGTATTTTGGATCAGACGCCTCTTTATTGCACCTTCCCCCCCCTTAATTATTTGCGGTACTGTAGGGGCTATCCTATTTGTCTTAGGAAATATTGGTTGTAATTCAGACAAATTAACTTTGTGTATGACATGGGTTCCATCCTGATGGTGTGTGTAGAATTTTTAGCAGAGTTTGTGGGCCACGGTGATGCCTAATGGTTGGAGTAGCCTACAAAAAACTCCAGTAAAGAACCAAGATTGTAAATATGTTAGCAGCCACCCATGCTGTTAAACCTAACTACATATTTGACTGGGATAATACTGAAAACAGCAAAAAAGCTAGAGCATTCGTAGAAGCTTGGCAGATTCATACCATCCAGTGAAGTGCCTAAACCAAAACACCCACAAGATTAAGATGGAGAGGACCAATCAAAATGAAGAAAACAACATTCCCGTTAACCAATTGATTGTCACCTCACAGAAAACATCCAATCACCAACTAATACCCCAGAATGCAAAGTACAAATACCACAAGGCAGCCTTGCCTCCTCTTCATACTCCTTGCACTGAAGAAGACTGGTGGAAACTTGTTGCGAAACGTCTGCAGAAAACTTCATTAGTGCCTCAGAGCATGAAGAATTTGAGTACAAGGTATGTACATCAAACCAGGGCCGCCTCTGTTCCAAGAAATTCATTTTCCAAATGAGTTTTAGAAACCTTTCTGACACTGGAGAGTAGTGGTTTAGGTCCATTACTGTCATTTGAGATGTGGTAAGCACACTTTTGGAGATTACAGTATTCTAAAAAAAAATTTTTTTTTAAGAAAATGCCCTTACAACACTGGACATCTAGAAACAATTGGACCTGTACTCTTCTAGACACTTAACCTGCAGAGACATTTGCATTAATTCATCCTATCATTCTATTCCATGCTGCATAAATATCCAGGGTGCACAGAGTAATGTTATACCACTTTTGGATAGTAACCCTGCCACAAGATACGTCATTGCCAAATTCTGCGTAGTAGTGCTCAAAATCCATCAGATGATGACTTTTGTGCTTGAGACTCCACATTATAAATTAGGTTCAGTGTGTACCTAGCTTTCAATATTAGGATTTTCCGTAATGTAATAGAGTCTGTCACATACTACATACATGGGACATTTTATTTTCCCTACACAATTCTCATGCTCCTATGCCTTCTTTTACATGCTCACCAGGGGTGGGTTCTGACTTACCTCGCTGCCAGTTTGCTTCCTCACACGCCGTGTGGGCGTGGGCGTGTTGCGCGCTTTGCATGTGCACACATGCACAATGCTAAAGACCCAGCTTTGCGCATGTGCAGAAGCAAAAAAACAGCTTCTGTGCATGCGCAGAACCAAAAACAAGATGGTGGCGCCTAGCTGCCGCTGAGAGAGCCACTTCGGGGGCTTTTCCAGCCGGCCTTCACTGCTGGTTCGGCGAGCGGGGGAAATTCCTGCTACCGGTTCTATAGAACCGGTCCGAACCGGCAGGAACCCACTTCTGATTCTCACACTTTATATTAACTTTTATACTTTTTACGTATATACATATATATATATGTATATACGTATATACATATATATATGTATACACACACACACACACACACACACACACACACACACACACACACACACACACACACACACACACACACACACACACACACACACACACACACACATATATATATATATATATATATATATATATATATATATATATATATATATATATATATATATATATATATATATATTCATGATTTATTTCTATTATATTTTCATGGGTTTGCCCCCCACAATGTCTGTATCCCATCCTTTAAGCTGGTGTATAAGCAGAGTACAGATTTGATTTAACAGGTAGCTACTGCAGAAATGTTTCTTAGGGTAATCACTCCCTAGAAATCTAAGGCTGTTCTCCATTGCTTGGTTGTGCCAGGTGCCAAAAAGTGCCTTATCTGCGGTTTGCACAAATCTTCAACAAGGAGAAGGGGGTTACTTTCAAGGAACAGGAAACGGTCTCTTTATGGGGGGAAGATAATAATGTTTGTGGTAAAAGGAATGAAGGCTTGCAGACATGATCCAGGAGGCTGCAGCTGCTTTTCTCTATTCGGGGCAGAGAGAAGACAGCTGTGGGTTAGAAGTAAACATTTTTCACCATTTGGCCTAATTATCCTTATAATGTGATATAGAAGGTATGCAAGAATGGGAACACTGCTTTTATATTGAGGAAGGAAGGGAAATGGTTAGGCAAAGCTATCAGAAATGTATAGTAGATTGTTTCCATTTGATTTTGAATGTGCTTTTGTCTTTATAGTCGTCCAGAGTCAGACGCTCGGTTTCCTCCTGGGGTGACTGTGGAGAAAGTGGCTATGTTGGGATAGGTTATTTCAACAAATAAACATTGTTGTAGACTCTCTCTCTTTGCTCAGTGCCAAACCTTGGGTTGCCCGTCTTATAAGCTGTGTCAAGGCTGTGCAATTGAAACATGCACATTCTTTTGGCACTGTTCACTGCCCCACATTTGGCAGTCAGAGAGTTTAAGAATGCTTTGCAGCTGCAACAATAAAAAGCCCAGGCAGGAGAGCCCTGGATTTTTACTGGGGTTTTTTGGTTTTTTTGTTTTAAAGAAAGCTTGATTTGTACCATTCTCTGCAGATCTTCAAGTTACTTTTTCTTTGGTACCTCCAGGCTGTGGAAGAATAATGCTTTCACCCTGGGACTATTTCTATTTTTATTTCTGGATTTTGCAAGGCCAGATATTAGCACTTCTGAAATCTGCAATAAGGCCACATGTCTGGACCTTAGAATGCTTGAAAAAAATTACGAGTTGTGATTTCAGATAATGATTCTTTTTAATAGGCACAGACGGTTCAAGCTCCTTATTAAAATGGGGAGAGGGGTTGCATCAAAGGTAGTTTCAAATGAAGTTGCAAGTAGATAAAACGTAAAACATTTAAATACTTACAGAATATTGGTTATAAATATTTTGCATTTGTAATGTTTAAACAACGGCAAGATGGAACCATCTCCACTCACTTAGCGCTAAGTTGCTTTCCACCGCCTCAAATGAGTAAGTAACCCTCCTTCCTCACATCTCTTTCAATGGAGGATTCTAAAAAAAAAACAACCCCAAAAAAAGTCCTAATAATTCTATTGGGCTCAGAAAAAAAGTGGACAAATATTAGAACTTGCTAATTATTTAGCAACCTTTTAAAAAGGAAAAAAACTCTCCTTAACTTGAATTTGGAGTTTATGATAGAATTTTATGCACGTGAAAATAGGAGAAAGACATTTTAGTTTAATAAAGCTGGTTCCTCTACATATAAGTCCAAGATTGCCCCACTGTATGCATATCTCTAAGTAGGGATCAAAGATTCTAAGAAAATGTTGAATAAGAAAGTACAGTACTCAAATTAAGATTATACATGAAGTCAGATTTTTTTTGATTCTATAAGGCTAAGGAAATTGCTGGATGGACTCTGATGATATAACCTGATCAGGGGAGGGTTCCAATTACCTTTGCTACCGGTGCGCATCGCGACGTTTCACACACGCGCGTCCCATTGAGTGATTTTACTTCCACGCATGCTCAGAAGGATGTTTCAGGCCGAACACAGCTGAGGAGGTGCTCAGCTATGCTTTGGATGAAGAAATAAAGGTCGGTATTAACCCGAGGGCGGGCGGGAGGGATTTTTTTCCAAAGAAGAGGATGAGGAGAAGCCATCCAAACCCGAAAAAATTGCTGAAAATTCCGATAAAAATTACATCACCAGCGAGCCACTACCGGTGCGCATGTATTGGTGCGCACTGGTAGGAACCCACCCCTGAACCTGATGCTATTTTCATTCCCACTCCTTAAGTATTTATTATGTTTACAAACTACTCTTTCTTCTAAAAGGGATGAATACAGTTTTCATTTGTCTGAACCAGGGGTGAAATCCTCCCGGTTCGCTCTTACCTGTTGGTCGCCGCACAGCCGAAGAAGCTGGTGGCGTTCGCGGTGCGGGGCTTCCCCCGCCCGCTTCCCCTGCCCGCCTGGACACTGGCATTTGCGTTCTTTTGCCCTCTGCGCAAGCAGAATGCTTTGCGCATGCGCAGAGGGCAAAAGAACGCAAATGCCGGCGTCCAGGTGGGCAGGGGAAGCTGGCGGGGGAAGCCCCATGCCGCGAACGCCACCAGCTTCTTCGGCTGTGCGGCGACCAACAGGTAAGAGCGAACCGGGAGGATTTCACCCCTGGTCTGAACTGGTACAGGGTTTCTTGCTTGAGCAGAGTTTGGACTAAAAGAACTCCAAGGTCCTTACCAGTTTTCCATTTTCATAGTATAGATATCACTACAAAATGTTACTTCTTTTGAAGGCCTGAAAAGATAAGAAAATATAATTATTTTTGGAAATTAGCCATAGGCTGTCTTCTGAAACTGAATTAATGTTGGTTTATGATTTATATCATACATTTCTGATATGTCAGGCTGGCAGTTTTAGCACAGATAAGTACTAATGTTCATGTACTTTCCAAATAATATTATAACAGCATTAATCTTTTTAAAGTCTAAATTACAGTAAATGTACTTAAAGCAAACTTCTTTAAGATAAGTTGATTTAGTGTTACCGAATATTAAATTACTTTTTGGCTCACAGGATGGTGTGTCTTGTTATATTCAAGGACACACCGACCTAGATAAGATTTAAGAATTAATATCCTATCCAAAGTATATTTTTATCATCTTCCCAAACTGTGAACTTTGTTTAGGGGGGGGATGTGATTAGAGAAACAGAGTTACAGTAAGTAAAAGAATGCTTAGCCTAGTTTAGATTCAGATTTTAACAGAAACTTTACATTTTATGGAGTCTAATGGCTGTGAACATGTAGTCTCCTTTTTCTACTTTATTTTAAAACATTTATTTTTCCTGGAAACAAAACAGAATGCTGGTAGTACATTCTATGCAATAAACAATTTTATCTGGTGTGTTCCCCTCCTCAAGAAGCCATCACTGAACCTCACCATTCTGCATACTTTTTGTCCAGTCTCTCATCTTCCCTTTTTAGGGAAGGTGGTTAACAAGATGGTGGCATTGCAACTCCAGAAGATCCTGGATAAACTGGATAATCTGGACTCTTTTCAGTCAGGTTTGTGCCCCAGATAAGGAACAGAAACAGCATTAATTGCACTTTTAGATGATCTCTGGCAAGAGCAGGATGGAAGTCTGCATCCATCCTTGCTCTTCTTGACCTCTCACCAGCTTTCAATGTCATCAACCATGGTATACTTTTGAGCCAATTTACACAGCTGGTAGTACAGTAGATTGTACAATAGTATGCCACCTCATCTCCTTCCTCAGAGACTGGTCCCAATTGACGTTGATAGGGAGTAAGTAACAACATTGTTACTTATTTATTTTATTTATTTATTTATTTGTCAAGCATGTATAGGATAGTAGTAATTTGTATAAACATAAGTAAAAAGTAACGATAAAAGAGAACAATAGGACAGTAGGACAGGGACGATAGGCACAGTGGTGCTCTTATGCACGCCGCTTACAGACCACTTAGAAACGAGGAGAGGTTGACTGTAGACAGTCTAAGGTTAAAGTTTTTGGGGTTTGGAGAAGAAACCACAGATACTTACTCCCTATCTAATAATATCAATAATAATAAGTAATGTTGTTACTTACTGTAACAACATTGCCAAAAAGGCACTAAGAGTTGTTAATCTAATCTTGCGTAGCTTCTTCTCTGGCAATATTACACTGCTAACCAGAGCATACAAAACATTTGCCAGAACAATCCTTGAATACAGCTCACCTGTCTGGAACCCGCACTGCATATCGGACATTAATACAATAGAGAGAGTCCAGAAATATTTCACAAGAAGAGTCCTCCACTCCTCTGCTCGCAATAAAATACCTTATTCCATCAGACTTGAAATATTGGGATTAGACAATTTAGAACTACGTCGCCTTCGATCTGATCTAAATCATAAAATCACATACCAAAATGTCCTTCCTGTCAATGATTACTTCAGCTTCAACCGCAACAATACACGAGCACGTAATAGATTCAAACTTAATGTAAACCGATCCAAACTTGACTGCAGAAAATATGACTTCAGCAACAGAATGATCAATGCTTGGAATGCACTACCTGACTCTGTGGTTTCTTCCCCAAACCCCCATTAGACTGTCTACAGTCGACCTCTCCCCATTTCTAAGAGGTCTGTAAGCGGCGTGCATAAGCGCACCACTGTGCCTACCGTCCCTATCCTACTGCCCTATTGTCCTCTTTTATCGGTACTTTTTACTTATGTTATGTTTATACAAACAACTACTATCCTGTACATGTTTGACAAACAAATAAATAAAATAAATAAAATAAAATAAAATAAATAAGAGGTGCAGTTCATGGCTCCTGCTTTGTGGGGTGCCACAGGGCTTAGATGCTCTCTCTGCTCCTTTTTAGCATCTACATTAAACCATGGCTGAGATTATCCATCAACATGAGATAAGATATCATCGGTATGCTGACGATAACTAGTTATATATCTGTATCCTGGGTTAAGTAAGTGATGCTGGGGATGTTCTCTCATGGTGCTTGAAGGTGGTGGGGATCTGGATGGGGGATCAATTCAATTCAGATGAACCTTAATAAAACAGAGTGGCTGTCCTTCTGCATCTTTGCTCCTGGGTGGTATTACAGTACCCCAGATAGACCCAGTATGGGAGTGTTCCTGGACTGAGGATTCCTGCTCGAACAAGAGGTTGCAGTTTGTGTCTAAGAGGGCTTCGCTCAACTTTATGTTGTTTGCCAGCTACGATCTTTCCTGGATATGAAGAGTCTTCACTTAGTCACTCACGTCTTGGTCAACTCCTGTCTGGAATATTGCAGTTCACTCTACTGGTACATAATGTGGCTACATGAGCATTCTTGAGTTCCCCAAGAATAGTGCATATAATACTTCTGCTGTGTGACCCGCACTGAGTGCTGGTTTGGTTCTGAGTCCAATCCAAGGTGTTGGTTCTAACCTTTAAAGTCCCAAAAGGCATGGGGCCAGGTTACCTGCAGAACTGTTTTCACTCCATTACATCAGCCCATCCAACCTGGTGAGGCAGGGAAAATACATTGCGGCAGGGGTGAAATCCAGTAGGTTCTGACAGGTTCTGGAGAACCGGTAACGGAAATTTTGAGTAGTTCAGAGAACCGGCAAATACCACCTCTGGCTGGCCCCAGAGTGGGGTGGGAATGGAGATTTTGCAATATCCTTCCCCTGCCATGCCCACCAAGCCACGCCCACCAAGCCACACCACACCCACCAAGCCACGCCCACATAACCGGTAGTAAAAAAAATTGGATTTCACCACTGCATTGCGGACCCTATCAGTTAAAGAATTTAATGAATTCTGACTGGCACTGTCAATGACAAGAGCTTTCTCTGCTCTTTGGAACATTCCCTCCACAGTGGTGAGGCAGGGCCCAGCTCTCCTGGCCTTTTGGAAATGTCTGAAGGCATTTCAGCTGACTTGCTTCAGGCTGACAGAGGAGCATGTAGATTTGGGGTTAATTAGCACATTAAAGGCCTCCCCATCTTTTTAACTTTCATAATTTTAATTATTCTATTTTGTTTTGATTGCCTCCTAATATAATATTTATATGTTTTTATGATTTAATTGTACACTGTCCCGAGTCATTCTGTGAGTGTGATGGTCAGTTTTTAAGTTTTATTATGTAAATAAATAAATAAATAAATAAATAAATAAATAAATAAATAAATAAATAAATAAATAAATAAATAAATAAATAAATAAATAAATAAATAAATAAATAAATAAAATTTCTTTTCCTACATTTCTCTTCACTTATAAAAGAGGCAGTTTTCTGAGATCACACCAAAATTCTTCAGAAAACTGGTTAGATTCTTTTTAATTACAAAATTCCAAATCCTTTAGCTTTTCACTACTAATTTTATTTTATGACATATTTCATTAAGGTATAAACATTTTTTTAAAAAAATCAAGCAAAATCCTATAAATGTTTGCTTGGAATTACGACCTTTGAATTAAGTGTGACCTATAGCTCTTGCTTAACCCAGCTGCTGTGGCCTAGAGGTAGAGCTCTTGCCTCACAATCAGGAGGTTGTGAGTTCAATCCTAGGTAGAGGCAGATGCAGGGTCTCCTGCTTGGGCAGGGGATTGGACTAGATGACCTGTAAGGTCCCTTCTAACTCTGTTAATCTGTAACAATCACTTATTCTGTGGCTGTTTGCAGTTACAATGCTGCTGAACTAATGGTTTCTATGTCCAGTCTTTGAGGTTATGGCCATTGCAGTGGCCCATAGTCATGTGATTAATTTAGGGAGTTGACAGACCACCTGTCCTTCTTATATGCGGAGTGGGCTTCAACTTTTTCCCACCCACCTATCTCCCCCATCTCTGTTCTTTTGGTGGCCCTGCACTCTGTCATCCCTGCCACCCCAATTGTCTTGCACTCTGCCACCCCTGCTGCCCTTAGATAACCTTCACCCACACAACCTTCGCCTGGCCCTTTGTGAGGCAACTGCTGGCCACACGAGGCCTTCTTTCAGTGGCCTTCCTGAGGTCTTGCAAAACTTCGACTTGGGAACAAGGTCTCACAGCTGCCTCACGAAGGGCCAGGTCGGGCTCACCTCATCAACAGTTGGAGGAAGAAAATGGGGGTGGCAAGGGATCAGGGAGCACACAGCAGCTTGCACACTCTCTTGCCAATGGCAGTATCTACCTGGACTCTCTGCACCTGTATGGCACAATGGCAGCTGCTTGTGCACCCTCTCACACCAAGCAGCAGCCACCCCCCAAACCTAGATGCACTTGAGCCAGACTACCGCAACCTCTTATTCGCCCATCGGCCTATCTGCAAATAACTGGGACTTGCAACTTCCTGCCAGCTTCCCCATTGACTCTGCTTGTTGAAAGCCTGCTGGAAGTCTCAAGGAGGTCCTTACTTAATGACCCACAATCCTCACTTAATGACGGCAATGGAAACCGTTGGGATTGCCATTGCTAAATGAGACAGTCACGTGACATCATACTTTAAATGTGCTTCACAATGGGAATTCTAGCTCCAATTACGGTTTTAACCAAGAACCAGCTGTATGGAAAGTAGCCATGTCTGAGGCTTACAAAGCTGTATGCGGTAGAGGGAAAATAGGTGGTTTTTTAAATCTCATAATATAAGTACATGGAAGTCTTCTAATAAAATCAGTGGAAATTAGGTACAGGGTAGAACAAGGGAAAACATTTCTTCACAAGACACATAATTAGCAACACCACAGCTAATCATGATGGCCATTATCAGTGCCTGCCCAAGACACTTTTCTGCTTGAATTCCAGATGAGAATCCCTGCCTCTCAGGGGTCTGCTTATGTTGTAATCTTACCACTTTATTAAGACCGGACTTCCTGCATTTCTTTGTTCTGCCCCACTACAGAGCAATGATTACATTGCAATTCCATTCTATCTGAGGTCTTGGGCTTTTAAAATTCATCAACAATTACCACATGAGAAAAACTTCTACACAAAAACAGAACCTTAACATTGTATAATTCTATGTGGGTTTTATTATTGATGCCACCATCATATCTAGTATGGCCCTTTCCAGGGGTGGGTTCCTACTGGTGCGGTCCAGTGCGCCGTTCCGGTAGGGAACCTCAAATTGTGCAATTTGCACGCGAAGGCTCTGGTGCCGTCTTTACCGGTCCGTCGCGCGGCGCCATCTTTTTTCTGGAATTTTTTGGCTTTTTTTTGCTTCCGCGCATGTGCAGGAAGCAAAATCGCACGAGGGAACGCGCATGCATAGTGAGCGTGCATGCGTGCACGCAAAATGAGATTATGCGCATGCAGCGCACTGGTAGGCAGGTAAGAGGAACCCACCCCTGCGCCTTTTCCCCTAATACAGACAGTGACTTACATGTGTTCCAGAACCAAGAGGTTTATTTGAGTGTTGAATCCAATACAGATAGTCCTTGACTTATGACAACAACTTATGAGCCCAAAATTTATGTTGCTAAGTGAGACATTTGTTAAATGAGTTTTGCCCCATTTTACAGCCTTTCTTGCTACAGTTGTTAAGTGACTCATTGCAGTTGTTAAGTTAGTAACAGGGTTGTTAAGGGAATCTGGCTTCCCCATTGTCTTTGCTTGTCAGGAGGTCACAAAAGTTGATCACATGACCCTGGGACATTGCAACCCTCATAAATATGAACCAATTTTCAAACATCTGAATTTTGATCACATGACCATGGGGATGCTGCAGTGGTCGTAAGTGTGAAAAATGGTCATAAGTAATTTTTCCAGTGCCATTGTAACTTTGAACAGTCACTAAACAAAATGTTGTAAGTCAAGGACTACCTGTATATTAATCACTACTTCACATTTATTTATATTGATTTTCTTCACTTTTTCCCCAGTATGCTGACTAACCTGAGACTATGCAAGCCGTACAGAACTGATATGTTAATGATTCCTATTTTAGGCATTTTTTCAAATCGAGCAACTCATATGAACGAATGCATTCCATATAAAAGAACATGCTTAAGTATAACAGCATCCATAGTGGGGTCAAAAAAAAGGCAACATGGTTACCTCATGATCAAAGTCCTTTGTTTCATTTTGAGTCTCTCCTAGGGATGTTCCTGCTTATAAGATAAATACTTAGGAGTTGAAAAAAAAACCCTACATTTGCAAGATTTCAACTTATTGGAGAGAATTTACTTCATCCGTTAATATTTTGGAGCATATGACATTAACTTGTAGGTTCTTGTCTGATTTAGCTATTGATCAGATTACATATTTATGGTAATTTTGAAATTATTGTTACATTAAACATTGGTAATATAGAAGTTTTGAATGTACTTTTCATCAGGACAGTATGCTGTTTCCTTTATTACACTGATGTTTTATATTACGCTTAATAGATGTTTTGGTTTAGCTTAGCAGGTAACTTAGCAGAGTTTTCCTCCTGTGGTTCTTTAGATTTAACCACTATATTTCATATTTTTTTAGAATCAGCCTTTGAATAGATACCTGCTTTTATGGTTCACAGGTCTTTTTAATTTATTGCTCTATTTAATGTGGTGAAATCTGTCTTAAATATGTTTCAGTTTTGATTTGACACTTCTGAAATCTTTCACATTTCTCCTACCTTTATATTAGAATTGCATTTATTGGTTGTAATGTTAAGCTATCATTTAAAGCAGAAAGAGGCAACTCCCTACGCCTCAGAGGTTTTTCTTTTTAAATGTCTCTTTGGGGGTCTATGATTCTTTATGTTTTTGAAGGAGGAGTGATTGGGCTTTGAAAAGTGCAAAAAAATATATGTCAAACAGGAAAATCTTAATGCATAGATAACTCCCCTGCTTTATAGAAGCTGTATCTACTGCCTTGTACCTTTTGAATATAAAAACATATAATAAAACCACAAATATTTAGAAAAAACTTTGTTTTGTTCCTCTCCTTGCATAGCCATGGCACAAAATTAGAAGAATCTGTTTTATTTCAGAATTTTCATATCGGCCAAATCTGAAATGGGGCTGATGTTAACTAGGGTTGGTGAAGACAAGTTAGCTTTGTCACTGTCCCTCTGAAATGGACTTGGTTCCACTAATTATAATTAAAATTAGCTGTAATTTGCTTGAGTTTCAGTGTAGAAACTGTGGACATCTAAGACAGAAATCAAAGCTTCCGAGCTCTTGCTCATAGCCAGGTTGACAGAGGGATGGAAGACACATGTGAATTTGGCAAGAGATTAGGTTCATTATAAAGACTATATTATAGTTTAGCATTATGTTTGAGCCAGGCAGTTGTTGCCTCTGAAGATGATTATTATTCAATATAAAGATCTCTTCCATCTGTTCTTCATAATAGCATATTTCTCATTCTTTTAGCATCAAGTATCGATTTAATGTAGTTAAAATCCAGAGTATGTTATATAAACATAAGTGACTTTTCCCAAGTAATACCACACATTACTTGCCTCTTTGTTTAGTTAAGGTCTTCAGTGACAAGCACATTACTCTGTACACTTTAGAACATTCCAGTGTAAATACAAAAATGAAGAAAATTTTTGAAAATTGTACTTATATTAAAAGTTCACCAACTTGCCAATCACAGCCTCTTGGTATTTTTATCTTAAAAATATCTCCTTCCTCTCTCTCTCTCTCTCTCTCTCTCTCTCTCTCTCTCTCTCTCTCTCTCTCTCTCTCTCTCTCTCTCTCTCTCTCTCTCTCCTTTTCTCTCTCCCTCTCTCTCCCTCCCTTTTATTGTACATGTATATCTCCATAAATAGAATACATATGTATATTCTTTTTAATATTCGTGATCTATTAAATCACCCAAGATTAACATTTTTAAGTGTGTGCACGTTTTATGGAGTGCCACTCATTTTGCCAACAAAAATAGCAAAACAACAACAACAACCCATGGTTAAATCTCCTATGCTTTTTTAAAAAAATGATACATTTGGATTCCTTCACCTTTTATTTCTTTAATTTACAGTCAATGTGGTTCCATTCAAAAGCTTTTCTTTTTGACTATAAAGCTAATGGGCTTTTTAAAGCAAAGTTGAATTTTTTTTTTAAATTATATTATGTAACTACAGGATAAGGAGCTATTATAGAAAATACAAAAACAAATAAGCAGTGCACTGAAGGTAAGAATATATTTGTAATGGATTAAGAAGGGATTAGCTAAGGAGAATATCCTTTTAACATGATATTGGGTAGCATTTCTTCAAACACTCAATTGTGTTGTCCTAGATCTCCTATATATTATTTACATATATACACAACTTTGTGTGTGTGTGATTGTGTGCCTGTGTAATAAAAAGTAATATCTTCATCCTTAATTATGTTTAAGGATATATTTGCATCTGATAAACAGAATACCTTGCTATTATCTGAGTGTCCTGTAAGGTATTACAATGAAGTAAATGTATTCAGAACACATTAAAAGGTCCATGTAGAAATTACTTGGGCTTGAATTTTGTATCAGATTAGTTTATCAGCTCTTACAAAGTACATAACCTCTAATGTAGCTTTTCCTTAAATAACAACTATGGTACATAATGGATTGCACATGTTTGGTAATGAATAAATGAATAAGAATCTGTCCAAAGGGACAATAGATATATTTATTTGGTTCAGATAAAGTTGTGTTACTTTCCTTTTTTGTTCCATTTTATTTCCAAGTCCCTTTGGCTTTTTTCCATTAACAATTGCCATAAACTATTATTTAGTTTTGAAATAGGCATATTCCTGACCAGCTGAGTCTAATACGTAGTTTATACAGTTTTGCAGAAGTAATAGAATTTCTTAGTTACTAAGTATCAGGAATAAAATACCAGACCCTGTATTACCTGTAGTCCCTATTTGGGGTAGAGTTGGGGCAACTGGATGGAGCTGAGCATTTATTGGCCAGATCCCTTCCTAACGCCTACAAGCAGACATTTGAATGAAATTGAGATTGTTTCAGTGGTTGCTTCAGTGCTTGTTTCAATCATTGTTTCAGTGGCTGCTTCAGTGCTACTGACTTCTGCTATACTGCTGGGCTCTGCTGCGATCACAGGATCTTCATTTTCAATGTGTTGTGACAGTTTCCCAGCCAGTCTTGCAATCCCTCATACCCTCCCACATTCAGCAGCAGCCACTTACCTGCCTGCTAGAAGGGAAGGGAGGGAGGGAGGAACAGGGAGGAAGGAACATACAGGTATCTTTCTCAACCCATGCCACCTTCCCCATGCATCTTCCTCGATCCATGTGGCATCACCTGGGCACCCACATACACATCCTTCCTTGACTTGCACCATCCTGCATACTGTACATCTTCCCTGACTTGCATGGCACCTCTTGCATACCTTCAGGCACCTTTCTCAACCCACATGCCTCCCACCCACCATCTCCAACTGGTGCAATACCTCTCTCTTACACACACCCCTGCAGTCCCCATGCACTCTTGACACATTCCGCCTCATACACAACCCCATGACCGCCCCACACCCTTGATCCATGTTCCCCCCCATGTGCCCCCTCCCAATCCACACAGCACTTCTCTCGCATCCCTGGGCACTCCTCCTTACCTACCCATAAGCCTTCCCTGACTTCATGCAGCATCTTTGATGCACTCTCATACACCCTTCCCAACTCATGCGACATCTCCTGTATATCCCTACGTACCATTCCTGACCCACACAGCACCTCTACATACTATTTCTGACCCACACTCCCTTAATCCCCCCCCCCCCCGGCTAGCAGCCACTTATCTGCCTGCTGGCCTTGGATTTGCAACTTCCTGGTGGCTTCCTCACTGACTTTCTCCTAGCAAACTTCCCACAAGCAAAGTAAATGGGGAAACCAGCAGGAATTCTAGGGATGGATGGATGGAGGGAGGGAGGGAGGGAGGGAGGGAGGGAGGATTTCTGATGCTCCCACAAGGAGGTCAGCAGGAAGTCAGAAGTTGCTTTTGTTCCTACTGCTTTTTTGTTCTGCTCTGTTTCTCTATTTAGATAAGAAAACATCTCTGAAATGATAACCCAATGGGGCATGAGTTGTCTAGTGTGAAATTGTAAATGTCCATCTTCATCTTTAGGACTATCAGCCTTACAAGTCTTTTTAAATATTGCTTGTTTCTCTCCAGTCTGGTAATTAGGAATTTGGAATAGGAGTTAATTCAAATTCAAATTTAATTTAATTTAAAGTTACTAGCACTCCACGGGTACTTCCACCATTTTTCATACTGTACTGGGGTCAACCTAATATTTGCTTGGAATTAGTGGTGGGCTCTCCTCCTCACTAGCTTTCATGTGGATTGCTTCACACTAGTTTTCTTTGCAGGCATTTTGTGGGCACAAAGTAGCCATTGCAAGATACTTAGACATTCTATGTTGTTTTGCATCTTGGTGATATACATATGTGAGTGTATTGACTCGGGAAAGAATAGCTGGATCATTCAATTTCTATAACAGAAGTTCTTAACCTAGATTTTTGATGGTTTATAAATTATGTTTATGCTATTTTTCACGTATATTTCAGGTAGTTCTCAAATTATAACTGGTCACTTAGTGAACATTTGAAGTTGCAATGGACCTCCTCAGGGCTACTTACAAACCAGATCTGAAGTTCCAATGAATGGGTCCACCCAGCACAGTCCCATGATCACATTTTGGGTCCTTGGCATCCAGCCTGGATTTAGAGCAATTTGCAGTATCCCACAGTCATGTGATAGTGATTTTTGACATTTTTTTGTTGGAAACCAGTGGGGGTTTTTTTCTGGCAAAAAATGTTCTTTGGGGACAATGAATTCGCTTAAGAACAGCAGCATTTGCTTATCAACCACTGCAAAAGTCGGATGTGATCATGTGGTGGCCTGTTTAATGACTTACGACCATAATTCGAAGCTCAATTACGGTCATAAGTGGGATACAGTAATCCCTCGCTATATCACGGTTCACCTTTCACGGTCTCGCTGCTTCACGGATTTGCATCGTGCATTGTGTTCTGCATTCTGATTGGCTGATTGGTAAAATAGCTTGCCAAGAGCAGTGAAATACACGTGAGGTCAGGAGTGAAATCCTCCCGGTTCGCACAGCTCAACAACCTGGTGGCGTTCGCGGCGCGGGGCTTCCCCCACCCGCTTCCCCCGCCCACCTGGATGTCGGCATCTGCGTTCTTTTGCCCTCTGAGCATGCGCAAAGCTGAAGTTACTACTTCACGAATTTCGCCTATCACGGGTTCTTTTTGGAACGTAACCCCAGCGAAAAACGAGGGATCACTGTACTTCCTGTATTGTATTATTTTTTAGCATGATTGGTGTCCTTTGTAATACAATCTATATCTTTTTATTTCTTTATGCATTTAAATATATGTTTTCTGAGAAGAGCTCTGTAGGTTTCACAAGTTCTTCAAAAAACTCATGGAACAAAAATGTTAAGAACCCCTACGCTAGAATATTATTTTACATAACCAAATGGTCCTGATGTTTGTAGCTGCTGATGATAATTTCTGCCTTTCTAACAAGTGATCTATGATAATAGTTGTATTGAAAAAAGTGCTGCAGATACTAAATGGGTGACTTCAGCATGGGACCTGTTGAATGATGCTATCGTGTATGGCTTATGTGGGAATGTTATTGGTAGAGATGTCATTAGTGAATGGCAACACTGTTGCTGCAGAGCCTATGAAAGTATATTTTGTTGCTGTCTCTTCTGTTAAATCTGTTTTTCCTTTTGATGTTCCTGGGGAAGACTGTTTCCTGTTACACTACCACAAGCTTAAATGCAGCAGTTCATATCTCATCCCAGCATTGCTCTGCCCTTTGGAAATGTCTGTAATCTAATTCTGTAATCTACTTCTGCTCAAAGAAGTGAAGCATGTATTTTTTTTGAAGAAATGCCAAAGAAGTTAAAACAGGCATTTGTTGAGTGTGACTGTCTGAAAAAGAACTGTATGTAATGTAATGCCAAAGATAATTTGAGGCAGATTTAAGGATACAGACAGACAGAATGCAGTACTGATTTTTAGTTATATTTTTAAACACACATACACACATGTGTATGTTGTCATTGGGAGAAAAACAAAATTTCAACTCAATCTCTTACTTTTTTTTAGTTTTTGCTAAATGCATTAGCTGTCAGGTTAGGCAATTAATAATTTACCCAGACATAGAGGACTGAAAAAGAGGTTTAAATAATGTAGCCATATTACTTCCATATGTTAAATTAACTATTCTGACGCATTTTTACAAGGTCAAGAACTCAATGTACTCAATGCTAGGTGAGTTAGCCATCTATTCGGCTGGAAAAATATATGTGTTGAGTTGATGTTGGTAGCCTGCCACGAAATCAGATCTAGCATCTCAGTCATGGTACAGTACAGACACAACAGGAAATAAGATTATTTTGGAACCTTACTTCCAATCAAATGTTTGTAAAATGTAAATTATTTATATTTTGCAATGTTTTTAGTTCCAGAGTTGACTATAACAAAAAGTCATTTGGTCTTTAATATAATAAAAGAAAGTTTGCAGAGGGAGAAAGAAAGTTCTTTCTATTTAGAGGAATAACTACATTATCTATTCACTCTTAGAAATAGTGAAACTTTCTCCACTTGAACCACCAGACTTAAAATGGTCATGCCAACTTACCGTATTTTTCAGAGTATAAGACGCACCTTTTTCCTTCCTAAAAGTGGCTGAAAATTTGGGTGTGTCTTATACTTCGAATGTAGCTTTTTTTCCAGCCCTAACTAGGTGCTAACAGATCTTCCCAGCTCTTACCTTGCAGGCTTTTTCATTGTTACTCTCTCCAAAGAATGTTTTTCCAGCCCTAAGTCTTTGCAGAATTTTTTTTCATTGCTCTACTTGCTCCGAATAAGTTTTTTTTAGCCCTAACCAGGTGCTAACTATCTTCCCAGCTCTTACTGGCTTGCATGCTCTTTCATTGTTACTCTCTCAGAAGAAGGTTTTTTTAAGTCCTAACCAGGGGATAAAATAATGTGCTGAAGCTGACCAGACTAAGGATGCTAGCCAGATGAATACCTGGTAGGCAGATTGTTTTCCCCTATTTTCCTCCCCAAAAACTAAGGTGCGTCTTATACTCCGGTGCGTCTTATACTCCGAAAAATACGGTATGTTTCATTTATCTGTAATATTCATTTCCCTTTTCATTTTCAGAATGATCCCAAAGCAAAAGATGCAAAATAAAACAATAAATGTCAATACATTTTTTAAAGAACAGTAAAAAAAAAAAGTTTAAGCAATGCAGATTCAAACAACAGTGTGAGCACACAAATGTATCTTCAGCTGGCAATGAAGATTTGTAACAACAGAGCAAAATAGAAAAATCCTGGTACATTTAAAATTCCTAGCCTCTCATTTTTCCTCCGGGGTTTCCTGGAATCATCAGGCAAGTTGGACTAATCATATGATACCGTAGTTGCAGGAAATTCTGAATGAAAAAGAAAATCTTTACTGCTGATTTAAGTAGATTAGTCTCTTTCAGCATAGAAGGAGCAGGAGCAGCCCTGGATTAACCATTAAGGGAAATAAGCTTGTGTTTAAGGAACTATGGGAAACAGGGCACCACAGAGTTTTCCCCCTGAGCTGTCATTCAATAACTCTTTCACTGCCACACCCAGCTTTAATTTTCAGCATTTGTTGAGTCTTAATGGCTTGTCAGTTACATAATGGCTGAGAGACACCATTGTTGGGCTGAGTTTAGGGCACCAGTTGGCTTTAATCCTGCCATAAGGGGGCGCAATCTCTCTCTCTCATCACATTTATTGACTAAAGTTTATTTATTTATTTATTTATATTTACTTATTTTATTTGTTTGTTTGTCAAACATGTGCAAGATAGCACGTATAGGTATAAACATAAACATAAGCAAAGTAAGTACAGATAAATGAGGACAATAGGACAGTAAGACAGGGACGTTTATGGTGCGTTTATGCACGCCCCTTGCAGACCTCTTAGGCATGGGGTGAGGTCAACTGTAGACAGTCTAAGGTTAAAGTTTTGGGGGTTTGGGGAAAAAACCCACAGATTCAGGTAGTGCATTCCAGGCATTGATCACTCTGTTGCTGAAGTTGTATTTTCTGCAATCGAGTTTGGAGTGGTTTACATTAAGTTTGTATCTATTGTGTGCTTGTGTATTGTTGCAGTTAAAGCTGGAGTAGTCATTGACAGGTAGGGCATTGTGGCAGATGACTTTATGAACTACATTTAGATCAGATCAAAGGCGACGTAGTTCTAAATTGTCTAAGCCCAAAAAGTCTGGTGGAATAAGGTATTCTGTTGCGAGAAGAGGAGTGGAGGTCTCTTCTTGTGAAATATTTCTGGACTCTCTCGATTGTATTAATGTCCGATATGCAGTGCGGGTTCCAGACAGGTGAGCTGTATTCGAGAAATGGTCTAGCGAATGTTTTGTATGCTTTGGTTAGCAGTGTAATATTGCCAGAGAAGAAGCTACGCAAGATTAGATAAACAACTCTTAGTGCCTTTTTGGCAATGTTGTTACAATGGGCTCTGGCACTTAAGTCATTAGATATGAGTACACCCTTGACAGAGTGACGGTCGTCAACAAGGTCATGTCCTTCAAGCTTGTATTTTGTGTTCTGATTCTTTTTGCCAATGTGTAAGACAGAGCATTTGTTGGTTGAGATTTGAAATTGCCAGTTGTTTGACCATTCTGATACATAGTCAAGGTTTTTTTGAAGGGTAGCAGGATTATCAGTGGTGTTAAATAGTTTAACATCATCAGCGAAGAGAACGCAGTTGCTTATAATATGATCACGGAGGTCGTTTGTGTAAAGTATGAAGAGTGTTGGTCCTAGAACGCTGCCTTTAGGGACACCACTGTTGACAGGAGCAGGATTTGATATGGCACTTCCTATTTTGACCACTTGTTGTCTGTTAGACAGGAACATAGTTATCCAATCATGTAGGGGTCCAGAGATACCATAAGAATTTAGTTTCAGAAGTAGTTTGTCATGTACCACTGAATCAAAGGTTTTACAGAAGTCTGTGTAAATTGCGTCTATTGTTTTACCCTGATTCTGGAGTTGTGTACTCCATATGTTTTTGCAGTGTAGGGGTTGCAGATTACAGGATAATTTTTTTCTGAAACCAAATTGTTTGTTAGACAGTAGGTTGTTAGTTTCTAAGTGGAGGGTAATGGATTGGTTTATGATTGATTCCATGACTTTGCAGGTGACGCAACATAAAGAGATTGGTCTGTAATTTTCAACGTTACTTGGATCTCCTTTTTTGAAGATAGGGATGACTGTGGCTAGTGACCATAAATTGGGTAAGAAGCTAGTCCTGAAGGATTTTTCAAAAATTATGCTTAGAGGTTCAGCTATGGCTGTGGAGAGCTTTTTTAAGAAGCAAATTATACCACTTCTACTCTCTCCAATTTGTTTGATTTTTGAGTCAAAATGGTTATAGTCTGATCGCACCCAGAATCAGATGAAAACATCCAGTTTTCCTCCCATCAAAACTCTAAATAAACTTTGTTTTCATCTGAGAGGCAACAGAACCACTTCTATTTGCCTAACTCCCAAACTTCAGAATCACTTATCAACAGTGCTTCTTGACTCTGGATTTAGCTTCATCTTATTTGTCCAGATTACAACTGTTCAGCCTTCATATAGTCTCTCTTGATCCAGATGGAGTTTATCACCATATGATTATCCTAGATAATTTTAACAATCATTTGTATCAGTGGTGAAATCCAATTTTTTTTACTACTGGTTCTGTGGGTGTGGAGTGGTGGGCGTGGCAGGGGAAGGATACTGCAAAATCTTCCCTCCCCACTCCTGGGGGAAGGATATTGCAAAATCTCCATTCCCACCCCACTCTGGGGCCAGCCAGAGGTGGTATTTGTCGGTTCTCTGAACTACTCAAAATTTACGCTACCGATTCTCCAGAACCTGTCAGAACCTGCTGGATTTCACCCCTGATTTGTATGGTCTACACAGATTCATACAACCTTTCTCACTCTACTAAGAAAGCAGAAGCTTCCAATTACACTGAAAGGCTTAATTGGTTTATTCTGCCCTTTAAAAAAACAAAATCTCAAAGCTTTCTTGACTGTAGAGTAATGGGGTCACTTTTATCGACAGTCATAAGTAACAGCAGATTAAACAACCTGAAGTCAGAAGACCTTCTGCAGTCTTCCAAAACTTTGGCTTCACCCCCAGGATTCCTCTAAATGTTGCATCTGAATTCCAATTTTTCTGTGATATAAGGAAAAGTTATTAAATATCTTGGAAGTAATCATGTGTATAATATGTTGACTAACAATAGTTGATTAACATGAAAAATTAAATCACATTTGTTTATTTTGTTGTTCCCCAGCCATGATTTGAAGTAAGCTTACCATTCATAGACCAAAATGGGACTTGTGACTGTTCTAGAATAGAGAGTGCTAAGGTCAATTGGTATCTGGACTATGATACAAAGTCTAGCATCTAAAACCCACTAAATAGCAATAGCAATAGCATTTAGACTTATATACCGCTTCATAGTGCTTTACAGCCCTCTCTAAGCGGTTTACAGAGTTCAGCATATTGCCCCCAACAATCTGGGTCCTCATTTTACCCACCTCGGAAGGATGGAAGGCTGAGTCAACCTTGAGCCGAGATTTGAACAGCTGAACTGCAGCTAGCAGTCAGCTGAAGTAGCCTGCAGTGCTGTACTCTAACCACTGCGCCACCTCGGCTCTAAAATGCTGTTATCACATGAGACTTTTTCACCTTGATAGCACACATGACTCTTACTGTGCATATAATGATTATTGATGATAATCAAACAAACTAACAACAGTTTCTATAAAAATATTATGTATATGTATATGCTGTATTATGTGTTCATGTGTTGTTTACGTAAGGCAGCATTTTCTTCTAAATACTGTATTAGATGAAGAGACCTTAAAAGATATGAAAATAGAAATGAAATGAAGTTCTTGTTTATCTATCCAGAATGAGGGGATATTTCTACGCTACACTATTTATTTAGTATGTTTTGGATTAAACTAATCTAGTCCAATTATGTGTCAGTGGAAATGTGAATCAAGCTACTCTAGGAACTGGCGAGGCTTCTTTACATTTTTAACTGAGTCTTTGCCAGCCCTGGCTTATTGTATGGAGCAAGGCAAAGGCTGATCCAATATATCCAGCCATAAACATTTTTAGATGGCAACCTGCCAATATATTGTAGAGCTGTTTCCCACCATTTTTTGGTCAAATCCTTGTTGTTCTTACAGAAATTTATAATAAGGGAACTTTATGTTCAATCCGGGGATAGTACAAATGTCACTGCAGTTTCTTTTCTTTGGCAACCATCAACATTTGAAGGAATCAAAATATTCATGTGGATCTCTTCTTACCCCTATGGGTGGCATGTATTTTCCTCAGTCTCAGGTCTTTTACCAGAGAGCTGAAAGTTTGATGGTTCTGTGTAATATCTTAGCTGTTCCCAGCACTTTACTCTTCTGGACAGATAGCTCCTGAGATATGTTGGAGTCACTCCCCCAGCTTAGGAGTCACAGCCCCAAGTGCTCCTACCACCCAGGATTCAGGAACTACTTTAGCCTTTCCTTTCCACAACTTTCTAGTTCCTCCTTTAGACCCTGGTACTTCTCCAGCTTCTCCTACTTATTTGGCTGATGCTGCTGTCACTTGGCATTGCTATATTTATCACCACTGTCTTCTGATTTACCTCCTGCTTCTGTGGCTCTGATGCTTAGTGCCTGTTCTTGTGCTGAAGTGGTGCAGTGGTTAAATGCAGCCATTGCAGGCTGACTGCTAGTTCAGCAGTTCAGCTGTTCAAATCTCACTAGGCTCAAGGTTGACTCAGCCTTCCATCCTTCCGAGGTGGGTAAAATGAGGACCCAGATTGTTGGGGGCAATATGCTGAACTCTGTAAACCACTTAGAGAGGGCTGTAAAGCACTATGAAGCGGTATATAAGTAAAGTGCTATTGCTATTGCTGCTATGATCAGTGCCTCAGTGCTGTCTTTTAGTCCAGTCTTTTCCAGCCACTGATAGGACTTTCCAGTATCTGCCCCCTCAACTATTTGTTGATGATACATCCCATGCAGGATTTTGTCTTGCCATGGCACTTCCTCTGCTTGATCTTTCTCTCATCTCTGCTGCCGCCTCAGGCATTGTCTCAGCAGCTTATCTTTGGGTACCAGCTCTCCAGATCTTCATATTCTTGATCCACTGTTGGATGTCTGCTACTGTGATGGTGACTGGTTCTTATTCTGGGAGATTGCTGTGGTCTGTTCTCAGGTCCTGCAACCACTTTGCATTGATGTTATGTGTCTTCTCTTTCTCTCATACTTTCTTCCAATACTATTCAATTTATGCTGTTGGTGGCTCTACTGTTTTTTCTGCTTTGCACTGCAGTTGGTAGTACACCTTGGAGGGGTTGTTGGAAAACAGGGCATTTATTTTCTTGGCCTGTAGTGTATCTTTTTAGCTTTGATAACCAGTACCATTAACCTTTATTTAGCAGGTGGTCAGGCTCTTATTTTTTTCCCCAGTAACCAAGTCTTATCCGTAACCTTCACTTCTGTAATTCCACCAACTGTCTAACTTCTTTCCAAGTTGCCTTGATCTTAGCCTCTCTCTCTCTCTCTCTCTCTCTCTCTCTCTCTCTCTCTCTCTCTCTCTCTCTCTCTCTCTCTCTCTCTCTCTCTGTGTTGTTATGTACTTCTGTTCTTCTTGATCATGTAGCCAAGCATCTCCAGGATTACAGTGGCTATAACATATACCAGTTCATTCGTTTGAGTTATGGTTGTAGTAGTGATTGTTGCCAAGGTTCTACTGGCATCTTCTAGCATACCAGATAATGGTACTTCTCCACTGAGACTTGAAAATCAATCTCAAGCGTTGTCTGCAGCTAGTTTATTCATGTTTTTAGTAAAACATTGTATTACTAATACTTAAATAACACCTCAGCCTGGTATAGATAGATTACATATATTCCAACTTCAAGAGATCACCTTGATCGGAATTGACTTTCCTGACAATCAGTTATATAACCTTGAACAAAGCATCGCAGAAAAACATAAAAGCTTTAATTAAAAAGGAGAAATATAAATAAGTATATGGCAAAAACAGATGGCCAATTGTTAGGAAAGAAGCTTATATAGGTTCCCTAATGGAAAACAGCCCCCACCCTTCCACACAAATCAATCCCATAAACAAATTACAGGAAGTCCTTGCTTAACAACCATTTGTTCAGCAACCATTCAAAGTTATGATGGCACTGAACAAAAGGTAGTTAAAACTGGTTCTCAGAATCACAGCTGTTGCAGTGCCCCTGCCAAGGCATAATCAAAATTTGGGCACTTGGCAGCCCACCCACACTTACAAGTGTAGCATGCACTTCAAATTCCCCATCTTCCTGTCTCCTTTGCATGGCCTTCACAAGCCCTTGCCGAGGCTGTGTGGAGGCCTTGTGCGGTATTGTGAAGGCCTTGCAAAGGAACAGCAGCTGCCTCAGCCAGGTTCTGAGTCACAAGGCCTCACAAAGAGCCAGCAGCTGCCTCAGTGAGATATAAGGATATAGGGAGACCTTGCATGCTGCCATGGGGATCTCACAAGGCCTTAGGGAGGCCTGGCATGGTGTCACAGAGGCCTTACATGGCTTCATAAAGGGTCAGCAGATGCTTTAAGCAGGGTCTGCCTCACAAAGACTTTATAAAGTGCCAGCAGCTGCCTCAGTGAGCCACTGCCCCATGGAGGCCTTAGGGAGACCTGACATGGTGTCACAGAGACCTCACACAGCTTCAGAAAGGGCCAGCAGACGCTTCAACCAGGCTCTGCCTCGCAAAGTCTTTATAAAGGACCAGGAGCTGCCTCAGTGAGACACTGCCACAGGGAGGCCTTGTACACTGTCATGGAGATCTCACAAGGCCTTAGGGAGGACTGGCATCAGTGGTGGGTTCCTACCAGTGCGGTCCACTCTATAGCACCGGTAGCGGCCCGCTGGTGACATCACAGTACCGGTGCGGTCGGTTGCCGGTGCCTGGGTGCCGCCATTTTTTAAAAAAACATTTCTTCTGCGCATGCCCAGAAGCCGAGTTTCCGGCACTGCTCATGCGCTGCCTTCCTACCCCACAGTGAGTCCAAGCAGGGGAGGATGGCTGAGGGAGCGCATGAGATGCTGAAAGAACGGGCGGCATGAGCTATCTCCATTCCCCTCCCTTCAGCAGTCCGAGAAGCCACGAACATGTGGTGATGATCCTAGGCATTTTCGCATGTTCGAGGCTTCTCAAGCTGCTGAGGGGAGGGGGAATGGGCAGCAGAACCTATCTCAGTTCCCCTCCCTTCAGCAGTCCGAGAAGCCACGCCCACCCGGTCACATGGCTGGCAAGCCACACCCACAAAATAAGCCACGCCCATAGAGTGGTAGTAAAAAAATTAGGAACCCGCCCCTGACTGGCATGATGTCACTGAGGGCTCGCACAGCCTCACAAAAGCCCAGCAGATGCTTTAAGCAGGGTCTGCCTCGCAAAGACTTTATAAAGGGCCAGCAGCTGCCTCAGTGAACCACTGCCACAGGGATGCCTTAGGGAGACCTGGCATGATATCACAGGGGCCTCACACGGCCTCACAAAGGGCTAGCAGAGGCCTCAGCCAGGCTTGCAAATACTTTATAAAGAGCCAGGAACTGCCTCAGTGAAACACTGCCAGAGGGAGGCTTTGCCTGCTGTCATGGAAAACTTACAAGGCCTTAGGGAGGCCTGGCATTGTGTCACACAGGCCTCGCGTGGTCTCACCAAGGCCAGCAGCTGCCTCAGCTAGGCAGGCCTCATCAGCAATGGGACGAAGAAGATAGCAAAGGTGAGTGGGTGACATTTGGAGTAGGCTGCAGCACCGGAGTGCAGGACAGTCAAAAGGGCAGAGATGAGGAAAGATAGATGGGTTGGCAACGTTGAAGCAGAGATAAGCACAGTAAGGCAGGAGAAGCATGTGATCCTCACCTTATGACACTACAGTGTTTCATTTTATTTCATTTTTGTATATGTAGGCTTTGTTTAAGTCAGCCATTAACTCAGCTTCCAATTAATTTTTAATTTTATTATTTATTTGTATCCCGCCTTTATTATTTTTACAAACAACTAAACACACCTTCCTCCTCCTATTTTCCCCACAGCAACAACCTTGTGAGGTGAGTTGGGCTGAGAGAGAGAGTGACTGGCCCCAGGTCACCCAGCTGGCTTTCATGCCTAAAGCAGGACTTGACATCACAGTCTTGGAGGGCTGCATAATATTGTAACTGACTGAGGATAAGGTTGTTTCACAAATGCTATGCTAATGTTAAAACTGCCCCTTAGTTGTCACATTATAGAGTCTGTCAGTTTAAACAACAAACCCTACCCTTAGTGACTTGGTCATGTATGTTATATGAACCAGGCCACTGCAGTTGATCAATGTTCACTAATTACTTATAAAGATTTGGTTCTTATCTTGTCTCTATACTTGTTTTTCAATAAGCCATCTCTATAGCTATGTAGCTAGATTGAAAGACAAACAGATAAATCTATTTTGGTTTTTAAAATGGTCTAAACACTTTTTTATTGAGATGAGACCAATTTGTGTCCTAGAAATGCTAACATGAATTAATTTGTCTAATTAAAATGATTGTATTTTTTCCAAAAAAAAAATCATTTCGGTGCTAATCTATTCTTCTAACAGGAGGCTTAACTTCTAATAATGAAACCTTTTGATGCCAAATTGCCGGTCCCAATTGTGGTTGATAAAAAAGGCTACCTATATTCAAGCAGAAATAGGAAAATAAGATTATTTTCAAGGAGGAAAATGCCCATTCAAGTAAAATTTCTGATGGATGGGAGGTGGGCTGTTTGTTTCTATTCTGAAAAAAAATGTTCCATTCTGGTAATCGGGCAACCAAGCGGTGTAGATAAATGCAGGTAAGCCCTAAATCTAAGCAACCTGAGTGAAATTTAATCCAAATCTAACTAGATGGACTTGAAAAAAAAAGATAAACAGATCTTTGCTATATTATGTGGGTGGTAATGGAGCAGGATTTATGCAGAGATTTTAAAAATAATTTAGGGCATGCTTCCTAGAACACAGTACTCTTCCTTCAAAAAGCCTATACAAAGAATTTATTGTCCCTGGTACCAAAGGAGCAGCAGTACGGTACATGGCACTAAAATGTTAATAAAAAGTGTAGATTTTTGCTGCATTAAAATAACTTCATATGAAATACTTGATAGAAGGAAATATTATTTAATGAGAAATAATTCCTCAGATGTTGTAGTCCCCCACTTTTTTTTTTACAAAATTTTGGTGTACCAAAACACAATTAAATAAATAATTCTCTCTCTCTCTTTTGAAAATTTTAAAAGTTTTTGAAAACTTTTAAGTTTCATCAAAACATAAAATATAAGAAAACAAAAATAAATAGAAAATAAAAACCTCAGAAAAGAAACAAGTTAGGAACAAAAAAGGAAAAGAAAGACTTTCTTTGGTACAGATACAAATATAAAATATAGTAACCCTTTACTCTCATATTAACAATAATACACAATATTTCTATAACCACAAACAGTTCTAATCATCAAATGCCAAAATTAAAGTTTCATCCAAAAAAAAATCCAAAAGTGGTTTCCAGGTAGAAACACAACTTGAAAATTCTTTTTCTTTAATCAAAATAGTCAATTTTGTCATCTTCGCCAACTCAATTAGCTTCATCGTCTATTCTTCCATTGTGGGAATCTGTAAATCCTTCCGTCTATGTGCATACAAAAGTCTTGCTGCTGTTATCATATATAAAAACAAAATTCCATTTTTTCAAGCTGTGTGTCCTAGTTTCAAATGTACATTTGCTCCAACAATTATCTGAATCAAAGCACATATCTGATCTCCAAATTTCTTAGTTTTCTTACATGTCCACCAAAGATGATTAAAATGCATCTTCAGCTTGATTACATTTCCAGCATATAATTGACACACCCTTCTACATCTTTGACAACTTATCATGTGTTAAATACCAATGACATATCATTTATAAAAATCATGTTTCAAATTATAATTCAATGTAAATTTCAATCCGTCACTCCACACATTCTCCCATTGATCATTAGAGTCTAGTCATACTGTAGCATTATATTCAGATAAAATATTCAGATATTTTAGCCATAAATTGCATTTATTTCCAATATATTGAATAATGTCAGCAATATTCCCCCTGCTCCTTAACACATTTAATTGGACTGAAGTTAAAATGGGTTTTCCCTGAAATAATTAAGGGAGCCAGAGCAATGTAGTGGTTAAGTTGCTGAACTAGTAACCTTGAGAGCCAGATTCTAGCTTAGGCATGGAAACTAGCAGGATAACTTTGGATGAATCACTCCCTTTCAATCTTTATCAAGCTGTGGGACAAGCTGACTGAAAAAGAAATCCCCTTATCACATCATGCACTGATGTGCTTTGCTGAAGAACTAGGGTGAGCACGTGCAAAACAAGTGATCTTGCAACTAAGCAAGACGAGGTAAGAAGAACAAGAGCAACTTGCCTGAAAGTGAATGTGTTTGGGGTTCTGTTTAAAATGCTTTGAAGATGACAAGTGCAATACGAATTCTGGTTATTCTCTGCTCTCTCCCAGAGGTTAATTTGAGCCAGAAAGACCTAAGGCTTAACTCCAGAACCTGTTTTAAATACCATGGGCCTGCAAAGTAGAAATAGAATACATATGTGCAGATGAACAATGGCATTCTTTGCCACTAAATAACCACATCATCTCCCAGACATCTGGATTTACAGCCATCAAAGAGTGCAGCTTCTTGGCAAGCCCATTCTTGAACCCCAGCCCCTTCATTTAGAATTCAAGCATTACTCCATGCAGTCTTCTCAGCACCAAATGTAACTTTCCATTATTTTCTATCCTATTTTTTCTGTATAAGCTATTTGCATTGCATATCTGTCCACTATTTGCCTCCTCCCTTTTAAGGAACTGGAACATCAGTATGCTTTTATTTCCAAGATATTGAGTGAAAAGACTATTTGTGCCACTTAGCAAAACAAAACAATTTTCCTCCCAAAATTCCCATATAGAGTAAAATAAAAAGGGAAAGCATCAACTCTGCTCTTGATCTAAGGCAGATTTCCCCAACTTAATACATGTTTTAGGGCTGCAGTTCTTAGGAATAGCTAGAATACCATGTGACTTCAGTCCTTTATTAAAATAGACAATTTGTTTACAGTTAAATAAATTTTCCCTGGACTGTTGTTTTCCTATATGTTTTCTAAGATTCTTCTAAAATGCAACTATTTTACTAAAAAATCCAAGCAGATTTATAGAAATAGAATTGCCCTAGATTATTAGATAATATTAGCTAGAAAAATAATCAATTACAGTAGACTTCACTTAAAAACTGATCTGTTTAGTGATTGTTTGAAGTTATGACAGTGCTGAAAAATAACTTTACAATCACTTTTACATTTACATTTACAATTATCACCGCATCCCTATTTATCATGTGGTTGATATTCAGGCACTTTGCAGGTTTCATGATTGTCCCAGTATTCTGCGGTCATGTGATTGCATTTGCATTCTTCATAGCCATCTTCCACAGAAGCAGAATCAATGAAGAAGTCCATAGTAAAATCATAAGTTGCAGTCACATGATGTCCTGCTTAATGAGCCATCATTCTCATGTGATGTTTCATTTAGCAAGCACATCACTTACTGTAGCAATGGATTTGCTGATCCCAGTTGTGGTCACTAAGCAAGAATTACCCGTCCTTTCACTTCCTAGTTTCCAATGAAGCAATAACTTGTAATATTTGATTGTGATGGTTTAAATATTGAGTTGCATTGTCCCAAAGGTGCTTTTTCAAGAGGCAACTGGAGTTTCTGGTTTTTCTTTGAAGACATTTCGCTTCTCATTCAAGAAGCTTCTTCAGCTCTGACAGGATAGTGGGGAATGGAAGGATTTTACAGGCTACTCTTTTGAAGACAGCAAAGTCAACATTTTGGACAGAGAGAACCGCTGGTTTGAAAGAGGGATTAAAGAGGCCATCTATGTCTCAGAGGGGGAGGGATACGACATCACCTATCTCCAATCTACAACACAGTCCTTTCAACAGTTCCAAGAAGACTCCACACCAATTTGCACCACTCAGGTGACCCTGATGACACAGATAAACCTCCAGGTGACCTTAATGACCCGCTAAAAGAATGCAAATGATCAGCTGTCTGCAAGGAGTATTCCCCACCATTCCCCACCATCCAGTCAGAGCTGAAGAAGCTTCTTGGATGAGAAGTGAAACATATCCAAAGAAAAACCAGAAACTCCAGTTGCCTCTTGAAAAAGCACCTTTGGACATCCATGACCTGGATGACTGAGAATCTCCATAGACATTGAGTTGCATTGTTCCGCTCCAGTTTTATACCAGGTTAAAAGCTGTGTACAGGTAAGTATGAATAACCTTGGGAAAGAAGAGAAAGAGCCATGACCTAGACAACGGTCTTATAAATGAAATTTGAATCTGAAGGAGTGGCAAAAGTGTCTCACAAGGGACCCTCCCTAGTTTTCAATAGAGTAAACATGAAGGGCAGGAAGGTGTCTTTCAGTTTTTCAAGATTCTGTTAACTATAACCTTATTATAAAGATGGATCTAGTACTTCAGAACTCATTTTTTTCTGGTATTTCAGTGCAACTAGCAAGCTAGTCTTGCAATGAATGAAATAAGATAGAATGTAAGTGGTATAACTGAGAGTAAATTTGGATAGCAGCTGATGGAATGGATAGGCAAGACTAGCCTAAATGGTTCCTTTTAGGGAACCATGTAGTATATATTGGAGGTAGAGACCCTTTAAGAGCTATATGCAATGAAATTTCATTTTAATGAATGCCAATTAGTGTACATTCAAAGTGACAATAAAGTTATTCTAAGTCCTTGGTCTCATTCTGGAAAGGCTTGAGGGAAATTGACCTCCTCCTGCTGCTATCGTTGTAATTCAGCTACTTGGTTAGGACAAGAATGTACAAGATGAGACTGCATGGGACAGTCTGTGGTCTAAGTACAAAGAGAAGTGAAGAGCCACATCCTTCAAATGTATTACAGTTAAGCCTTATTTTAACAATCTGGGGGGGAAAGGTTGACTGTATTTCCCCAAAGTCCATGAAATCAAACACTGTATACAAAGTATATCATCGCTGCAAAACAAATAATACAAATCATTCCATTTGTATAATCAATGTTATTTGCATAAAAACACAATCATATCAATGAGACAATTTGAGGTCCATGCATGTGATGTCCCTTGCCCTGAGATGAGGAAAACTGAGCACTGGATTACATTCTTTTGTTGTTGTTGTTGTTGTTGTTGTTGCTCATAATATATGTATGCTTATTGTTTAATTCACAAAAGCATTTTAATGCTTTTTGTACTTTATATGATTTTACTACAAAAGAGTAAGATATAGTAATGTTTCTGAATGGCAATTTGGATATTATAGAAATTTGACCCAAATGCTTGGGAGAAAAGATGTAAGTTTGCTTAGTAGTGAAAAATATTTTTTGCTTTATTTTTTTGGTAAAATTTAATTTCTTTTAACTGACCAAAATTGCATTTTATGTTCTCTGTTTTCACAACAATGGGAAACACATGAATTCATTGTGTCACGTAGCTCCTAGAACACATTAGATATTTTGCAACAGAATATATGGTAATAAAAAACATAAACAATTAAGCAAACTATTTCCAACTGGTATGATTAACAAAAGAAGGTGGAGGCCCACTGTTGAATGAAATATGAGCAAGTCTGTTAAACTTTCAATGCAATCTACAAACTAGACTAACTGGAAGATTTGGATTTATGCCAAATTCAGTGGGACTAATCAGCTGAAGTTGAGTAGATAATTTAAACTTGATTATCTCAGGGATTCATTTTTTATTTTTTATTCGTATTTCGGAATCTCTGTTTACAGATTGATAGGGAAAATTGTTCCTTGACAACTTTTCATTTTCCCTTTGAAAGCTTTTTTTTAAAAAAAATTACTATGAAATGTGAAAAACATAGCATAGTACAATCATGCAGCATAACCAGAACAGTATAGAAAGGGTAGCATTAATGCAAGTTATTTTATTCTCATGTTTGTTTGTTTATTTGTTTGTTTCCTGCCTTTATTATTTTTACAATTAACTCAAAGGCAAACATGTTTCCCTTTCTTATTACATTTATAATTTGCTGTATTTTGAATAACAATTTAAATGTAAATTTTGGCATGTTAGCTTACTGGAATTATACAATATTGTCAATGTCTGATTTAGAAAGTACAATTTTATCTGAACAAGCTAACCTATTTCCTTACATTTATAAGTTGCCAACATACTATAATTGCAGACTTGGCATTGTCTTCTGACTTTTTCAAAATGCCAAATGAAATGAATGCTTTTATAAAAGTCAGGAGATTTACTACTAGAATTTCACCCTATGGAATGCATTGCCTTTCATAATGTAGATCATTTATCCTATACTGTAGTTTGTTATTTCATCCTATTAGATCAGAACAGTAATGCAAAGTACTGATACAGATCATATTTTTAAAAAAGCTACTATATAACTTGCATCAGAGTTGTACAGAAAATACAAACTGTGTGAAGAACAAGCTTTATTATTTTGGTAGCAATTATTACTTTGCTATGTTGAGAGATATTTCTATGAAAAATGATTTACAAGATAATTTTTCACAGAAAAATAAAAATAAAATCTTGTACATCTATAAAACTGACCTGTATTTTTAATGACTTTTGAATAATATTTAGTAACTTTTCATTTTTTAAAAATATAAAATGCCAAAATATTAAAAGATCAAATTCTTTTTAACTCCGCTGATATGCCTAACCATACATTTCTCACACCTGTGCTCACAGCATTAATACTACATCAACCAATTATATCCAACTAAGTTGTGAATAATGAAGCCATGCATGACAAACATTTCTAAAGAAGTGCCAACAAAATCTTACTGCTGTGCCTAACTCAATTTCTCTTTTAAAGGCTATGAATAAACTGTAAAAATGTGTAGAAATTGCTTTTTAATCTTGCATTTCATACTCATGAATCCTTCCCAATCTTTGGAAAATCTACCTTCATTAGTGCTAATGTGCTTTATCAGAAAGGTTAATGGCAACATTTTTAACAATATGAGGAAACCTTGATTAATTGGTGGCAGAGGTCCTTGTTATTTAGAAAGTTCATTATATCATCATAGCAATTGGTACCATGATGATGTTACTTATGTGAATTACTTTATAATATGTAATTCATGCCATTGGTAAACAAATAATATAAAGAACAGTGGAAATTTGGTTTACGGTACTGTATATGAAGTCTGTTAATTGAAGTTTGGCAATACATTGTTTTTAAAATTACAAAAATTACAAAATTAAATTAAAGATATTAAAGAGTGTGGAACATGAAAACAGATTCTTACTTAACCAATGTAAGCAACTATTTGAGAATATTGCATACAAAGGTTTGTATATTATGAGTGGTTTAAAAAGGATACAGTATATGGAGCTATGAAAGCATACATAGAGGGAAAGTTATGTACAATAGTTATAGTGGGTGATAATGAATGCTATGTTTTCAGTAGTAAAAATGCAAAAAAAAAAATCTTCCAACATTATAGGGCTTGGATTCATCTACCTATCCTTCCACTTTATAATTATCTAGTATTGTTTATATTGTGAAAGCATTTGCTATCTTAATTATAAAGCTGCTTTTATAAAGCTTGATATGCAATGGAGGGCTAGCTCTTTGTACAACTTCATTTATTATGAAAACAATAAATCAATTTGTATGCCTTTTAGGGAGCAGCTGCTGGACACGGACACAAACACACACAAATATTTCTCCTGATTTAGTAACAGTCCCCAGGCAGATGAAAGCTTACTGTGATCACAATGAGTGGTATATATCCTGTCACTTCTGTATCTTAATTCCAGAACTCTCCAAGTATTTTAAGCCAGGCTACAAACGGGGAGACCATACATTCTAGTCCTGCCTTGGCACAAAGCCAGCTGAATGACCTTTGGCCAGTCATACCCTCCTAGCTCTAGGAAGAAGGCAATGGCAAGCCAATTCTGAAAAACGTGTGAAGAAAACTGCAGGTACTTTTCCAGGTAGTTGTCAGGACTCATGAACAGACTCAGAAGCAACAATAACACACACACACCCCCAAAGGAAATTTTTGCTGCCGTAAATGTTACATTTTCTATAAAGCATATATCATAAGTAGTATGCAAGGGTGCATCTTTGTTGTTTGTTTGTTTATTTGTTTGTTTGTTTGTTGCCTTTCTAGTGTATATCATTTTAGATAAGTGCCCTCCTGGGATGCATTTTAATCTCAAGCTAGTTCTGATGTATACTTAATAAATAACAGAGCACTGATGATGATGCCATTAGCTTCTGCTATAGATTTACACTAGAAATGAAATCAAAGCCTCAAACATACATTTAAATATTGCAGTATATTTTCCACCAGCAAGATAGTTTCAGACTCTGGATCAGTGGCAACAAGCCTTCCTGTTTCGGTCTGTATTCAGCCAGTCTAACAACTTCCAGTACAAATCCCTAGCATAGATCCCACCCCCTCACTGATAGTGCTTAAGAAACTGAATATAATTAACTGGGTCATTTTTTCTACCCTTACTGAAAAATAGGAATCTCCTTATAGATAAAACTGCTACATGTGTAAAATATTTGAATATCTCCTTAATAAATGTTTTATTTATACAAAAATTTAGAAACATTTAATTGGTAGAGGAATTGCTGAAGTTGTTAGGAACAATGAATAATTGAACTACAATCAGGAAGGGAGAGAGACTGAGAGGAACTGGAAGAAGAAAATAATAGAAGTAAGAGAGTAAGACTGGATAATTAAGATAAGTGGAGATAGAGATTAGCTATATGAGGAATACTGAGCTGAAATGCATAACTGAGAAATCTGTGAAATAATAATGATGTTTAATTAAAAATATTTGTTTTATCACTTTCTTTCTCTAATGCTAAACAATGAGTTCTTGCTTGTTAGCTTCTTTTTCGTAAAGAAAAGTTTGACTGGACCATCTGCTGACCTAAAACAGTATTACAATGGCTTACTGTATGCTTAGGAACTTCCTATTAAACAGCACTTGGCAATATTAAATTAACATATTAAAATAATTAAACATTATTTTGTTATTTTTCCACCCCAGTAATTTATGGATGGCATTGTGCTATTTTGAAGTCGATTCCCCCCCCAAAAAACCAATCACACTGGAAATCATTGTTGCTTGTATTATACACAAGTGAGTTTTAAATGTCTATTGCGTGCTGCACATTTTTAAAAATAAGCCAAAAATCTTCACTATAGACCATTTCAGCAGCTGTATTCAGTAGTTGGCACCAGTAGGAGAGCTGTGCAACATTAAACATTATGGCTTCCTAAGCATTTCAGGTGCTATTCCATTGTATCAAGCTTTCCATTATTTTTGGCAGGACACCTTAGGAATGTCTGCTTCGTTCAACTGTAGCTTGGATGCCAAGATCATGCTGGGGCAAAAAAGGGCTTACAGTAGAAAGCAAAGCAAAGCAAAGTAAAGTAAAGTAAAGTAAAGCAAAGCAAAACAAAGCAAAGCAAAGCAAAGCAAAGCAAAGCAAAGCAAAGCAAAGCAATACAAAGCAAAGTAAAGTAAAGTAAATTCACTATTTCTTAGAGCACTTCTTGTCAATAAAATTCTTGCTTAGAGCACTTCTATATACTGTTGGCTGCTTAATAAACTTAATAACTTATTAAAGGTTACTAAAAATTATAACAAAAACTTGTTTTTAGAGAACAATTAAAATATTGTTGAGAGGAAAACCTGAACCCTATCTCCAAATTTACATCATAACTGGAACCCTTTGTTTGATATGATGCAAGAATATTATTTAATCGTAGTTGCAATGTGAACTTTTGCTTAAATGCCCCTGACATATAGATCTTGTGTAACCTTTGCTTTAACACAGAAAATATGTTTTCTGATGGTAGTTAACTAGCCCATGGTAACTTAATTATTTTGTGAGTTACGTGAAATGTTAGTTTGTGATTTTTATTTCATGTTTTCAAGAGAGAGACTACAAATAACCAACCAGTATTGTATGTCTAAAAAAACGAGTTTGGTCTAGTAATTAAGGCACCAGTATAACAACCAGGAGACAGTGAGTTCTAGTCTTATTCTGGAGACTTAGTGTAATTTAAGAAAAGAAGGCCAACTGGGTGACTTTGGGCTAGTCAGCCTGTCTCCACACACAGCATCAGGCTGAGGCAACAAGCCAGTTGGTCAATTCCTTTGCAATAATGGATCAACACTTGGTTGATCTGGAAAAGAAAAAAAACAGGTCTTGCACTTGTGGGAAAATGCTAGGAAAAAATTGAATGAAATCTAATGGTAGAAATTATTAGGTTGGATTCAAATATTTATTTTTTGAGATTTTCTTTTAAAAGATTAGTTTCATGTCAGTTTCAATTGAAAGAAGCTTCTTTCACTCTGAAAGGGGAAACCATTCAGACCATAGTGGCAACTGAAGACTATAATTTTAGCAGTAAAAGAAGAAAAGAGAAAGCTGTAAGCTTACCCGATTAGCATTTCATATGGCTTCAGTTGAGGAAGAGAAGCATAGCATTTCCCATGTGTATATCAGGGGCGGGTTGCTCACTTATCTTGCTGCCAGTGCGCTGCACGCGCATCACCACATTTTGTGCGCGCACATTACGCGCGCACGCCCCCTTGCACAATTTTGCTTCCACACATGCGCGGAAGCAAAATCGCACCAAAATCTTGCAAGGGGACATGCGCGTGCTTGTGATTTTGGTGATTTTTTACTTCCGCACATGCGCGGAAGCGAAATCTTGCTGAAATCTTGCACGCGTGCATGTCCCCTCGCAAGATTTCGGTGCAATTTTGCTTCCGCACATGCGCAGAAGCAAAAAACACCGAAAAATTTGCAAAAAAAGATGGCAGCTCCTAGGCACCGGCAACCAATTGCACCGGGTTGGTAGCCTTTTGATGACATCACCAGCCCGCCGCTACCGGTGCAATAGAGTGGACCGCACCAGTAGGAACCCACCAGTGGTGTATATATTCAAAACTGGAGTGGAAATAATGAATAAAATACCTATCAGAAATCTTTCCAAACAACTATCAAAATGAATCCAATTCTACTGCATTCATCTGCATGACATGGCCCTGCCCTATTTGCATCATGGCTGTTACAAATCTTCAATATCAAAAATCCTAAATGCAATCTGAGTTACAAAGACATTATATGTGTCCTGATTATATGTGAACTTCCCTATGCTCCCAAAGCTTCTTCCTATTCTTCATTTTATTTGCCAATAACAGAACATTTTTTGTGTCTTCCAATAATTTATTGTGGAAAGAAATTACAGAGTTCAAGAGGACTGTTTTTCACATACATCCCAAGAGTTTTCTAGTTCCTCTAACAGGCATGTAATAGAACTTCCAAGCATGTTGGTAACACCTTCTGATTTATTGAAAGAGGCACCAATTGGAAAGTTCATTTGTTTTATTTTTTAAATTGGTTCTTCTGATTTGCATGGGAATACATTTGTGCAAGTGAACTTTTCAATTGTATTTGGGATCAGACTTCAATCTTTTATTTCTAAAGTGGTCCCAGTGGTGGTAGCAGAACTTGGGGTTGTGATTTCTAAGTTGGGAGAATGGCTCCAACAGATCCCAGGAACAATATCAAAGTTTTATGTCCTGAAGAATACAGTGCTAGGAACTGCTTAGATCAGTGATGGCGAACCTTTTTTGGTTCGCGTGCCAAAAGGGGGGGGAATGCGGGGGATCACGTGTGTGCGTGCCCACACTCATAATTCCATGCACCCCCGAACATGCACACATGACCCCCCTGCTCCCAGCATGCAATGGCACGCCCATTTTTCGCTCTCCCCAGGCTCCAGAGCCTTTCTAGGAGCCTGGGGAGGGCAAAAACAGCCTTCCCCACCCCCTCTGGAGGCTGAAAACAGCCTGTTTCCCGACTCCCAGTGGGCCCAGAAGGCCCGAAAATCAGCCGGCTGGTGCACACATGCACGCCGGACCTGAGCTCGCGTGCCCACCGATATGGCTCCGCGTGCCACTTGTGGCACCCGTGCCATAGGTTCGCCATCACGGGCTTAGATACTGCACAGAACCCTCAAACTTCCAGGCCTCTAGTAGAGGACCTGAGATTAAAGTAGACTCATACCACTCATAGGGGTGAGTAGGGTTTTATTTTTTTAAATACATATTTATATATATTGACCTTATCTTTTATATTCTGGGGTCTTTTTTTAACTAGAAATGCTGAGTGGATAAGTTACATTTGTACAGCTGCAATTTTGTCCTGTCATCTAATCCGCACTGTATATTGCAAGCCTAGGTGTAATTTAGAACACAGATGGTTAGGTCTCAAGTCTATCTTTTTTTTTAACTAGAAGCCCAACATTCTGTAGGCAGTTACTAGAGTTGAAGAACAAAAGGATACTGAACATATTTTGATAGTTTGCTTTACCAAACATTTTTTTAACTCTCATTTTTACTCAGAAATACCATTGTCCATATTACCTCAAGCTTTCTTCACTTTGACAGCCTAATTTAGATATAAGCAAGATATAGAGTGCTTGCTTCAGTTAAACATGTGAAAGTCAGAAATCAACCACAGTATAATCAACCAGAAATTGCCGCTAAATCCACTTTTTGTCATTATAGTGAATGACAGATTTTCAGAGAACATTCAGGCATGGCAGGCCACCCTGAGGCCACCCATGCGAGATCTCAGGAAGGGGCAGCAGCTTCCTTGGCCAGTTGCATCAAGGAGGAAGGTTTGATGAGAATCAGCTGTGGCTGACAAGAGGCAGCAGATGCAGGTGGTGGCAGAGTGCAGGGCAGCCAAATGGACAGAGATGGGAGCAAGATGGGTGAGGCGGTTGAAGCTCATGTCATGGTCATAAACATGTCTGGACTGCCAAGTGCCAGATTTTGTCCACAGAGGCACTACAATAGCCATAACTTCAAGAATGGCCATAATTACCATATGTTCCGGCGTATAAGATGACTTTTTAACCCAGGAAAATCTTCTCAAAAGTTGGGGGTCATCTTATATGCCGGGTATCATCTTAACATCAGGCGGCCTCCCACTGGGAGCCAGGCTGCACCAAATGTTGGGCTTCAGGGGGAAAAGGGGGGCTCATAGGGAGGATTTTAAGGGGATCGGAGAGCTGTTCGCAGATGCAGCAACCGAGGAGGAGAAGCAGCGGCGCAGCGGTTCCCACGGAGCAGAAAACCTTGCAAGGAAAGGCGGAGACTTGGAAGGGGAGGGGGCGCAACTGGGGAAACTTCACCTCGCTCTCCTTCCCTCCTGTACCTGGGGATTCCCCCTCCTCCTCCTTGCCCCCCTGGTCCCTCCCCGACTTGCAGCGTCCTTGTCTACCAGGCCCCCCTTGAATGCCCATCCCCGAGAAGAGATCTCCGCAGCACTTGGTGTAAGAGATGTCGGGAGACCACGAAGGGGGGTGGGAGGTGAAGGAAACTTAGTTCCAAACCCCCTATTTCCCCTTTCCTACCTCCCCTCTAGGCGTAAAAGCTCTCTGCCCTTAACCTCTTCATTGAAGCCGCTCCGGGGAGGGGGCGACTGGGGCGCTGCTGAGCAATGCAGAAATCAGGATTTCTGTTGACAGCTTGCTCGTAATTTAGGAACTCTACCACTGCAAAACATGTCTTTAAAGCAGAGGTCTTCAAACTTGGCAACTCTAAGACTTGTGGACTTCAACTTTCAGAATTCTGGGAATTGAAGTCCACAAGTCTTAAAGTTGCCAAGTTCGGGGACCCCTGCTTTAAAGCAAAAATAACAAGAGGAAAAAGTGGAATGGCTCCTTTACAAAGAAATCCAAAAGGCCTATTAAATAAGCCTTTTGCTTGTTTATTCACAAGAAAGGAACCCATTCCCTTCCTATTCAGGCACTTTCCAGAAGGAATGGCATGATGAATTAAAACCTATCTGTACTTTTCAGCATTCATGATCCCATCAATATTGCCAACACCACTGGCAGAAATGCAGCCCCAAACAGGTCAGATGCTCCACCATGTTCCCTTGAAGGCGACAAACACTCATTTGTCCATCTCTCTCCAACTCTTCTCACATAGGGTTTCAACAATTGGATCCAAAAATTTCAAACTTGGGTTCATCATTCCATAATACTCTTTTCCACTGATCATGTCCAATTTTTTTGAGCCTCAGCATATCTTAGCCTTTTCACTGTGTTCCCCTTCTGCAAGTGTGGTGCCTTGGCTGCTACCTATCCACAAAGACCATTCCTGATTGTGCTTCTTCAGACAGAAGAAAGAAAGAAGAAAGAAAGAAAAAAAGAAAGAAAGAAAGAAAGAAAGAAAGATGTTAGGAAGGAAGGAAGGAAGGAAGGAAGGAAGGAAGACAGAAAGAGAGAGAGAGAGAGAAAGAAAGAAAGAAAGAAAGAAAGAAAGAAAGAAAGAAAGAAAGAAAGAAAGAAAGAAAGAAAGAAAGATGTTAGGAAGGAAGGAAGACAAAAAGAAAAAGAAAGATGGTAGGAGGGGTAGTGTTATACGGCGAGTATATCCCAAACTCTATATTTTAACTGGAAAAGTTGGGGGTCATCTTATACACCCAGTCATCTTATACGCCGGAACATACGGTACTATTTGTTCTATGCCGTAGTAATTTCAAGTAGGAAAGCAAGGATATAATTGGTTCATGTACTACAAAGTATTAATGCTGTGAGCACAGGTGTGCGAAATGTGTGGTGAGACATATCAGTGGAGTTAAAAAGAATTTGATCTTTTAATATTTTGGCATTTTATATCAAAAGAATGAAAAGTTACTAAATATCCAAAAGTCATTAAAAATACAGGTCAGTTTTATAGATGTACAATATTTTGTTTGAAAAATAAATATTTGCCAGCTGTAAAATTGTGTTGTTAATATTGGCAGAAAACTTATTTTTTTAATGTGTAAACAATGGTTCAATCTGTCATAGTAAAACTCCGTTATTTTGAAAAAAAATGTATGAAATCATAAATACTTCTGCTCTCATGTCAGATGCTTATGTTCAAGTCTTGAAATAGACAAAGATGATAAAGGAAAAAATGAGTAAGGAGTAACTGTACATCTCAGCTCTTTTCAGTCTACATGTTACAGCAATTATGATTTTTTATTACAAATAAAAATTTGCTTTTCTTCTGAGAGTTTATTAGTGCATATAAATCAATCCAATTTAATCTGCACATTTGGTGCTCAATAATTACTTATCTCAAGCCACCCTCCATAATTTTATGTCTCAATTTTAGTTTTGGGGTGCCAAACACTGTTTGCTTGCTTTGTCTATCCTTTGATTCAGGAGTCCTCTGTGTACATATAAGAACATACATCTAATTAATTAATTTTTATTAAAATTTGCCTCTTTATTTTTCTTAATCTTATGCTTGTAACATTTATTTTTCTCTGTTGGAATGAGGGATGGTTAAGATGCTATAGTGCAGAGACTAATGAATTCCATACGCTTGGGAGAGTCTCTAGATCCCCCCCCTTTTTTTTGTCATTGGAACAAAAGTGTTCTTTGTGGCATGAATAGTTGTTTACAAACTTGCACCAAGTTGTATCAGATGCAACCCTTCTTGGATAGACATAGCCATGCTTCAGTCATCCATGTCATAACAACTTCTTGTTTAAATTACTGAAGTGTGTTGCAATGAGCTTGCAAAATTCTTATTAATGCAAAATATGAGACCTAGAATCTGACTGGAACTGGATATTGTGTTAAGTATGCCATCTCCATTGTTTTCTAGTTTATTTGCATTTTCTTTCTTATAACTCTTTCTTATAACTCTTTATTGGAGTATGTTATCTGAAAATATGTTTCCTCTTTTATAGTCCTAAAATCAATTGCAGAAGCTCTCATATAAGTAGCAAAAAATGTGGCATTTTGAATAGCCATTTGAGTAGACCTTTCTCATGATAGCCTTTGTGCTTGGCAGTATCTTATTAGTCTTTCCTTAGGCACGAATGCTGGCTGCATGACTTTGGAAATCCCTCTCCCTCCCTCCCTCCCTCCCTCCCTCCCTCCCTCTTTCTTTCTTTCTTTCTTTCTTTCTTTCTTTCTTTCTTTCTTTCTTTCTTTCTTTCTTTCTTTCTTTCTTTCTTTCTCTTTCAATTCTTTGAAACTATTTTTAGCCTATTTTAGTATCTACTACAGGTAGCATATTTGTATTTTTCCTAATTAAATTTGTATAGCTTTCACCCAAAGTAATGTTACTAGCATGAAACATTTAAAGTTTTGACAGACTATACAGGAATTTGAAACTTTTTTCTCAAGATAGCCAAATACCCATATATAGATTAGTTTTACTGAAAAATTATTTTACCCTTTCTGGACCTTAGGCTGAAAAGCTAACATATTAAATAAATAGAAATGCTGTAGGTGGGAGTTTTGCCTTTTTCCCACAATAAAATTTCAATACTACTATAATTCATTCTGAATTTGAGAGAATGCCATCACAAATAGTTGAGAGACTCCCAATGGGGTTGGTCTCTTTAGATCTGGACCACCGTTATCTCTGTTTATTAGTCACTATGGTAATTACATAAATATCTATATTAATCTCTTGATATTTGCCATGTGATTTTATATGAGTGGCTTCTAAACCACTGGGTTCAAGATGAGGGGAAATGCATATAGAAGATGAAATCACAGTGATAAAAGCTTTGTGCCTGATCTTCTTCAAAGCACAAATTGTCATTGTTGATTGCATGTACTGAAGCAAACCACTTTTTAGCAAGCTGGTTTTAGATAGAAAAATAATCAGACATACATCTTGCCTTGGCAAGTAGGCAATCATTGATATTGATTCTGATTCTATGCATCTCTCTATGCATGCAAAATATCTTTATCTGGTCATTATCATTATCAGTTCTCTAAAGTTTGTGAGTTAATTCCTTGGGAATAGAATACACTCATAAAATACCAATAGAAGCTTTTCACATTCCCTATCTTAAAATAATTAAATACTAGTGGCATCATGGGTGAGGGATCAACAGTGTCAGAATATTTGGTGTAATCTGGCAATTTAAGTTCTGCCTCTTTTTACATGCACGTAATGCAGATGACACATTTTAAAAAAGAGCTGGGATTTCAATTGTCTGGTTGCAGCTGTCATTTGGATGCCATTGATCTCACCACCACAAACACACAGATGCCCATATTCAATATGAGAATGGAGGAATAGGATTAAGTGAATCAAGCTGTAAAATCCACCTAGGTTTTTAAACCGAAGGTTGTATGAGAAAAAGAACATTAAAGGCTAAAATGTATACAGTATTGATGGAAAAATAGACCACTTATAGAAGATTTTGGAAGGCAATAGAAGAAATGAAAATGATACAGAGAAAAATGTAATAGTTGGACATGAAACAAAAGAACTAAGCAGCATAATATCATAATCAAAACTAGCATCTGGATAAAAGCACCTGCTGGAAGAATCCTTCAGCCTTCTTGTCTGTTTAATTTATTGTCAATTTTAGTAAAGTACGTACTTCACACTTGATTGATCATTCTTCACATCTACTCCAAGCTGTAAAGAGGAATGCTGTTATTTAACCAAGAAAATGTGGCAGTGAATGTATTGGATAGAGTTTTGGGCAAATTTCCTATACTTTTTAAAAACTTGATAACAATAAATTAATAGTAAATATTTTGATTTACAACCAATGAATCAGTTCTTCAAATAAATCACAAGTATAGGGCTGAGGAAAAATAGATACTATTCTTTTGGCTAATGACACTGATTGAGCCCTCAGTCATTTAAGCCCTAGTCATCACACACTTGGACTATTGCAACATGCTCTACATGGGGCCTTGAAGAGTATTCCAAAGTTACAGCTGGCACAAAATGCAGCCTCACAAGACAGTTCTTGGGGCCCCTAGGATAGCCCACGTCACAACCTGTTTTGCAAGCTGCACTGGTTGCCAGTTGCTTCTGGGTCCAATTCAAGGTATTCATTATCACCTTTAAAGCACTTCATGTCATGGTCCACCTTATCTAAGGAACTGTCTCACCCCAATGGGATTGGTTAGCAAAAATATCCCCAGATCCGGGCTAGAGGAATTCTTCAGCTTATATTAGTGAAGTAATGTTAAGTCAAAAATCACTATAGATCCCAATAATTGCACCACAGGCAGATCTAGCCCATTGGCTTCCTGCAACTTTTAAAAAAAATTAAGTTTTTTTATGCAACTCAGTTCAGTTTTGCTTATAGTATATTGCACATGGAACTGGATGTACTCCTGCAACACTATTTTACCTTTGATATACTTGAATGCTAGCTTCATTCAAAGGTTCTTCATTATCCAATTCCATTTGCAGTTTATTCTTGGTGGTCTCTTTGAAAGGAAGCACAGCACACTGACTATTGACAGAATCCTAATCCAGCAGAGACCTCTTCACCAATCATGAACCCAAAGTCCTGGACCACTTATTTTTGTCTATATTCCTAGACTTGTCTATATTCATAGACTTATATAAGTCTAGGAATATACAGTACCTTGCTAATTATTATATTATACATGGGGTCCCCAACCCCTGTGCAGCAGAGGTGGGATTCAGCAGATTCTGACTAGTTCTGGAGAACCGGTAGTGGAAATCTTGAGTAGTTCGGAGAACCAGTAAATACCACCTGACTGGCCCCGCCCCCATCTATTCTCTGCCTCCCGAGTCCTAGCTGATCGGGAGGAAATGGAGATTTTGCAGTATCCTTCCCCTGGAGTGGGGAGGGAATGGAGATTTTACAGTATCCTTCCCCTGGAGTGGGGGGGAATGGAGATTTTACAGTATCCTTCCTCTGCCATGCTCACCAAGCCACGCCCACCAAGCCATGTCCACAGAACCGGTAGTAATTTTTTTTTGAATCCCATCACTGCCCGGTGTGCAGCCTGTTAGGAACCAGGCTGCACAGCTGCAGGTGAGCAAGTGAGCAAAACCAAAATCATCCATCCCCCCTGGTCTGTCGAAAAATTGTCTTCTATGAAACTGGATGAGTGGCGGGTGAGCACCCATTCTTCCTCAAAATACTAATACTAATAATAAGATGAAATTACTATTGAATAAAAACACACTAAAATATTTTTGTTAATTTTTCAGCCTTATTTACTCCTAAAATCCTTTTTTACATGGGTAATATACAAGGAGTAGGGATTTTAGTTTATAGGATGATTGCAGTAAATTTTCTATATTATCTTTAGTATATTTTGGTGCTATTAAACAAGTGGGATTTTTCCCCTGTTCAATCATGTCCAATTCTTGGAGATTGCCTGGGGTTTTTTCCCTTTAGGGGTTTTTTGGGCAAGATTTGGAGGCTTGCCATTGCCTCTTTCCTAGGGCTGAGAGAAAAGTGAGCAGCACATGGTTACCCAGCTGACTTTGTGCCTAACAAGACACTAGAACTCATGATCTTCCTGTTTCTAGCCCCCTGCCTTAACCACTATATCAAACTGGCTCTGTAAACAAGTGTTAAAAAGAAATGCAAATTTCGTTTAGTGGTTAAGGCAAAAGGCTAGAAATTGCAAGACTATGAGTTCTAGTCCTGCCTTAGGCATGAAGCCACCTGGGTGATCTTGGGCCAATCATTCTCTCTCATCCCTAGGAAGAAAGCAATGACAAACCAATCCCAAAAATACTTGCCAAGAAAATTGTAGGTGCCATTCCAGGCACTCACAGGTACAGAGAAGAAGAAACACATTATCATGAATATGATTTTTACAAGACATACATACATACATACATACATACATACATACATACATACATACACATACATATAAACATATACATATACATATACAGCATATATATATATATATATATATATATATATATATATATATATACATATACATATACATATACATATACATATACATATACAGCATATACTGTATATATATCTATATACATATAGATATAGATATATGTATATATACATATACATATACATATACATATACATATACATCATATATATATACATATATATATATATATATATATATATATATATATATATATATATATATCATACACACACACACACACACACACACACACACACACACACACACACACACACACACACGAATTCTGCATTAAAAAGTGGTTATCTGGCCCAGTCTATTTAGATTTGGAAATACTGTTATTTGCTTTTTAAAATATATTGAAAGGCAACTCATCTGCACAGATCCCATTTGTAACAGCAGTTTACTGTGTATGTAAAGGAATTCAGAATATTTCTTTTTGCTTGAATTATGATCAGCTTCAAACACAGATGTAGAATTTAAAGAATTTTAATATAAAAAATATGGGAGCAAAACTGAATATGCTACAAAGTCAAGCATATTATTATGGAAAACTGAGACATGAACTAAAAGTTTAGTTCTGCCAAGTTTTGTTTTATCTGGAAAAATTAATAATGGGCACATCATCAAATACTTAATATATAACCATTATAATGATTTATAAATAATGAGAAAAAAGATGAAGGAATACATAATGCTCTTTATGCCTGTTAGATGTGGGCTAATAGCTTAAATTTTAAGGACATATAAAGTTCCTTTTTCTGTACAAAATAGTATTGCAATACATTAATCTTATTGCAATGGAGCTAAACAAATACTTACCTTATCATCATCTGATTCTAAACCTCTTTTCATTTTTTCCCCTCAGCCCTCCTACTATTATACTCCAAGTCTTTCATGGTCATTTTTCAAGAATATATGTTGCTGCTGCTCCTTCAGTCTACTTTAAAGGTAATGAATTTGAAATTAATTCTCACTTGAAGTCTGGGATATTGCAGGGGAGGTCAAAAAAGTCAAGGTTGCAAACAAGTCATAGAACCAAAGCTCCATCCCTTTTCATATATTTCTTTTTTAAAATCCTCAATGGTCTAAGTTACCTAAACATTAGAGTGTTAATAATCTTTAATCAACACTACATAAATGCCACTGTATCAAACAATGTAATGTTTAGCAACAATATAATAAAAATATTACTATTTAAAAAAATGTTCTGTGATAAATCTCTCAGCTAGAAAGATCTCCTTCATTGTAAGCTCAGCATCAAAAAGAGAAAGAGTTTCAAGCGGTAAGGCAATTGGTTGCTGATCCATTTTTAACAGTTTTCCTAATTAAACTTGAAACAAAATCTTGCTCATTTATTTTGGAGAGATCTTGCTGGGGGGGCACTTGTTAACTCTCCTGAAACAAAATTATTGATGAAATGGGTTTGTTGTGAAGCCAGCCTGCCTTCACAGAATTCCAGAGTGTGCTGGGTAAACTGCAGACATTTTGAATCCACCATTTATTTGAGTCTGAATGTAAATAACTCAGAGGGACAGATTTATTTATTTATTTATTTATTTATTTATTTATTTATTTATTTATTTATTATTTATTTATTTATTTATTTATTTATTTATTTATTTATTTATTTATTTATTTATTTATTTATTTATTAGATTACCATCCTACCTGTCCTTCAAGAGCTCAGAGCTATGTACATTGTACTTCATCTTAACTTTTTCCAAGAGAAGCCCTGTGAAATAGGTTGAGCTGAGAGGGATAGATTAACCCAAAATCATCCAATTAGCTTCTGTGGATATGTGTGAACTCTAGAAATTTGTCTCCCTAATCAAAACAGAAACAACTGTATGGTGACTCTGGGTGGCTTACAAGTTTATAATATACAGACCTTTTTGTCTTTCTTATTGACAGTTGTTAAGTTTGGGGTGTTACGTGGCAGGTGCGTGTCTATTTGAATTCTGAAGTCCTAGAGCAATATAGCTTCTTCATTTTCTATTTCTTTCTCTATTTTGTAATCTGACTGCTTTTGCCTGCAGGGAAATGGTATTCTTACAGATCTTCCAATGAACCATTGCTACTTTGTCATGCCATTATTTGTAGTCAGTCTGTGAGAACTTCTTGCAGCAGCTAGTAGATGGTCCACTGTTTCTTCAGCTACAACACAGAGTTGGCATTTGACGTCTGTTGTTGTCTTCTCATTTGTATGCATTTGCTCTTAAGGTTTGGTCCTGTGCAGCCAGAATTAGCCCCTCATTTTCTTCAATTTTCCTGCTCTTAGCCATTGGCAGGTTTTCTTGTTATTTGCTTTGCTTTTTTTAATGGAGTGGTGTAATACTTTCTATTGCCATGTCTCTTTTTGTTCTTCATTTGTTCTTTTTTGTAGGCCAGTTTGGTCTCTCCAGTACTCAAGTAAGCCTTTTGCTGGATCTTTCATTATCAGGTAAGTTTTGGCAGATGTCAACCAATCTTCAATTTCATCTTCTTACAGTATATTGTTAAACTGCTTAGCAATGGAGTGGGTATAGGCCAGTTAGATGCATGCAATTCATCTTCACCTGGTGCTGACTAATTCTTGATCTTCCTTGCCCTTTTCACCACCATTTCTGCTGTTATTACAATATTATTATATGTTAATATATTAATATAATTGACAGATTCACAGTCTAAGACTGGTAGAAACATAATAATTCAAGTCTTAACCAACAACCTAAAATGATTAAGTAGAGTGTAAGAATATAGAGAGCTCCAAATAGGATAGTTTTTTTGTAAAATTATGGAATTCGGATATTCAGGAATTCTGATAAATTCAACATTTCCAGATATTGAAGAAATCCTTTAGGTATCTCTCCAAGAGCTTTAGTTGTGATTGATATAACAGATTTCTTTTTCCATAAGTTCAATCTGCCATTCCCAATATTTTCTATTTTTTCTCTAATTAATTTCCTCAATCCTAGCATCAACCACAATAGCAACATCAACGAACTAGACTTTCTTCTTTCTGAGCAACAATAAAATTTTGTTGGAATTCCATAGAAAGAACCTCAAAGCAGCTAACATAAACAAATCCACTACACACGTGTGTTTAAAAAATGCTTAAAATATTATGTTGTCATCCCTGGAGTGTGATATGTATACAGGAATGTAATCAGAATCATAAGAATGGAAGGGACCTTATAGGTCATCTAGTTGAAATCTGTCCAGGGAGGCATATGCTAAAACATTTCACCAAACGGCTACTCAGTCTCAGAAGTCTTATTTCACTTATTGATATTCCTTACTAGAGGGCAATTCCTCCTAATATATAACCTGAATCTGATTCTCCACCGTTTCAGCCTGTTGGTTCTGGACTTCCCTGCCGACAACCAATTACATCTTTACTTCCTCTCTACATGACTGCTCCTTAATTATTTGAAGGTTGCTGATCAGACTCTTCTGTTTCAGCTGTTCTTCATTTGCAGTTCTCTTGGCTCTTCACTTCTCAATATCAGTTTTAGATTGCAGAGCTGGACCCAGGATTCCAAACTTGGCTTGGCTAAGACAAAGCAGAGTGGGACATCACTACTTTTGAGGTGAACTCAATGCTCCTGCTAATACATCCCAAAATGGCACTTGCATGATTTGTGGTAGTGGTGAAGAAATAACTGACCCATTGATCCTTTGTTGTTTTCCTTTATTTCTATTCCTTTATTTCTCTACATAGATTTGCTGTAAAATGAAATATGGCAATTCAAAATTTTACCTGCCATTAAAAAGTCTTAATTCGGTTTACAGTGATTCCTTTTGTAGAATCTATAGTGGTTTTAGTGTCATATCAGAGTGCAAGTATTTGTAGCATCTTTTAGAACTATGATTTTTTTATGTGACAGGCCTTAGAATATGCTATATTTTGGGTTTTTAATTTTCTATTCTGTAGCAGTAAAATGGTATTCTTTTTTGAGCAACACCCATAAAAGTTTGATCTACAAAGACAAACAGGTCTATCATACTAGAATGCTCATAGGGCAGCTAAAATTATGTATTTAGATGATGTAAAGAATTTTTCTTACAGAGACATTTAAAAAACGCCTAAACAGATCAGTTTTTTTCTATTAGCAATTTTTACTAGCTTTCTATTTCAACATATTCTAAATATAGCCAATTACTTCTAAAAGTTAAAACCTATATCGTTGGTAAATGTCTATGGAGATTCTCTGTTATCCACATCATGGTTGTCCCAAAGGTACTTCTTTCCAAGAGGCTACTGGACTTTCTGGTTTTTCTTTGAAGATGTTTTGCTTCTCATCCAAGAAGCTTCTTCAGCTATATAGCTGGTATTTCTATATAGACAATAAACATAAAAAATCTGTAGCTGTTGAGTTTAATTCTACTGACTTCAGTTTTAATTGGACTGTTTTAACACTATTTTATATTTTGTATTTTTCCTTCCCAAACCAAACTATGTATGGTGTTTACTTGGTTTTTTTTGTATGACTTTCATAGTATGCCTTCCATAGGATGGGTATTTGAGACATTATCTACCTATTGATCACTTCCTGTCTACTTTTGCCATTAAAGGTGGTGCTTTTGTTGTATGCTGGCATTTTTCCAGAATGTTTCTGGCATTCCCATATTTTTCCTTATTGATATTTTTTCTTATTTCTGATTATTTTTTTCATATCTGCAAGTGCTCTATTAGAACTTTTGCCTTTCTCTCTTGTTCCTTGCTTATATGAATTTGTTATTCTGTTTTGGTTTCATTTCATCTGTCTCTTGACATTGCTTTTAACATATCCACCAGATAATAGATTCAGTGTGCTTTGCTTGGCACATAGACACTTTTTTCATTTAAGACAGCTGTAGATTAAATGGAAAAGCCTTCATCCAATGGCTATACTCAATATTGTGTAATATAACAATTTAGTCTTTTCTTCCCCGATTTTGGCCCCTTCTCCCATAAATGGTATTGGTGACTTTAAAGAAAAAGGATGGCAGGAAAGAAAACAGACAATTCAAACATATTCATACTCAAAATGTATAACATATATATGGGAACTTTAATCATGGCATGGTAACCAGATATAGCTTTCTTGTTATATATATGGAAACTTTAATCATGTAACCAGATATAACTTTCTTGTTTCCATTCCAAAGATCAGCTAAGGTTGTTATGTCATACTATTAAAAGTAATTTTAGTATATTCTACAAATTCCAGTAGGCATTGTTGGACTTCTTCAGAAGTGATATCTATATTTGTAGCATTATTTTTATAAATCAACCAATTTATGGAATCCTCCCAATAAGAATATATTTTAAGATGCAGTAATTCCTTATTAGGAGTCCATTGGTGAGGGAAATGGGAAATTCCAAAATGTGATAAACCCCTAAGACGTCCAGGAGACTAGCATGATTGCCTCCTTCCCATCCAGTATTTAGCATGTCACTGATAATGCTGGAGGAACTAAGTCATTCTGGGAGGTGTGATAGGAGAGCAGGCAGCAACCATAGAGGGAACTGCAGTAGCAGTGGGAGCAGGAAGAGTTTCTTGTGGAGTTGCCTGGGTGAACCTGTCCTTGCAGCTGCTACTCAACCTTTTGAATTTAGTTGGCAACCATCTTGTTCTCATTGTGCAGGACCTGACTCTGGAAAAGATGGAAAAACTGCCATGGGTATTTGGAACTTCTGAATTTTCCTTCTAGACTTTAGATCTTTCCCTCATGGACCTTTAATCAATGAGTTACATTTGAAGAAAGATGATATTCATAAATGGGTGCTGTTTGGGCTTCACACAGAAGAGGTAGGAGAAGGACAGTAGCTTTCAATTCACCTTTGGGTTGATAGAAAAGTGTAAGGCTCTCTAGTGCTCTGGTGTTGCTTAGTATTCTGGGAGGAATTTGATCCTGTTAGTGGTAATGGAATAGGCAGGGGTTTTAGAATAGAAAACTTGGCTTCCCATATATGGGATCTATGTCCCTCCTGATTAGCTCAGACTTCCTTGGAGATGAGGTATAGTTGGGCCAGGACACAGTGAATTCATCCTTGACAGACACGGTTGTTCTAAGGTTGGAGATAGTGGTTTACCTTCTCATCAAAAAGCCCTAACTGTCCCCTCACCATCTTTCTCTTTCTAGGGAAGGCTGTTGAGAAGGTAGTGATGCTACACCTTCAAAGATTTCTGGAAGTTGATTATCTGGCCCCTTCAACTTGGGTTTGGGACCTGTGTAAGGGATGGGAATGGCATTGATTGGATTTGAGGATGAGCCCTGGCAACAGAGCGATAAGGATGGTTGATCTTTTTGCATTTTTAATGACATCCTTATGGAGCAGTTTGGAAGTAGGGAAAGTTCTCCTTCCTCTGGAGCCAGTTTAATATTAATGGGGAAAAATATCTAGATTTGCAAGATGCCTTAGGACTCAACTAGTTCTGTTTAACATCTATGATGTTAACTCACTATAACTCATCTTGTGCCATTGGATGACCATTAGATAAGGTCATCCAATGGTAGAAGATGAGGCATGAGTGTGATAATGGTATCCATGTTTATATTTGCACTCCTGGCCAACCAGGTGATACTGTGGAAGTTGTTTTTGGCATCAGAAGATTGTGGCAGGCTTCAGCTCAACCCTAGCTAAACTGAGGGGTTTGACGTTTTAGGCGCCTCTAGATCCAAGGATTTTTCTTCTTATTTTAGATAGGGTTGCACCATCCCATACTGAACCGCTGTTCAATCTGGGGCTCATCCTGGAATTGCAGTGGTAGCCATGACCAGAAAGGTTTTTGTCAACTTTATTTTGTGCACTTTTTCCTAGACTGGAGCCTCTGCTCAAGGTGACTCATGATTTGGTTACCTCCTGAGTGGATTATTGCAATGCACTCCATATTCAACTGCCCTGAGGAACATCTGGAAGGTGAGCTGAAGGCCAGCTCTGGAAGTTCTTGCTTTTAAATAGCTCAGATGCAGGTTGGCTCATTTATGGGTGTTTACATGTCTTTGCTTCTTGAGGAAAGTGCTTCTGTCTGATTTTCTGAAACTCCCAATGTATCCTAAAACAGATTTAGATTTTAGATTTAGATTTATTATTAGAGTTGGAAGGGACCTTGTAGGTCATCTAGTCCAATCCCCTGCTCAAGCAGGAGTTCCTACACCCTTTGAGATAGATGGCAGTCCAGTCTCTCCTTGAAGGTCGCAAGTGTTGGGGCTCTCACAACCTCCGCTGGCAAGCTGTTCCACTGGTTGATCACTCTCACCATTAGAAAGTTTCTCCTCACTTCCAGATTGAATCTCTCCTTGGTCAGCTTCCATCCATTATTCCTTGTTTGGCTTTCTGGTGCCATAGAGAACAGCCTGATCCCCTCCTCTCTGTGGCATCCCCTCAAGTATTGGAATATTGCTATCATGTCACCCCTGGTCCTTCTCTTCACCAGACTGGCCAAGTTAAGTTCCTGCAACCGCTCTTTGTATGTTTTATTTTCTAGACCCTTTATCATCCTGGTTGCTCTCTTCTGCACTTTCTCTAGAGTTTCAATGTCTTTTTTTCAATTAATCCTAGCAGAATAATCTGCTAGGATTGGATTCTTCATAATCTAACTCCTCCCATGTCTGCCGGTATTGGTTGCTTCCTAAATTAATCTCAGATAGCTGATTGCTGAGGCTCACCATTTGCTGCATCAGTCCCACTCTTTAACTCTAGCAAATTAGAAGTCATAATATATGAGGCCAGTCCCAGCCTAGATAATTTAATCATCTGGATGAGAAGAGTTGAGCAAGCAGACATTGCTCCTCTCCACATGCTTTGCCCACCACCTCAAGAAACAAGATGAAAATTGTTAGATAGGGCGAACGGAAGAGACTGGACTCAGACTTCAGTGACAACAGCTCTTTATTCAGCAACTATGTACAAATCCAGCAACTGCTTGCCTGACAGCTTGCTCTTTTATAGGGAACTGTCAGGCAGCTCCTCCAATCAGATTGGCTTATTTTCCCGCCGGAACGGTGGACCTGATTGAAACCTTCTTAACTGACTCTGAGTATCTAACAAAAATATCCTGTATTTATTTATTTCTCCTTCCAGAAGAAACAAAAGCTTGTTTTTTCCAGAAGGCTTCTGATGACTGTAGAGCTCTAAGAACCTATTTGTGTTTGTATTATTTTATCCCCTTATTACTAGAATTTTAAAATATTCAATTATCACTGTTTTAATGTCTCTAAACTATCTAGAATTCAAAAGGATGGAAGCACTAAATTGTAGAAATGGCACAAGAAATAAATTCTATTCAGAATGGAAAAATGTTGCTGGCAATGGTGCAAAGAGAAGTCATCTCCCTTCATTGCATACATTGTCACGAGACCTTACAAAAGACCTCATTCTGATTTAACCCAATCCTGAAAGTTCCTAATTTTTGTTCAGCTCTTTATTTTCTGCTTTGTTATTTTCTGCTTCTTTGTTCTCTGCTTCCCGTTAAAACAATTTTGCTGTGTTTATTTATTTATTATTTATTTATTTAGGATTCTTATATGCTGCCCTACTCCCTGGGGACTTGAAGAGAGTTAAAGAGAAGGGGATGCTTAGGAGTAATAGCTTAAACTGATTCAGATATCTCATATTCCAGAGATTGGCCAGGGCTTGATCAGGATTGCTGAGAAGAGATTCCTCAAAAGCATTCTGGAAACTATCTCTGCTGGAAGAGCAAAACATCCATTTTGGGGGGAATAAACACCCTCCTCCTATAACGCTTTCTTGAACTTTAAGTTGGACCAAAGGGAGTGGCCAAATATTTTCATACCCTTTTTCAAGGAATTATTGTTCCATTTCCAAGATCATTTTGCCAACGATGGAGTTCTGGACATGGATATTTCTGAAACATTGTCAAAAAAAAAAAAAAAAAACCCACCTTCCCTTGTTTCTGTGTCTGTAGCTGCCAGCTTCACTGATCAAAGCTGACCCAGTGCTCTCACTGACATTGGTGGCAAGGGACCTGTCAGGTTACTGAAGAATTGTTACGGAAAACACACAGACACTGACAAACTATCGCAAGCCACTTGTGCAGCCCAAACACATTTCTTTCAGACTCAGGAAGGGCAACACCAAGTTTTACTGGCAATCAATCCGATCAGTCTTTTTTGTTTTTATGGCAGTTGCTCTCCGAGGGTCTGACTCTAAAAGAATTGCGATAGGAAGCGGTGGCAGCGGGCGAAAGCCTCCTTTTAGCTCCTTCGTTGGGTACAAAAAGAGGATGCCAAGAGCCGTCGAAGAAGGTACCAAGACGCGGTACTCCTGGGACGGAGGGACTGACTGACTGGCGCCCACCACCTCCTCCTCCTCCGTCAGTCTTCTCCAGCGCCCCCTTCCAACTTCCCGGCCTCAGCTCCTTCTCTCGCATCCCGGTTTCCAAAACCTTTCTCCTCCTTTCAGCCAATTACCAGCGCCGCGCGGGCTTTCCTTTTCCATCCTCCGCCCCCACTCGACTCTCGGCGCCCCCTTGGCGCAGCCTCCCTCCAGCCTCCAGTGGGCTCCTTTCCCACGTGTTTGGCGCGCCGCTGCTGCTCCCCACTGACAGGCAGGCAATCGCCTCCCCCTTGCCCTTTCTTTCCTCCCTCGCCGAGCCGCGCTTTCCTCCTCCCCTCATTCTTCTTTCCGTACACCGGATCGCCGCCTTTCCTCGCTCCTCGGGAGGCAGCAGCGTAGCAAGGAGTTCCTGAATATTTTTTTTTCTCCTTTTGGTCCGGGTGAAATTGGCTCGTGTCCGCTGCGGTTCTTAGTAACTTTAATGTTTTATTTTTGAGGCGGACAATTCTCTTCATTTTTTCTTTCTTTGCAAAGCGTAGTTTTGGCTCACTGAGGATTCTTTTCAGTTAGTGTAAAACGACTGGTTCAGAAAACGTTTCCCGCCCTCCCGCCTTTTCCTTTTTTTTTACACCCGGTTCCCCCGAAAGAAACTGGAAGCCTCACTTGTTGCTCTGACCAATTTTTTTTTCTTGGTGGGGGGTTGAAATTTGCGCGCTTTCCAGTTGCTCAGGAGGAAAAAGGGGGAAGGGGGGGGAGTGAGAAAGATGCATCGTGGAAGGCGAGCAGCAGTCCCCTTGACCGCCACGACCCGCAAGGCGTCTCGCTGAGGGGGCGGAGGGCCAGCATCAGGAGCGACGCTCGCTTCGCCGAGGAGGGCAGGAGAGAGGAGCAGCAGCGGGCGCTCCCCTAGGAACAAGTCGGACTCGGTGCCGACACCTCAGGAATTCCTGCCGTCCGCGATGGGGAGACGGCGGGCGCTTTGGCTGCAGCCTTATTTCCTTTGGCTGGGGTGTGTGGCGCTCTGGGCGCATGGATCCGCCGGGCAGCAGCGGCAGGGTCGTCCGGCGGAGGGTGCGGATACTAGCCGCTACTCTATCATGGGGAGCCTGGAAGGAGGCACAGCGTCCGCCGCCGCCGTCGCCAATCGCGTCCGCAGGAGAGGCCAGCAGGACATGCTCAGGGGGTAGGAAAGCAACCTTTGCTCGCACCTACGTCCGCCACAGATAGGCCTGTTTCCTGCAGACAGCAGTGGAAGGTAGTATAAACCTGAGCCTGGATGGGATCACTACAGACGGCAGGTAGGGGGTGGCATGCTGAAATGTGCCTTCCCAGGGATTAAATCGACTAACCCCTGATCAAAGATAAGGAGGGGTCTAGGACTGTAGTCTACCTACCCTTCTTGGCTCTGCTGCTATGCGCAGGAATGTCTTGGCTCTGCTCTCCCCCTTCCACTTAATGTGACCCTCCATCTCTGAAAGGGTTGTCTGAAGTGGTACAATTCAGCCACAGGTTTTCTTCCTCAGCTGCTGTTTGGGGGGAAATAGGCCACATGTATGTAATTACACAACAGCAATTATGTAGTTGACCACATCTTTTAAGCTTAGATATGAACTGTACAGGCCTTAATATTAATATCTGAAGGTAACTCACAGATGAAATGCTGTCATTTTTCTACTTCTGTAACACCTATAACTAGCCATCTTCCACCTTTAAGCATTATTCCACAATACCAATATCAAGATAGTACAGGTACTAATCTTGTTCTTCCTTAAACAAAGGAGGTTGTGACATAGGTTGTAGTATAGACAAAACACTTTGTCTTTAATCCCTTATGGCCTTCATCTATTTCCACTTTTCTAAAACTTTTCTTTAACTTTCCATAGCTTTAGGCAGGTAATTCACCTGCTTGAAATACAATGACCATCTTCATTCTTTAGCCATGTAAGCCTATTGGCCATTGATCAAGTCTGTGTTTCAGGTATATCCTCATTGGCTAAAATGTCATTTCAAGATTGTAGTTTGTAGGAATGTCTATGTACCTAACTACCTCAGCAACCTGTGTCCAAACAATTCATTTACCCACAGGTGGCATCAATTCTGGGGCAAAACCACATTGTTTAAAACATACTTCCACCTTGCTTTTCTAACAGTTTTCACGTGTCTTGAAGGTCTGGTGTAAAACTAAAACAAAAAATAACAGAGGGGTCCTTAGTGCTTTCTGAGCTTAGTTGTTTTCTTGCAGATGTTTCATTACCCAAACTAGGTAACATCATCAGTTACTTTTCTAAAAGCCAGTTGAAAAAAGCCAGTTAAACATATATAATATGATACCAACAAGAGTACCAAATGTAGCAGTCATTAGTTTTGGTATAGTAAAGTTGAAGAATCATTTCAGTTAAAACCTGATAAAGACACATGCTTTTTCAAATTTAAGGGGAGAAACGTAAAAGTGCCAATATCTAAAATATGTGACAAATACTTTCCATTTTAAGTCTTTTTAATGGCTTACTTGCATATCAGTTTGATAGACACTGTAATTCTTTCTCTTAAGATAGGAATGTTTTGTCATATGTCTTTGATGTTTCACAAAAATAAAGTATGCATGAATTTGATCCATTCACAGAATGTTTAAAATGGAAAGCATATTGCTCATCTCCCCCCCCCTTTTTTTTTTTGCTAAGAAGCAGGTTAATTTTTAAAAGAATTTGTAGGAATCTTTTTTTAGAAATATAAAACCTATCTGAATTTGTCTGTCATTGCATAGCCAGTAATTTTTTATTCTGTGGAGCAAATATTTGAATGGCTGTTCCAAATGACCTGTGTTTTTGTGTATGTATTTGTTTGCATGCAACAGACCAAATGTGTGTGGCTCCAGATTCCACTCCTACTGTTGCCCTGGATGGAAAACACTCCCTGGGGGGAATCAGTGTATTGTTCGTAAGTGTTCTGGCTTCAGAGTTTGCAATATTGATTTTTAGTAGATACTTACATTTAAACAAAAATATGAATTTACACTACAGTAGATGAATTGCTAAATTTAGGCTTCAACTTTGAATTTAAGACATAGCAATTTCTTGACAGTTTTTAAAACAAAAGTACTGGCAATATATACTAAAGTTCAAAAATAATTTGATAAAAAACTCACTTATGAAATTCATAAATAATATAGTACATAAATGATATGAATTGTTTAGGATATTTGTATTTTTGTTGTACTTAAGTTATAATAGATTTAGATGTGATGTGATAAGCGTATTTTAATAGCTTAACAGTCTTGTTTGGCCAATATTATGTGACTACTGATTTGTCTTGGCAAAATGGAATTTAGTTGTACTATGCCTGGGAATTCACCAAGCTAGAGCTCTACAATCTGTGGTTGATATCAGCTTTCAGCTCCAGAACATTTGAAAAATGATAAAAAATATTGGACAGAATATTTTTGATCTCTTCTGGTTTTTCTGTTTATCTACTATCTATAGATGATATATAAATTATATCTATTTTGGGGTAAATTGAATTTTATTAGCTGTGAAATCCTATGTATGTTTATTTACAAGTAATTCTTATTAAATACAATAGGGCTTATGGCTGAAGGACAAACAATGGAGTATATTAAATTATGAATATGTGGTTGCTCCTTTTCTAAAAAAAAAATTAAACAATCGATTGACTTAGATCAAGGCCACTGCATGGGTGGGGGAAGTTTTTCCCACAGTCTTTACCTTTACTCTTCTCAAATATATGAAGATTAAAATCAAATATTCCCTTGGTTCCAGTGAAACCTCTCACCTCCATGTGTGCATACATACACAAAGGTGAATTTTCAGAAATGTAGAATTTGAGAGGATTAGTCTTTATGTGGTGCTGGTTTCTGGTTGAGAAATAAAAATCTCAAAGGCATTTGTGTGTTACCCAATTAACACATTGTATAATTAGCCTGCTTTTATGGTTCGTTGTTGTGGTTATCAGAGGCCTACCACTTATTCCACCCAATATAATAACAATTCATGAAGCAAATACTAAGCTACTATACTACCACAATCCTAATATTACCCTAAATCAAATAGCTAACAAATCACACATGTACAATGATGCATAAATCTCAAAGAACCTTACAATGTCAATCAATAAAAGAGATCCATCACCAGGATAGGAAAAAGATACAGCCCAGTGCACTGTCACATAAGAGCCTCTAATCTACTAAAAGTACTCTCCATCTTAAGTTATATTCATCAACTTGCATCTACCACCCCATTTTAGCTTTTCTGTCCCCTTCAGGCATCTGGGTATTCTTTTTTTTTAAAGTGTCCCAAAGGTGCTTTTTCAAGAGGCAACTGGACTTTCTTTGTTTTTTCCTTGAAGACATTGCGCTTCTCATCCAAGAACCTCCTTGGATGAGAAGCGAAACGCTAACCTTTGGGTCAACCATGACCTGGATGACTGAGAATCTCCATAGAAAGTGTTGAACGCCAATTATCCAGAGTTTGTTTTCTAACAATACTTATGCCACTCAGAGTTGAGATAAAGGATGCATTGGAGCCTCCCGGTTAATAAAATAAAAATAGAAAAATGAAGGAAATGGAACCTGATGGTTGCCAAGAAAACACTCTATGAGCATACATATGCCTGTGAACATTATATTCCAGGTACAGAAACAGATTCAAATCATTCATTGATTATTGCCCAGAATCCCTCTGACACTGCCCAGAGTGTGAGGGAGATGGGCACTTTTAATGTGATAGATAAATAAATAAATAAATAAAATCTATAGGGCTGGCCTTTTTTCCAGAAGCCATTGCATTTAGTCCTCTAATTTTATCTTTGAAAGAGCAATCTTGTGAGATTAGTTCAGGAGTGTCAAACTCGTGGCCCATGGGCCGGATGCATCATGTGCTGGCCACGCCCACCCCAGTTTAGCGAAGGGGGAAAAAGTTGCTATATGTCACGTGATGACAATGTGACGCCGCGAGTTTGACACCCCTGGATTAGTTGGCAGAGGGATAAGACATGGCCTCAAATAAATCAATGAGAGTGGATTATAACTTTGATCTTCCCAACCAGTCATTTCTTTTACCAAGATGCAATAATGATCCTCAGTGTAAATATTTCCAACAACTCTTGAGAAACCCTAGGATTATACCTTTTGTAGGCAAAATCATGCTAATTTATTATATGTCCATGCAATTAGGCAACTGTTATGGAAAGAAATTGATATCATTCTGGCCTACCTCATATGTTTCACTTTTTTTGTTTATCATAATATTCTTCTGATGTTAATATTAAATATCAAGATTATAGGTTACACTTACCGATTACGCTTACAATTGTTCATTTAACAATGGTTCAAAATCATGACAGACTAGAAAAATGACTTTTTAAATAAAGTTTTTGAAGTTACAACTGTTGTATCTCCCTTGCGGTCACGTTGTCACAATTAGAGCACTTGGCAACCAACTCACATTTATGGCTGTTGCAGCATCTTGTGGTAATGTCACGATTTGTGACTTCCTCTGTCAGCTTATGACAATCAAAGTCAATTGGGAAAGCTAAACGGTGTGGATCACTTCCCAAGCATTCATTTAATAACTGTAGTAAAAGTGGTCATAAAGTTGGGCCTGATCACATGATCCTCTTTTAATGACTGCATCATTTAGTAACTAAAATTTTGGTCCCAATTGTGCTCATAAATCAGATAATACCTGTAATGATATTAAATAATATTCAAAATATCCAGGATGATAAATTGAGATTTAACTCAAGATTTCACAGCAGTTATATAACTGCACATATCAAAATATCAAAACGTGATAACAATTTACAAACAACAAGGAAGCACAGCATATTTTGTAATCCATGATGAACAATTCATCTGTAGACTATGCTTGGAATATAGATAAATCAGTGTTAATAAAGACCATCAGTTAGTTATATATACATTGGATATATTTATACAACACATTCCTTTTTCTGGTTTCCTTATTTTTTAATATTAAATTATAATTTGTCAATTGAAGCTAATGTGATTTACACAAGGGATTGCAATATGTATTCTACATTTCCCCCCTTTTTTTCAGGCTCTGCCTCAACAGAAATTGGGTCTATGTTTTTTAGCATAGGACCACCACAACAACAAAAGTGGAATTTTATGATAGGTTTTTTCATGTGCATTCAAATCAGTGTTTATTCCTGGCAACAACCTGGACTATTTTTTTTAATGTGGTTTGCCATTGCTTTCTTCCTAAGGCTGAGAGTGAGTGACTGGCCCAAGGTCACCCAGCTGGCTTTGTCTACAAGCAGGGACTAGAAGTCATGGTCTGCTGGTTTCTAACCTGGCATTTTAACTACTACATCAGCCTGGCTCTCAAGATAGATTTGAAGCATAGCTTTTCCACAAATGTCCATAATTTCTTTCCACCAAAATACCAGCCTTGCCAACTTGTTTGATGTCATTACTCTGCTTAATGTGGCTCTCATTGTCTATAGCGTTTAATTAAAATATTCCTGTCATAGGGGTACGGTAGTTTGCAATGGCAAACCTCTTTGAACTAATAAATTTCTTTTGAAGAAGTAAAGAAAGAAATCAACTGTGAAAGAAAGGATGTATCTGTAGTATGTGTTCATTTATATATCACCTTACCTCTGGTAGTTTATAGTTTGCAAAGGGACAGTTAAAGCAGAATTAAAATCTTATTTCGGTATTTTTGTAAGTGTAGCCTGTTAACTAAGAAAAATATATTGTTCTTTGAAGTGAAGCTAGAAATGCATTTGCAATTAGTGCATCTAAACAATGTCTAAAGCTAGCATATCTCAAAAACACATGCTTTGGTTAGGAAAATAACATTACTGAAGGTTGTTTTTTTTAAAGATATCAGCTGGAAAGCAATAGTTTAGTCCTGCAAGGCTAATACAGATGTGATGCTAAATGCAAGAATCTATCAATAAATCTATCAAATTAGCAATCATGAGCTTGTGTGGAGAACTAGAACTAGAATTTAGATAAATGGAAACTGATTTCAGTTGACTTCCCCTTTCATATCCCACTTCTGATAGAAATCTTTTTCTCCTGAAGGTGTTCAATGGGAAATTTCCATTGCCTATCGTTGATTATAGTAACAGCTTAGGGTAGGCTTATTTGTAGACATTCCTGTCCTACTGATCCCCATATCTCTCATTCATAAATTGTCTTGACAGTAAAAACTTGATACCCTATTTTTATCCATATAGATGATCTGGATGTTTCTGATTTCTATACCAATTTTGTATTGCCTATATATAATTTGCATGGAGTAGAATTTTGTGTGCTTTGTCCCACACTGAACATTGTAAAGATATTGAATGAAGACAATTGTTTTCATACTGTTTGTTGGAGCAATAAAGAAATTATAAATGAAAGCAAAATAATAAAAATTCCTAATATAATTAAGGAAAATGCCTACATTCTGTAGTTTTGAAACTTTTAAACGTATGTTTTATTATTTGTTTAACAATGTAATATGGCAAGTCATCTAATATATTATTTTTTCCACAGCAATTTGTAGAAATAGTTGTGGTGATGGATTTTGTTCTCGTCCTAATATGTGCACTTGCTCCAATGGACAGATATTGCCAAGCTGTGGACCAAAATCTAGTAAGGCTTAAATAGCATCCTTTTCATTTTATTATATGTAATAAAGGCATTTGCTGTTTAAGGTTAGAGGGATTGCATTTATTCTGGGATTCTGTTTAAAAATAGATAAATAGTAAATCCAGTTACCGTCTTTTGAAACTTCTGGTATGTGTCCATAGTTTTCCTACCCTTCAGTTGTGTCTCTTCTGTTGGCAACCCTATTGAAAGCAAGGGCTAAACTTGCACATTGGTTACCCATACCTAAAAGCACAAAAAGCTTAACACATTATCTGGATTTGTTCACAGATCATGCTGGGTCAGGATATAATGTTAGTTTATTGAAAAATTTAAATACCTATGTTTGTACTACACAGTAATCACTAAATCATGATTGAGAAACAACTGTGGATACACTAAGTCAGAAGCAAACAATCTGCTTTACAGTATGTAAATATGGATGAACATGGTCTGATTCTAATTTCACTGATTACCTAGTTTCTTCCTAGATCTGTATGTTTGATCGCAAAGAACCGTTGCAAGCAAGATATTGACTTTTTGCTATGTTTAACTACCTAAATAGTAGAGCTGTGCAAAGTTTCAAACACATGTTTTGTTTTGATAGCTTGTATGAAGCACCCCTTTGAAGTTATCTCATGGACTATATTCCCTTCCCCCTTCTTAAAGCAAAGTGAAGTAAAGCATCCATGTAGTTTTCCTTCATGTTGTTTTGACCCCATTCATTTTTGCTTGTGATCATTTAAAATATCCCATTGTTTTACTGCATTTTTATATTGGTTTATAATTTTTATGAGCCACATTGTTTAAAAAAAAAGATATCAACTGTGTTATGTGGTAAACAACTAAAATACATAAGTTGTATATTTAAAATAGCAATAACATGAGTTTAGATGTATGTTGAAGTTACGGTAATTAAACAATTAAAGTGGAAATTAATTGAAATCAGAATGAGTTTTAAAATAAAATGAATGTAATAAAGATTAAAAAAAGCTTCAAAGCATTAATAGAGAACCGATTAGAGATGATTAGAGATCAAGATAATGTAGTCAAAGGAATTAGTGGAGGAAACCATATTCTAAATACAGAAGAAAAATTATAGTTGGGTTGAGTTTATTAATGCAGAATTCAGATACTCTAGTATTATTTTGGCAAAGAAATGAAACATTGAAACAGCATTTGAGAAACAAAGAAATAGATGAAGCATGTGTTAAGGACAAATGTATGTGTGCTGAGGAAGAGTAAGAAAGAGACATTAATAGGAAAACTGCACAAAAAAGCTGAACAGATAGTCCTCAAAATTATATGTACAGTAGCATTTATAAAGAAGTATTTATTTATTTATTTACATACTGCCTCTATTGTTTTTATAAATAACTCAAGGCAGAGAATATAGATAATAATCCTTCTTCCTCCTATTTCCCCTACAACATCAACCCTCTGAGGTGACTGGCCCAAAGTCACTCAGCAGGTTTTCATGGCTAAGGCAGGATTGGAACTCACGGTCTCCTGATTTCTAGCCTGGTACTTTAATGACTAACTATGAATCACTTATACTAGAACCTTAAATCGGTTTAAAGTGAAATCTTAGGCCACAAAATGCTAATATATGTTATATATTTTACATGATGTATTTTAATGATTTATTATGCCTATATTATTGCATTATTTCTCAATATTTGGGTCTTTGCTACCTAATATAAAAAGACAATTTAATGCATAGCTAATTGTCAGCATTTTTCTGTAGTACAACAGTGTAACATCAGATGTCTGAATGGCGGTACCTGTCTAGAAGACCAATGCCAGTGTCAAAAAGGATATATTGGCACTTATTGTGGGCAACGTAAGTAGACATTTGGCAGCTGTGATTTATTTGAATGATTCCTGTCATGGATGTAGCATAGATATTGCATAGTCTTCTGATATTTTTGAATGGCTGCTATTTCATCTGGATATGGGGATTGTGAATTCGGTGCATTTTTCACCTATTAGGTTCAATGGATAGTCATGAACAAAACATGTATTATGTAGATAGGGTAGTTACAGGGAAGACATGTTTCTCTCAGATGTAATTATAAAAATAAAGAGATCTATTTATAAGAAGCAGTAATAGTATTAGTTTGTTTAAACACCATTAGAATTGTGAAGAAAAGTGCTGGCAGTAAGCAGGAACATTTTGAATGAATTTTTACATTTCAAGGAGTCCTTAATGAAGCAGACTTTTTAATTTATATGTAAAAACAATAACATTGTTATATATTTTGTGATATATATATATATATATATATATATATATATATATATATATATATATATATATATATATATATATATATATATAATCATCTGAATTTCTGCTGTTCACTTCAAATACTCCAGCCATGCTTCACATTCTGGTGTTTTTCAGAAAAATGATCTTAGAAATAAGCCCTGATGGTTTGTTTTTGTCAGTATGACACTGTAAAGTCTATGTAACAGGCTTTTCCTTCGGGAAAGATTTGACGTGAATGGCATTAAAATGCCCCAAATGTTAAACTTATGACACTCATACTGTACAGGTAATCTTCATTTAATGTCTACCTACCTGTATAGTGAAATGGGAATGACTACAATACCTACATGCACTGCTGATGAATCTAATAATTGAAGAGTGATTGTTTTCATTTCTTTGGAACGTATAAAGCCATGTATAGATAAGTATAATGGAAGTTTGAAAACATTACATTTCATAAATTACAGCCTGCTGCAAATGACAAACTGTGACTTAAGGAAGCACAAGGAAATTGGAGTGTTTCTTCATTTACTGAATTTACAGCTCAGTCTATGAAACAGCTAGTGATTGATAACTAATGAAATAATAAAAGGCATTTTTTCTCAAAAAGGATATAAAGTTTAAAAGTTTCCAAAAACTAATATAGCAGGTACTATCTGGTAGCAATTAATTTTGTAGAATGTACAATATTTTCTGAAGTATTTGCTTAGCTGATTGTGTAGAGCAAAGCAACTTAAGGAATCTACTCTAGAACATTTAGAATCTTCTTTCCCATGAAATTGTTAATATTGGTAAGCAGGACCTATAAAGTATATTCAATGCCAAGCCATGGTTGGATATTACCTCAATAAATAGAACATGGTTTCAAAGTCCTATACTCCCTCTTTACAGTATATTATAAATTCAATGTTTCCTTTCAGGTTCTTGATCAGTCATTAATTGCCCTTAGACCAGATTCCCAACCCACATTTTAAGAGCAAGTTAAAGTTATAAAGCATAATTTGCAGGTTCTGATAATAGTGGCAAATAATCTGTGTACAAAAATTGAAAAGCATTGTAGAAGTGGTGGAGCACAAGAGGAAGACTGGGAGATGGAGCTTGTTTTTTAAATCAAAGGCTTGATTTTATTTCTGAAAACAATACCAATTAATGGTTTATTGTTGTTGGTAATTTGTTCCTTAGTTATAAGAGTAGAAATATATGATCAAAGCAAAATACAATTATCTATTTCTTGTCTCAGAAGATCCTGTTTTTATATCTGTTGCTCTTTTTTCAGCCTTTCTTTTCCTAGGCATAATATTTGTATTCCCACTTCTTTTATTTTAACTGTGTCATGCTATGTTTCTCTACTAGTTCCTTGGTTCTGATTAAACTGCATCATTTCATTACATTCAGTTTCTTACTGTTATATCCTATTTTTGCTCTTTTGAGTTGGAGCACCATATTTTAAATGAAAAAATGTACCAAAATTGCACAGACATGGTCTTAACAAGTTTGTGAATTATCATTAATTTAATATAATTTACCAAATTGATTATGACCTTTTACACCAAGGGTCTACAACCTTAAACACTCAAAGAATCATTTGGACCCGTTTCCCACAGAAAAAAAACCCACCGGGAGCTACAAAACCTGGGTGGGCGTGGCCAACTCGACGTCACTCACTCCCACCCAGTCACATAATCCCATAGCCACGCCTACCCAGCCGGTCACTAGGGCAGAGAACCAAGAACCACAAAACCCTTCTCTCTCTCTCTCTCTCTCTCTCTCTCTCTCTCTCTCTCTCTCTCTCTCTCTCTCTCTCTCTCTCTCTCTCTCTCTCTCTCTCTCTCCCTCCCCCCTCTCTCTCTCCCCTCTCTCTCTGTATCTATGTCTCTCTCTCCTTCTCCCTGTATATCTCTCTCTGCATGAACTGCAGCAGAGGCTTCTGGGCGACCCTCCTTCTCCTCTCGCCACCCCCTGGCCAGCTGTGGCAGGGCTGGGAGCGTACGCATGAGTGGGGAGACCCTCAAGCGAGTGCCCTCCCTCCCCGTGCACGCCTTTGCTGCGCTTTGGCTGAGCCCACCCGCTTGCTTGAGGAGGGAGGAGGAGGGAATCCGCGACTTCTTTCCTGACCTCCAGGGTGGGCATGCGAGGTTTGGCGGGGCAAGCCCCCTGTTCTCATTGCTCCGAGCTTCTTAAAGTCAGGGCTGGGCGCTGCAGGCTCATCACCCTTTCCGTCGTCCCCCTCCTCCCGAATCCCATTCCCACCCCGCCAGCCTTCATGTTAGTGAGGCTGGTGTCGGCCAGTGTCTTGGAGCGGAGAGCAGGTTGTGTGTCTCCCCAAGCGACCAAGGCATGCCCAGCACCAACAAGGGCCGGAAGAAGCTCCAGCAAGAGTGAGGTGCTGGAGAATCGGCCCCGGCCGCTTCTCCATCCCCTGCCGTCACCCTTACCTTCTCAGCCCAGGCGAGGAGTGATGGGGAGGGGAGGGGCCAGCCAGTGATGGGACAGGGAGCCTCAGCAGAGGGCCCAAAGAGTCGCAAGTGGCTCCAGAGCCGCAGGTTGCCGATACCAGTTCTACACCATTAGACAGGACAGCTTACAAAATTCTCAAAAAACACAACATTAAAAACATGCATAAAAAGACAGCCTCAGACTAAATCAAGCAGAACAATAAATCATACAATGCAAGAAGGACCCCATATATGCATTAAGAAACACATTAACCCAGGCCTGGGAGCAGAGCCAGCTCTTAGGGGCTTTGTGAAATCCAAGGATATTTAAAGGAAGAGAACTCAGTGAGGAATCAACATGGTTTATCTTTAAAATTTTGGTATAGTGGTGTTACAGAAGAATGGAATATCCTGAAGAAGGGCATGGCTGATTAAAATGAGGTCAGGATAAAATTACATTGTAACATTTTGTGGCAATTCCCATTTGGAGTCATTGAATGTTAGTTCACCAGTATTTAGAGAGATAATATTTAGATTATGACAATATAGTTATTTGTTACATAAATTGTTCAGTTGCTGCCATAGTTCACTGTCCTACTGTATATAAAAAAATAATTGTATGGTAATTACCAAACAGCAATCATTCATTTAATGAGATCTAATTTCTTGACTCTTTTTTCCATGCTTAAATGCCCCCCCCCCTTTCTACTTATCTGTTCTTTTGGCACAAGAGAATGAATGCTTTCAAAAGCTGACCATATGCTGTTTGAGCCTTTAGTTGGGAAAATTGCCTAAAATACTCAAACCAAATAACGTCTTATAAATGTATCTGTTTTGTAACAGTGAAATACAACTATTATGTATGCATCATTTTTTCATACTTTGTAGACTATTGGAGCATTGTGCATACTGCAATGAAGGATTAATTTTGAATTTATAGGCAAGTATTGCCTTTTTTCAAAATCTCTTAGAATGCAACATATGTCTGCTATAGAAGTAATACAAATTTGTCAAGTTCTGTTATTCAAGTTTAAATAAGCTAACATATACATACTTGGAAAAAAACTGATGCCTGTTCAAAACTTGCATTTTTAAAAATTCCCACACCCAGACTATCTGTGAATGAAAATGTGTTGACCATTTTAACACTGGTTTCTACATATACTTAGGACTGTTTGTAAGTCTATGTTTTTAGACTTCTGTATATTCATTAGTTTTACTCACCCTTGCTTTGGAAGATTTTACCTTAGTTATTAATGACTACATTGTGCCAGTAAGAGAAGAAATGTATTTATTATATTGTTATCTATTTAATGCAGGAGTTTTTCAGGCTGATTAGTGTGTCATTGAAGAGTAAATATAAAACTACTAACAAAATAATACAGTAAGCAATGAAATATATTTATTTTATTTATAGATAACCAATTAAATAAAAGAAACATTAAAATAATGCAATTACCCTGATACAAAAACATATGAAATAAAATATATAAACACAACTATCCAAGTATAATATGGACAGTGTAATTTTTCACTCTCTTTTTACACTTTTTTACAGATGACGTACATAATCTCAAGGTTTTGTAGCCTCAAAACATATGATAGAAAAGTCTTTAAACTGTTGCTATTATTTTTTCAACACTGTAGATGAATTACGTTGCTTTTTTCGCATTTTGATCTTTTCAACACAATCTTTTCCTTAGTTCCCTCACTTTGAGTATTACTTGTCTCCTCTAACTATCTGGATGTATGCTTTTTTCTCTTCTTTTCCCAGACACTGTGGCACTGCAAACAAATGTCATGTCCCCTGAGATGTCTAGATCTGCAAGAGAAGGGAGTGGGTTCTGCTGAATATAAATGCTTGTTTTCTTAGAGGCCAGGTCAAAAATCTTAGGGAATATAGAAAGCATAACAAATGGTGCTTTAATCGTTGTATGGTAGAAATGCTTTCTTCAGATGTGTGAAATTCATTATTACAGAAAATCCTTTCAGGCTGTACTTGGCACATGTAATTTCTATATGTTACAGTATATTTAAAAAGTGATATATTTGAATATGATTTTCAGTGAAACTGTATTTTGATATTTTAGTATTGAAAACAGAATATTTTAATGTAGCATAACATTCATTTCTTTCTTTTTTGCTACAATTAATGATTGGTTTAAAACTGTCTTCTTCCACTTTTCTTTGATTTTATAGCTAACCTCTGAATAAGTAGTGCCATTTATCTAAATGTTTTTAAGACATTGTGTTCATGTTTTGGAATAGGTTTTCAGTATCTATTTAACATTCAAATACCTTCTGATTTCTCCAGCCGTCATGTACTGTATGACCTTTGTTCTCCCAAAGCTTTAGGCACCATTTATATAACTAAACTTGTCATTAAAGAACTGACTTCTACCGACCCATCCTTCAGGTTCATGTGAGCAGTTGGTGATTATTTTTCCCTTCAGGAAGTTATGCTTAATATGAATGAAGAGAAAGCCAGGGCAATCCACCAGTTGCTTTTTTTTTTTTCATTTGTCCCTCATTAAAATTGTAGGGACAACATCTGCCAGTCATTTTAATGTCATGAGGAAGAACCTTAATTTAGGTGTTCCTCAAAAATTCATTTACATTTTCAATTATGTCATGTCAACACCTACTGTAAATGACACTTGTATTGGTTGAGGGCAAGTACAAGGTATCGTAGCATATTTTGGACTCATCAATGAAGCTGTGTCATCTAGTGGGATCCAGGAATCTTGCCTTTTCTGTTGCAGCACCTTTCCTCTGGAATGGCAACTGGCCAGAGACCTAGATGGCTCTCAATCTGATAATGTTCAAGAAAGACTTGGCAAAGAATTTAAGCCTTGTCCCAGGCTTAAAATTGTATGAATTAGCTAACTAATTAATTAATACAGGCACATTTTCCTAATTCATTTTCTTCTAAGCCTTCTCAATTAGGAATAATGATTATTGTGAATATCCAGTTTTTTAACAGTCCTCAAGTGACTATTTTCACTTTATTATATACATATAATTTTTTTATTCGAAACATAGCTGTCTGTGAACATGGATGCCAGAATGGAGGTCGCTGCATCGGGCCCAATCGTTGTGCGTGTGTATATGGATTCACAGGCCCTCAATGTGAAAGAGGTAAGAACTACAAAATCAAAATGAAATGTACCCAAAATCTGAATGTTTCCCATTAAGTGCTGTAGTGCTAAATAAGAGGCATGTGGGATATCACTTCTGTTTGCAAGCAATTAGAATAGCAGTTTGTAATATGATGTTGATATTATTCCAGTTAGGAATTTAAGACTTTTTTTTCAAAGAATGGGCAGATAGCAGATCCCTGTATTTCTGCTAAGCAAGATAAAATAGAATTGTACAGTAATCTGAGCATTGGGAATGGATCAGTATACAGGTAAACCTCAACTTATAACGGTTCATTTAGTGACTGAAGTTAAAATGGCACTGAAAAAACATGACTGTTTTTCACACTAATGACCATTGCAGCATCCTCGTGGTCAGAATTTGGGCACTTAGTAACTGGTATATATTTATGACAGTTGCAGTGTCCTGAGGTCATTTGATCACCTTTTGTAAACTTCTGATAAGCAAAGTGAATAGGGAAGCCAATTTGCTTAATAAACGTGTTACTAACTTAAGTTGTAAAATGGGGCAAAATTCAGTTAATGTTTCGCTTAGCAACAGACATTGTGGGCTCAATTGTGGCCCTAAGTTGAGGACTGCTTGTATTAGTAAAGATATAACTGAATTAGAACTCTTCATGCTTGGTTAGTTTATGGTTCAGTGTATTGTGCCCCATGCAGCAATCCAAGCTAAAGAATTCCTGACAAATGACTACTTATGCTTGAATATATCTTTCGGTGGAGCAAAACTCAGTTTTTGTATAATTGATTCCAGTGCTAAATTTCTCTTGCTACCAGAAAATCTTTCATCCTGTTCAAATGGAATCTGCTTTTCTGTAGTAAGTTAAGTCTGTTATTTCACATATTATACTCCAGGATAATAAAGAAGATGTCTTAGCTTTTAGTGACATTCCTTGAATAGTGTATCATGCACCATAAACATTCCTAGTTCATCCATTTCTCTTAATAGAATATAACCAAAAGCAGCATTTGTCTTTATTTGCACTGTTGATTTATATTGTTTTATAATCAATTATTCTGAGATCTTTTTCAAAATAACTTTTGTAAAGCTAGTTGTTACCTGTTCTGTACTTATTATTTCATTTCGGTTACTTACATGGATAATTTTGTAGTGTTGACTGCCAAATTTCATTCTACTGTTTTCAATCTATTTATATTCAAAATTTGTTATGAATTTTCTACCATCTTTTTTCTACCATCTTAGTTATCCCTCCCAATATTGTGTTGTCTGCAAATTCTGTAACTGTTTTTATCTCATTTAAATAAGGTAGTCCTCAACTTACAACCACAATTGAGCCCAAAATTTATGTTGCTAAGTGAGACATTTGTAAAATGAATTTTGCCTCATTTTACCACATTTCTTGCCACAGATCCTAACTGAATCACTACAACTGTTAAGTCAATAACACGGTTGTTAAGGGAATCTGGCTTCCCCATTGACTTTGCTTGTAAGAAGGTCGCAAAAGGTGATCACATGAACCTAGGACACTGCAGCTATCATAAATATGAGTTAATTGACAAGTGTCTGAATTTTGACCACACAACTGCAGGGATCCTGCAAAACTGCAAGTGTGAAAAACGGTAATAAGTCACTTTTTTCAGTAACTTTGAACAGTCACTAAACAAACTGTTGTAAGTCGAGGACTACCTGTAATTAATAAAAATGTTGACTGTTAAAGGCCAAACACTAGATCTGGTGGCATCTTTCTTGATTATCTTTCCCCAGTTTATTTATCTATATATGCATTCCACCAATTCCTTTTGGTTCAGTGTTATAACAAACAATTATGATATACTTCTGAACATATTTTTCAGTGAATTATACAGTCACTTTTTTGTCATACTTAATAAGCTTTTCCTTCCCTTCATTGCTTTGTTCTACCCTGCCCTGGAGCTTGTTAAGCCAACAGGAAGCTTTATTGTACTTTAAGCAAAGTTATTTCAGGGGGGACATAGTTCAAGTAGAAAAAAAGGAGGCTGCATGGTAATCTAGAGGGTTGAGAGGTTTCTTAAAGTCAATCATGGCAATGGTTTCCCTTACAGTTGGTCCCTCGTACCATACTCAGTGTTAAAAGTCCTACACCATACCTGTTCTGACCTAGGCTTCCTGATAAATAATAAAGCACAAACGGAGTCCCAAAAAAACCTCTTTTTATTTTAACGGCTGTGAATTATGTTCATTCCCAGCTGTAATAAGTCCCAAACAATGTTAATTAGTCCGACAGAAGTCTTTCAGAAGAAGGCATATAAGCACCAACCTTTATCTTTCTTGACACGCTGCCAAAGACCTAATTGGCAAGGAGCTTTGCAAGGCCAAACAGAACACAGAGTTACACCGATCAGAATTGAACCAAGTTGCTTCCTGCAATGAGCACATCCGTTTGCTCCACTTTTATATCCTATGGGAGGGGCCAATCATCTCCAAGCCTTACTCCCGAGTAGTCCTTCTGTAACTCTTCTTTCCTTCTGGCAGCTCTGTGCATGCGCGCATTGGGAACAGGCTCCCCCTGTTCCTCTGAGTCGCTCATGTTAGCCTCTGGAGGCTCTGGAGTCAGCACAAAACTCCCAGATGGCCTGGGCCCCATCTCTGGCTCTGGCACAGAGCCTTCTCCAGACTCCAGGCCTGGCCCATGGTCCTCCCCAGCCTCCTCACTGTCCGACTCTGCTGCCAGCTCCGCCGGCTGCTGGCGGACCACAACAATACCAAACGAAACCAAAGAAAACCCCAGCTACATTCGTTCCAATCGTGTTACTGTAGAATCAACAGAATATTGGGAGGCTCATATCTATGCTAGCAGAACCCTTCATTGATATACTGTATCTCTGGGGTTAAACAAAGGAAAATTGTTTTACATGATGCCAGAAGGGGATTTTGTCCTCGCCTTAATTCCTTACAACCAGCATACATTTCACTTAGGCTTGCAGTCTTACTAAGTTGCAAAGAAGAATAGTATGTCTGGTAATAAAGTTCAATAATAATTTGTGCATTTTCCTAAAGAAAGATGTATGTTTTATATCAGGGGTCCTCTACTCCTGGGCCATGAACCGGCACCAGTCTGCGCTGCCCTAGGAACCAGGCTGTACAAGCGAGTGAAGCCCCATTCACACATGTGCAGGATCCAGGCACTTCACGAAACCACACACCCCAGTCTGTGGAAAAATCGCCCTCCACGGAACTGGTCCCCGGTGCCCAAAAGGCTGGAGGCCATTGTGGTAGATTACACAAAGCAGTGAAACTAAGTGCTAAACAGACAGTAAATCTATGCTGGTAACTTAACTATATTATTATTCAGTAATGTACATTACAATGTGTACAGTATAATTTTGTATATTTTATAAGATGCTCTGCTTCTTAATATCTGTATTCAGAATTGTAAATTTAAATAATTTATCATACCAATGCTTATGTGTTATATTTGAATATCAAACTTAAGTATTTTATAAGGTAATTGGAATGAAATATTTTAGTTAATACGTAACATTTAGTTTTCCTTCATAATAGCGTCTTAGAATGATAAAGCATGACTGCTTATTCAGCTATCTTGGTTTCCAGCTGAAGGCAGAAGCCAGCTGAAGGCAGAAGGATGAAAAGTAACTAATCATTGAAATTATTACAATATATTTAATTGTCATGTTACAAGAAAGTAGTTTTGGGGAACTTTCCTAGGTACATTTTTCTATATAAATATTTATATTCATTATTGAACTGTTGGCTGTGGTTAGCTCTATTCCTGGTGTAAAAGACATACATTCTGTTTTTTTAGAATAGAACCTAGAACAAAATGGAAACATTCTTTTTAAACAAAATGTATCTTATAAATATAAATTTGTAAGATATAAATTTCATTTAAAGCATGAGAAAATACAAAAGGTAATGGCATTTCCCCCCATTTTAATTTGCTTGGGAAAGTGAAGGTTTTAAATGGGTGCCAGAAAGATTGTAATAGAGATGCCAGATACATTTCTTTAGGGAAGACATTCCACAAGTGGGATGTCACCCTCAAAAGCTTTTTCTTTAGTTGTTTCTTGGCTTGTTTTCAGTAAGCCTTTTCTGGCATTTACTTATATTGGCTGCTTGTGACTCAATATAATTCAGCCAAGTTATGTATCTTACTATAAAGAAGCCACCATATACACACCAGTAGTAATCATTAAAGGTTGTGAAATATTTCTTTATCATTTTGTTTTTCCAGTGCTTGAGATCCCAATGCATGTCAGCATATATACTCTATATGTGTGTTTCTGTGTATCATTTTTAAGTAAATAATTGGAATTTCTGAATTTAAAATACTACAGATATTCAGTACCCTTTATTTACTTTTCTGTTAATAACATATATTTTATCAAAATAAGATATATTTTAACAAAATTAAGGAAACTGTATTTCATAATAAATATTTAAGAACTGATACAACCTAGAATTTCTAGAAAACTAATGCTTGCAACTTGAAACATTTTTTGTTCCTCAAGTTCTATATCTATATTCATAATTATTATTTATAATCTAATCTTCCTTATTTACCTTCTGTAAAGCCATCCAATTCCTTATGATAAAGCTGAAGACTTGCTGATTCATAATACATTTGTAGGTGCTTTCATTTTATTTTATTTTATTTTATTTTATTTTATTTTATTTTATTTTATTATTTTATTATTTTATTATTTTATTATTTTATTATTTTATTATTTTATTTATTTATTTATTTATTTATTTATTTATTTATTTATTTATTTATTTATTTATTTATTTATTTATTTATTTATTTATTTATTTATTTATTTATTTATTTATTTATTTGACTCTTGGAATTTATCGGTATGGTGAGGAGCCTTTTTTCAGCTGTTTATTTGACAGATGGACACAAACAATTCCAGTCAGAACCCGTCCTTTCTTTTTTTTTAATAGAATAGAATTCTTTATTGGCCAAGTGTGATTGGACACACAAGGAATTTGTCTCTGGTGCATATGCTCTCAGTGTACATAAAAGGAAAAATACAGAAAAAAATAAAAAAATACATTCATCAAGAATCATAAGATACAACACTTAGTGATAGTCATAGGTTAATAAGCAATCAAATCATACTAGGAAACAAACAGAACAATATAAATTGTAAAAATACAAGCAACATGGTTATAGTCATAAGTGGGAGGAGATAGGTAATAGGAAGAATGAGAAGAATAATAGTAATACAGTTTTAGTAAATAGTTTGACAGTGTTGTGGGAATTAGTTGTTTAGCAGAGTGATGCATTCGGGGAAAAACTGTCCTTGTGTCTAGTTGTTCTGGTGTGCAGTGCCCTATAGCGTCGTTTTGAGGGTAGAAGTTGAAACAATTTATGTCCAGGATGTGAGGGGTCTGTAGATATTTTCTCAGCCTTCTTTTTTGACTCAGTATACAGTCCTCAATGGAAGGCAGGTTGGTAGCAACTATTTTTTCTGCAGTCCTAATTATCCGTTGAAGTCTGTGTCTGTCTTGTTGGGTTGCAGAGCCAAACCAGACAGTTATAGAGGTGCAGATGACAGACTCAATAATTCCTCTGTAGAACTGAATCAGCAGCTCTTTGGGCAGTTTGAGCTTTCTGAGTTGGCGCAGAAAGAACATTCTTTGTTGTGCTTTTTTGATGACGTTTTTGATGTTAGGTGTCCATTTTAAGTCTTGAGATATGATAGAACCTAGAAACTTGAAGGTCTCTACTGTTGATATTGTGTTGTCTAGTATTGTAAGAGGTGTTAGTATAGGAGGGTTTCTCGTAAAATCTACCACCATTTCTACAGTTTTGAGTGTGTTTAGTTCAAGATTGTTCCGGTTGCCCCACAAGGCTAGTTGTTCAACCTCCCATCTGTATGCAGAACCCGTCCTTTCCCTTAATCAATTTTACATACAGTATGGACAAAATATATATTCCTTAAATTCAAAGATTCCAGGGAAAACCAGCGGAGTAAGTTTTGTGACAAACAGAAGAGTGCTACCGTACAGGGGCTGCTGCATTAAATAAAGCACTACCTAGTTAAAAAGTCAGTAATTGTTAGTATACCTGGAATAGAGTCTTAACTAATTCTCAGCTATAATTTGCATTGCTGTCCTTACTCATGTAACTGAATACCTGAAGAAGGAAAGAAAGCCTATAGGTGTTTCATGTGATTGACAATCCTCATTCAGTCCATAAAGTTCTAATTGGTCCATCCATATTGCCTGGAGAAGGCTTTAGGCTACGTGTTAAATCTTGGTATAATTTTATGGTGCATTCACATTTACAAAACTTTAATATCTATTAGTTTTTTAAAATGTATATTTCAATATAATATTAAAAGTGTTTTTCAATTGAAAAGCTAAAAAGAATAATGTTAGGAAATGACATCCACATCCACATCCTCAGTTTACCAGGACACTCTATGGTACGGTTTACAAGTCTTGATGCTTAGCTAGTCATTCAAAAATAAATGAAGATTATTCAAATGGTATAATTCAGTAAAACGAATAACCACCCAAAATGGAAATTGATACTGAATAACCCAATCTGATAATGTGACCTTCAGTTTATTATAAGCCTAATCAAGGTTAAAATAATCTTGATTACAATTGTAAAACAAATTTTCTCCTTTAATTACAGAAGTAAAGATATAATCCTTTATTTGTTAAATTTCTGGTCTTGCAAATATTTGAATAACATTATGGCTATACTGTGTTTCTCCCCCCCCCCCCCTCAGGTGATAACTTTTTGCACATGATCATTTTCTCAAATACCTTCTTTACCTGGATTATCTTTAATCTGTTTGCATTTGTGTGTGTTTTCTGTAAATTGAAATAATAAAAAAGCAACATTCTGAAATTTGGCATACTGTCAGTTGTATAATGTCTCTCATAATAGGCTATTGTATAGTAGAGATTTTTATTAAATCCTTCTATTATTTGAAAAGATAGACAAGGTACTCTAAGACTAGAGTTTCAGTTTTAATATTTTTGGTGGTTATAAAAAATATTTTAAAAATCATGCCCTTGGACCTTAGAGATCAGTGGTTTATTGGGACAAGAGCATTAATGGGGAACAGATTATTGCATCGAATAACAGAACTAGATTGAAAAATTCCTGTGTGTTTAAACAGATGGGATGGAGGAACATTGCCTGTGCATTAAACTGTTTCCTTTTAATTTCCAGATTATAGAACAGGGCCTTGTTTTATTCAAGTCAACAACCAGATGTGTCAAGGTCAGCTAGCTGGTATTGTTTGCACGAAGACACTTTGTTGTTCAACTATTGGACGTGCATGGGGCCACCCTTGTGAAATGTGCCCTGCTCAACCTCAACCATGTCGTCGTGGTTTCATTCCAAACATCCGCAGTGGAGCATGTCAAGGTGAGCAAAATACTTTACTAATATTAAAAGTTTCCCTGCTATATCTTAGAATAAATTATTCCAGCCAGATTATATTTATTCCTTTTTGTATACTGTTTACTGTATGTTCAAAATAGCAAATATTTGTGCAAGTATCAAGTACTTGCTAGGTTGCATTATGTTACAATGAAATTAATGTCTTTGGGAAAGAATGACATACTACAAAGAAAACATGCAAAAAGAACTGTACTGTGGATTTGTTAATTAAGACACGGGTTTAATTTCTACATTAAAAAGTTGTACGGTTTTCTTGAAACAACTTTTTGCATTTGAAATTATCTCAATCATTTTGGATATGCTTCAACTCTTTTGAATTCCTAAAATTTGGAAACTGGAGCAACTATTTTGAACTTAAAATAGTTTTTTTTTTAATTTTAAAAAGTTTGAAATAGAACATTACTACATATTATCAGATTTCCATATATTAAATAATTCATGTTCCCTTAAGAAGTAAGATAGAGGAGCAAATGATACTAAACTAAAAGATGATTCCTTAGTGAACATTTACTATGCAATCATAACTCCATCATTATTATTATTTTTATATGCTTTAGCAGGGCTAAAAAGTACAAGACAGATATTGCGAGATGTCCCTGTGAGGGATATTTTTTGCTATATTTTATTCTAAACATAACAGCCAATACAGGGTAGCAAATGACTGCTTATTTATAAAGTTAACAAATGCCTACCAACAATGAAGCATGTTGTCATTTCAAGAAAAAGGCAAATCAGTAGGATCAGTAGGATCAATAGATGTGGATCAGTAGATCCGTGGTGGTGCAGTGGTTAGAGTGCAGTACTGCGGGCTACTTCTGCTGACTGCCAGCTGCCTGCAATTTGGCAGTTCAAATCTCACCAGACTCAAGGTTGACTTATCTTTCCGAGGTGGGTAAAATGAGGACCCAGACTGTTGGGGGCAATATGCTGACTCTGTAAACCGCTTAGAGAGGGCTGTAAAGCACTGTAAAGCAGTATATGTCTAAGTGTTATTGCTATTGCTATGCCACAGATGGTACACCTGCTAAGTGCATCATTGATACTATCACAAGATGGCATAATATTTAACTAGCAATGATTAGAATTAATAATAGATGAAAATGTATTATTTATATCCCATCTATATTATTTTTATAAATAACTCAAGAAGGGTGAACATATCTATCCTCCCCCCTCCTGTTTTCCCCAGAACAACCATGTGAGATGAGTTGGGCTGAGAAAGAGAGTGACTGGCCCAAAGTCACCCATCTGGCTTTCATTCCTAAGGCAGGACCAGAGCTCAATCTTTCAGTTTCTAGCTTTTCAGTTTCTGCCTTAACACTAGACCAAGCTGACTCTTATATAAAATACGCCAATCATATTCTTTTGCTTTATGTTTTGACAGGATATTTTAATCTGTTCTTTAAGATTGTTACTACTGTACAATTTAACACACACGAAGCTCCTAATAAGAAAAAAAAACTCCAATTATTTGTAGTTTATTTTGCATTCTGAATGACTATACAGCATTCTTTCATTTTAAAATATTATCATAATAGTGTTACAAGGTTAATGATTATTGAACATAAAGACCATGTTCAACAAATTGGGAAGGAGAACTGCAAACATCTTTATATCTACATGAATAAGTCAGAACAAATGGTAAAAAGATTTTAAAGATTTTAAATCTTTACTGATTTCAGCAGCTCCAGTTGGCAGTGGAGGTACAGATGAAGAGAGCAACACAAAAACCCTTTATTTGTGTAATGTAGTTATATGTCTCAAATGCTTCAGGCAGTGAGACCCAACAAACCTAAACATACATAAACAAGTAAAAGCATTTTGGAAAGTATACACATTACAAACTACCATATTTTAAGACGCACCTTTTTCCTCCCTAAAAGTGGCTGAAAATTTGGGTGCGTCTTATACTTCGAATGTAGCTTTTTTTCCAGCCCTAACTAGGTGCTAACAGATCTTCCCAGCTCTTACCTTGCAGGCTTTTTCATTGTTACTCTCTCCAAAGAATGTTTTTCCAGCCCTAAGTCTTTGCAGGTTTTTTTTCATTGCTCTACTTGCTCCAAAGAAGTTTTTTTCTAGCCCTAACCAGGTGCTAACGATCTTCCCAGCTCTTACCGGCTTGCAGGCTCTTTCATTGTTACTCTCTCAGAAGAAGGTTTTTTTAAGTCCTAACCAGGGGATAAAATAATGTGCTGAAGCTGACCAGACTAAGGATGCTAGCCAGATGAATACCTGGTAGGCAGATTGTTTTCCCCTATTTTCCTCCCCAAAAACTAAGGTGCGTCTTATACTCTGGTGCGTCTTATACTCCGAAAAATACGGTAAATGTCTTTAGTTTTGCAATTTTGTTTGCAGTAAAATATCTTTGAGAGAAAACTCCCAAGTTTTTAATACATTATTTAATATGTTTAGTATATTATTTAATACATTATGTTTAAATAAATGTTTATGGGAATGGGCCATGCAAGCGGTGGGCGAGCATGCGAAGCTTCATTTGTGTATGCATGGGATTAGTCTGCACGCACAAAACCTTCGCCCCCAACTCTGCTGCCGGTCCATGGAGTCAGAAAGGTTGGGGACCGCTACGCTAGCTTGTTTATGGGGAACTGTTCTTAGAAACAGAACCAACAAATTTTCAGTACCTACTGTATATTGTCTGTACTGTATTTCTTTCAAATGTAGGTTAGTTTGATTAGGTCTTTCAGCTACAGCTAGAAGCTTTTTCTGAGCTTCTTTGGGTAGTTTGATTAGATCTTTCAGTTATAGCTAGAAGCTTTATTATCATGCTTCATAACAGGGTATCATATTTAGAATAATTCTATGCAATTTGAATCCTTAATTAAAATGTGAATTGTTTTCTTTCTCTAATAGTTTTCAGGGATTGAATTCTCTGCTCCTGACTTGGTTTTCTTTTCTTTATCTTTTCTTTTCTTTTTTTCTTTTTTTTTCTTTGTGGTATTTATCCTGATGTACATTCTTAAATCTCATTTCTTATAACCTGTAATAGCCTGTTGCTGAAATACTGAATAATGCCATTTCTTTTCAGTTATATCAATTATGTTGTATTTAACTAAGAAGTACATTATTAATCAATATTCTAATCTTTTATTTGTCACACTCCTAAAGCTAGTTTCTGTAACATAATCTGATTGTGGAAAACATGACACTCTCTACCAGAGTACTTTAGGAAAAACTAAGTCTTTACATGTGTTTGAGCTGATGGAACAGAATGCCATATTTTGCAGTTGATCATAAAATTGATATACTGGTACTCAAATTGTAATTAGTCTGAGATCCAGTTCCAGATAAGCCGAGCCTGTGGATAGTGAAAAAGAATAAAGTAAGAATAAAAATAAAACTAATAAAAATAAAATTGAATTAAAGAAACAAAAAAATTCAAAATTTGTTTGTATTTGGCACTGAACAATCATTAGCCTTCAAAGGTAGGCTAATTGTCATAGGACAATAATTTGATATCTGTCTTACATTAGATAAAAGTTGTTCAGTTAGTGCAGAAAAAATCAGAATTGATTTAATAAAAGAAACCATAGAAAGAGATAACTATACAAGGGCAAATGTGATTTTTCATTTACTGTATATTTTCTGATGATTTTCTGTCACAGTATTGTGAATATATCATTGTGTAAGTCTATCTGATATATGCAGATATACTTCAGCCCTAGTTTATCTCCTTGTCTAGTAAGATACTTTCTAACTTCAGGTCATAATATAGGAAAACGATTTTTTAAAAAAAATCTCGATCTCTTTTCAGTAGATCAGTCTTAACATAATGAAAGTCACTTGCTTTTCCTCGTTTAGAAAAACATTTTTTTATTTTTATAATTCGGTTATAGACAGAATCATTAACATTTCTTCAGTGCAAAAATATTTTTATTTCAAGGAGAAAGGGAAACTTATCATATTTTTGTTTCCTGTACGTACAAAGGGTCCTTGCAGATTTTACTCTGCTAATCGTTGCCGACTATAGGGGGCGGTGCTCATCTCTGTTTCAAGGCCATAAGTACAAGAATTCCTTTTAATTACTTAATTACTTCATTTCATTCAACTGTGAAACAGCTTCTTGTGAGGGAGTCAGACAGAGACTTCTTTGTAAAGTAATTGTCACTAGAGAATTCATATTTTGCTGTTTGCACATTAATTTGCTACTTAAAAACATCTGTAAATTGTTAGTACTAACTAGTGCTTTCCTGACACACTTGGTTACAATAACAGTGGCAGATAAAGAATGTACAGTACTTCTACTCAGTAACTAAATGTATTAAGTGCCCATTGAAGCATGAGTCAAAAACAGAACATAATTTAAGAAATGAAAAGGTTATTGGGAATATTGAAATGGTTACAAATACTATGCTTCAGCTAGTATCAAGTTTGGCTGGATTGTATTTTATAGTATTTTAAATGCACAAAGATCACCTGCTACCATTTTGTTGTTTAATGCTGTTTCTCCATTGATTGCATCACCTGAAATAGAATGAATGTATTTCAGTGGTTTTCCATCCATTAAAACATTCAATTTGAAGATGACAGGGAAATTCTGTTCGTGCATTTACTGTTTAGTGTTCATTGATACATGCAAATTGTTAGTTTTTGAATGATAAACAAGCATGCATGTTTGGAATCATAGAAATTTGCTCATGATTTTATCTTGTTTCCAGTTTGTTGATACATAGAACAACTGAAAACAATCCAAGGAAATAATGGTCCAAATGGTACTGATACTAGCACACTGCACTATTATATCAACTTTGACAAGATGCACAATATATGAAACTGCACTCATTTTTCAGACACAATAGAGTTAAATGTGGCTGTTCATAGGTGCTCGATGATTGTTAATTATTAAATTACCAATATTGCTCACATTTCTGAAGACTTTGGTAGCAATATTTCCAGATATTTTATAGTAAAGAGAATGTTTATCAAATCATTTCTATTGCAACTACTAACTTACTAATTGAAGAGCTATTGAGCTTTTTCAGATAATTCCGTTGTAGACCACTTCCATGTGTAAAATTATCTTCTTAGAAAGTATATTAATTTTATTAATCTACTTTGTAGTATATTAAACAGCCTAGAGACTGTGCACCAAAATGGAAATGTATTAAAATGGTAAGCCTTAAGAAAACAGGATATGAACATGGCTTTGTCTCAGTTTTAATCTAAATGATACATTATGGAGGCTAAGGTATTTTAAATAAATTCAGTAAAACATAAACACTTCCTGCAATTATACTAAAAACTAAAGCTTGATATTCATTGCTATGTTAGATCCAAACTCTTTTTTTCCCCACAGTGTACATTCTTTCAGATTGTTGGATCTCTGAAAATATTTCTATATTATTATTTTAAATAAGTTTGTTTACTTTAATATTAAAGTATAGTAACTGAGAGAAAGTGAATTGAATCCATCCAAATGTACATTTCAGGATACATGTGCACAGAAATTTAAAACCAATATCATTTTCTAAAATTAAAAAAAAAGGTTGCAAGGGTATTTTTTTCTAAGATTTATAGTAATCTTACAACTTGGGTGGCATGGTGGCCTAATGGTGAAGATGCTCGCCTCCTACTTGGAAGATTGAGAGTTCAATCCTAGGTAGCAGCAGATGTTTATCTCCTAGGGCACAAAGAAAAAATATCTGCTACAAACTGCATGGTGTTAGGAAAGGCATCCGGCCAGTAAATGTTTAGCTCCATCCAGTTGCCCGGACTGAAATTGCAGGATCATAAAAAGGGAGAAATTTTCCATTGACCTTTGAAGAAATGTCTATGAATTCTGTATTCTAGTTGTTACCAGCAGAAAAATCCTCTATTTAGAATGGCTTGCAGTCAAATAAGACTTATTTTGAAGAACAAAGGAAGATAAATTTTTAGAGTTTATCTTACTTAATTTACAGATATAGATGAATGTCAGGCTATCCCTGGAATCTGTCAGGGGGGAACTTGCATCAATACAGTCGGATCATATGAATGCAAATGCCCTGCTGGTCATAAACAGAATGAAGCAACGCTAAAGTGTGAAGGTAAGTGAAATAACTTTTAAAAATAATATACAGTAGTTGGTACCTATACTGCCTTTTGAAAGCATAGACAATGGAAACCCTACAATTTTCATATTATTTGGAATGACCCCACATAGCAATTGTGGGATTCCTAATATTAAATAAAAACAATAAAGAACTTTTAAAATCTTTTTAATGCATATTACACTCTTCAAACAAAATGTCATTTGCTTAAAAATACAAATTTGAAAATTAACGTTGACTTAATTGTAGACTGAGATTAAAAAAATCATTTTTAAATAGATCTCCCATTTTCAGAGAAGAAGAGAAAAGTGAGAGAAGTATTCAGTCAATAGATGAATATTTATTTTTTTCTTAACATAACTGATCTCACTTGCAAGTATCCTGTATACTCCCTTCCTTTCCTGATATGTGCACAAAGCCAGTTCAAACATTGCAAAGGGGCAAAACCATAGCTAGGCAACATGCCAGGTTTAACATAATGACTTTGACATTAATGATCCATGTTTCTTAACTGGGAGGCCTGCAGTTTCAGTTATGTTTTTGCATGCTTAAAATATTTTTTCCTATCAATACTCTGAATAAGTATTGTTATTACATTTTCACAAGTTTGCTAACTGAAATTCCTTTAAAAAGCACATTTACTATGTTAGTTTATCTACAAGTACAAAGTCTATTGTACTTCTGTAATTGTATGCAATTGTATATTAGTTTTTATTTTTATTACTGAAAGCTTTTTATTTAGTTACTAGTTATATAGTAGTATTGCAGAAAAACTATAGGGCCCTGGTGGTGAACCTATGGCACGCGTGCCAGAGGTGGTATGCAGAGCCCTCTCTGTGGGCACGCGTGCCATCGTCCCAGCACAGAGTAGGCTATAGGGCGGGTGTCGGCAAGCCGCAGGCTCTTTCGTCCCTCTGCTGCGGATTCCTGTTGGGTGATCCTACCACTGGCTGGCCCCATCCCTCGCCCTCCCCTCCCAGTCACCCCAAAGGAGTCTTTGAGGACTGAACGCCAAGAGGCACGGATTTCCTCTGCCTTCTGTGTTCCCACACCACGCTGAAGCGAACCAAACAGGCCAGGGTCTTCCTCCCCACTAAGCAGCCCCGCCGAGCCCGCTTGCAAACTCTGCCGAGCGCGACTCCAAACGTTCGGCTTATGCATCCCTCCTCGCCAGTGCGGTGGCGGGGAAGGTGCACGCCCTGCCTGCTCCGCTCTCACTGGCCAGAGGTGGGGCTCCATGCCATCACCTCCCAGTCAGAGCACCACATTTGTTTGCTTGCTGGTCGCCTCCGAGGAGGGAGCTGTGCTCAGGCTGCCTAGGCCCACGCCGCGGGGGGAGAGAGGAAGAGGGAAGGGGGGTGTTTCCCCAACAAGATCCAGGTTGGAGTTGCCTTATTTTGCATGGATCTCTAATGCTTGGCTTTGCCTGCCAGCCTCCACTCCCCCTCCACAGCCCAAGTGGTTGGAGGGAAAGAGAGAGAGAAACAGAAAGAGAGGGAGGGAGGGAAACAGAGAGGGAAAGAGAGAGAGAAAGAGAGAGAGTGGGGGGAAAGAGGGAGGGAGGGAAAGAGAAATGACATTACAAAAGTTTTTCTTTTTTATTGTTACTAAATGTAATATTTCAAAGGCAGAAAAAAATGAAGGAGAGAAATACTCTTTCTAGATTAAGGAGTTCAATAATTGTTGCACAGTCATGAAAATACAAGATAAAGAAGACTCAGAATATTATAAAATTTGGGATAATTGGTATAAGTGGATGGAAAATAAACAATAAAATAAACAAATCAATTACTTTAAGGGTGATAATAATCAAATTGAGAAAGACTGATGATAAGCTAGGGATAAAATAAACCAGATATTGAAATGACACGATACGCAAACGCTGTAATAAATTTATACAATTTTTTTTTCTTTTTTCTATTTTTCCTTATTGTATGTACATATATTTTTTTGTGTGTGTGTGTGTGTGTGTCAATGTATAGCTCTTTTTTTTCTGTATTCATATATTTAGAATACTATTAAATATGAAAATATATAGTAACGAATAAGATTGATTTATGTATAGATACCTATATAAGTATACATATATATATGCATACGCCTTTTTTTTTACGTTGTTTTTTGTATGGTTTTTTTTTCCTTTTGCTTTTGTATTATGTCTTTTTGTATTTTTGTATATTTTAAAACAACTCAATAAAACTATTTTTTCAAAAAAAAATAATAATTGTTGCACAGTCAGTGAGGAACAGCACTCCTCCACAAAGTATCCATTAATTTCAGCTAATCTAAAAATATTGATTATAATGATGGAAGGGTAAACCTTGTTTTGTAGTTCAATCTAATATTCACCAGTAATTCTGAATGACTGAGAATCTCCATAGACCTTTACCAGTAATGGCTTCCAAACTTTTGGAATTTCCTTATGAATTGTTAGTACAGAGTTCTAGGGGCAACCAAGTTCAGAATGTTGCCTGGCTCCTTTTCTGGTTTTATTAATGCATAGAACTATAACAATAGACTTTTTAGAAGCTTCCGAACATGAGATCATACAGTTTTAAGTGCTTTATTAATAATAACAAAAACAACATTTATTCATTTGTATGCGTCTACAAAATTGTTCTGGTATATTGCTGGAATTATTTATTAGATATTTATTAGATACTTATTCAATTAAAGTATTTTAGCAAATAGATGCAGTCTTACTTATATTCCTTTATTTCTTCCTTACTTTACAAAGAGGAAAACTGGTTTTCCTGGCAGGCTGGCTTTTTATTAACTTATTCCAAAGCTGGGAATTGGCAATCAGTTTTATAGCTGTGTCTACTCCTGTTTTTGATGCCTGGTCCTTAAATATCAGTTCTTACATCCCTGGCCTTGTTAGGACTTAGAACAATGACACTACTATGTTTTCTCCAGTTAAAAAGTTTCTGTATCCTTGTTAATCGTTAATAAATAGTTCCATATACATTTACTTTGGAGATACTGTATAGATGATTTTAAAAAAATCATACCATCTGCTAGGGGCCACTTCTAGTGTAGCTAATGGATTTATTACTTCTACATCACGCATTTTAAGTGAACACTGAAACCTTTGAAAGAGAGAAGTGTAAAACTTAAAAACTGCATCTAGTAAGACTTTTTGTCTGGTTTCTTTAAACATGCCTTCTACATACTGTATTTGTAATTCAACTTTTATTTTCATGCATTAATGAACTATAAAATTAACTATAGAAACAATCTTCTGTATGAATCTGCCTTGAATAAGATCTGTATTGCTCATTCTTCTATATATTCTGCCATTAAGAAGGCTTAGGTTTATGGGAATATGGGGCAAGATTCTTTTCTGGTTTTACATCCTTTGCATAATTCATTTTATAACGAGTTTAATCTTTTATTAAATGATGTTAAATGTATGACCACTATTTTTAAGAATTTTCCCTTATTAATTTTGATACCGTGTTTCCCTGAAAATAAGACCCTGTCTTATATTTTTTTGAACCCTGAAATAAGCGCTTGACCTTATTGCCATGCAATCAAAAGCCCGATTGGGCTTATTATCAGGGGATGTCTTATTTTGGGGGAAACAGGGTATGTAGATGCTTGTTATTTAATTTATTGTATTTTTATTACAGATTACAATTTCTATTTCTTTTTGTTTTTCTAATTTATTGTTTTAAAGTTTAAAGTGCATTTAGTACTATGTGGTGGTTCAAATATACTGTTAAATAAAAAAATATCCCTCCTGAACTCTACCTCACATGTTAAGTTACTGGCCATATATGCGTGCGTGTGTGTGTGTGTGTGTGTGTGTGTGTATACATATACATATGCACATAAAATCTTAAAAAGAATAAGGTCGGGATGGAGGACAAGACTTTTACTCTCATGGAATCACTTCATTGATTCAATAGTGATTGTACGTACTTCTTGAAGAAGGAAATAGAAGCAGTTTGTACTGCAGAAACTTAAATATTTTTTCTCAGCTTTGTTTCCAAATCCTACAGATGCTTAGTGTTTCCTTTCATCATTTAGGTACAGAAGCAACAACGCATGTATAAACTACATTGTTTAAATTAATAAAGGATGGCTGCAATTTTCAAAATCACAAGGAAACGTAATTTGGATAGTGGGATCAAAATTTGGGACATCACTATTTTATTAAGAAATCTTTGCTTCTGAGATGAACTTCTCATTCATGGCTATTTTTTACAACTTATATAGCATGTACTAATTCCTTATCTACTATAATAGAGATGTAATTATTATATTTAATAAATCTATGTCCATGATTTACAATGGACATAGATTTACAATGTGAAGTATTCTTTAGTATTCTTTAGTATTCTTGCTTTAGAAATGATACTACTACTGAAGATTAGAATTCTGAGCATTAATATATATTGCTACCCTACTTCAATATATACCGTATTTTTCGGAATATAAGACGCATCGGAGTATAAGATGCACCTAGATTTTAGAGGAGGAAAACAAGGAAAAAAGTATTCTGAACCAAATGGTGTAGTAATATATTATTTAATAAAATACCAGTGTATCAGAATACTTTTTACAACCATGTATACTTTTTACAACCATGTACACTTTTTACAAACTTCAAACTTGACAGCTTTTAGACTTGTGGACTTCAACTCCCAGAATTCCTCCTCCAGTCATGCTAGCTCAGGAATGGGAGTTGAAGTCCACAAGTCTTAAAGCTGTCAAGTTTGAAGTTTGTAAAAAGTGTACATGGTTGTAAAAAGTCTTGCCAAGTTTGAAGACCCTTGCACCCCTAACCCCTAACCCAGGGGTCTTCAAACTTGACAGCTTTAAGACTTGTGGACTTCAATTCCAATTCCTGAGATAGCATGACTGGAGGAGGAATTCTGGGAGTTGAAGTCCACAAGTTTGAAGACCCTTGCACCCCCTTGGCAAGTTTAACTTGTGGACTTCAAAATTTTGGGGATTTGGGGATGAAACCACAGAGTCAGGTAGTGAGTTCCAGGCATTGACCACTCTGTTGCTGAAGTCGTATTTTCTGCAATCGAGTTTGGAGCGGTTCATTTTGAGTTTGTATATGTTGTGTGCTCGTGTATTGTTGTGGTTGAAACTGAAGTAGTTGTTGACAGGTAGGACGTTGCAGCAGATAATTTTATGAACTATGCTTAGGTCATGCTGAAGGTGGCGCAGTTTACTAAGCCCAGAATTTCAAGTCTGGTGGCGTAAGGTATTCTGTTGCGAGCAGAGGAGTGGAAGATTCTTCTCATAAAATATTTCTGGACACGCTCAATTGTATTAATGTCTGATATGCAGTGCGGGTTTCAGACAGATGAGCTGTATTCAAGAATTGGTCTAGCAAATGTTTTGTATGCTCTGCTTAGTAGTGTAATATTACCAGAGAAGAAGCTATGCAAGATTAGGTTTACAACTCGTAATGCCTTTTTGGCAATGTTATTACAGTGGGCTTTGGCACTTAGATCATTAGATATAAGTACTGCAAGGTCGTTGACAAAATGATGGTCGTCTGCAGGGGCAGATTGCTCTCTTACCTTGCTACCGCTGCGCTGTGCGTGCATTGCCATGTTTCGTGCACGCGCTTGCTACGCATGCGCACCTCACGCGATTTTGCTTCTGCACATGCGCAGGAAGCAAAAATCATCGGAATCTCGTGAGGGGATGCATGCGCACAATTTTGGTGATTTTTTGCTTCCGCGCATGCGCGGAAGCAAAAAATCATGGAAATCTCATGTGTGTACACATCCCCTCGTGAGACTTTGCTTCCGTGCATGCGCAGGAAGCAAAAAATGCCAAAAAATTCTGAAAAAAGATGGCGATGCGCGATGGACCGGTGAAGATGGCACCAGAGCCATTGTGCGAAAATTGTGTAATCTGGCTGCTCGAGTCGACCGGTGCAGAGTCGACAGCACCGGTAGGAACCCACCACGGGTCGTCTGTAAGGTCGTGTCAATTCAGCTTGCATTTAATGTTCTGATTCTTTTTGCCAACATGTAGGACAGAGCATTTGTTGGTTGAGATTTTGAGTTTCCAGCTGTTCAACCATTCTGACACAAAGTTCAGATCTTTTTGAAGGGTAGAAGTGTTGTCGGTGGTGTTAAATAGTTTTACATCAATGGCAAAGAGAATCCAGTTGCTTATAATATGATCGCAAAGGTCATTTATGTAAAGAATTAAGTGTGTTGGTCCTAGTACACTGCCTTGGGGACACCGCTGTTAACAGGTGCGGGATTTGATAGGGCGTTCCCTATTTTAACCACTTGTTGTCTGTTTGACAGGAACGCAGCTATCCAGTTATGTAGGGGTCGAGAGATGCCATAGGATTTTAGTTTCAGAAGTAGTTTGTCATGTACCACTGAATCAAAGGCTTTACAGAAGTCTATGTAAATTGTGTCTATTGTTTTACATATTAAAACTTGCATATGCCCATTTCTAGTATCCAGCAGGACTGCTCCCCCCCCAAAGAAGAATCTAGATTTTCAGAAAATTCTACACAGGTATCATTTTCTGTATGTAAGTAATGGTATTAAAAATGACTGTCCAACAGAAGATTTGACAGCTACAGAAACATATAACAGTGATGTCCTTACCTCGTGTTAAACAAAAGCATCCTTTCTAACATTGGTCCCTTCTGAGTAATGATCTACACCAGTGGTTCCCAAAGTGGGCGGTACCGCCCCCCGGGGGGCGGTGGGAACCCTTAGGAGGGCAGTGAGAGGGAAGGGTGGTGTCAGGGGGGCAGTGAGAGGAGCCAGGGGGGGCGGTAAGTGGTTCACCATGCTTTTGCACTTGAAGCTCCCTCACATTCCTCGCTCTTGTGTGCAGGGCAGCCCATTCTGAAATAAAACGCGAGATGTTTTCTTTCAGAATGGGCTGCCCTGCACCCAAGAGCGTGGAATGCGACAGAGTTACAAGTGCTAGGTATGATGCCCATCTCACGGCCCGGCTAGCCCCTGCCCAGCCCCTGCCCAGCCCCCGCTCCGCTCCACCCCGCACGACTGGTCCCTCCAAACTGCATCCCATTGTGCAACGGGTGTCCTACCTAGCACTTCAAGCTCCCTCACATTCCTCGCTCTTGTGTGCAGGGCAGCCCATTCTGAAAGAAAACACGAGATGTTGTTGGTTTGTTGCTAAGCAAGAGCGTTGTTAAGTGAGTTTCACCACACTTTACAAGTTGGCCACCCCCACCCAGTCACCTAACCACTAAGCCACGCCCACCTGAGGGGGTGGGGTGGGGGCGGTGAGGATGAGTTTGTAGCACCAAGGGGGCGGTGGACTGAAAAAGTTTGGGAACCACTGATCTACACTTTCCAAAACGTGTGGTGCTTTATTAAAGTGATATAGCCAACACAGTGTGACATGAATCTAACAGCTGCCCTGACATACTTTCTTCAGAAAATTTCAGTGTTTAAAGTGCTGTTAGAAATTTGGTATAAATCTCTGTTCTGAGATTCATAGATAAGTCTTCTTTCTTGACAGATCTTCACTACATTGTTTTGTCTTTTTTCTATTAATATTTTTGATATGTACATGTGGGATTTCTGTAGTCTAAAAATCTTTTAAAACATAGAGGACCAAAAATACAAATAAATTGAATGCATTATTTTCAAGAAAGCTATAGTGTTTTGACCCTCTTACCTGAATTACGCCTCCTTGTCCTTTGAAAATTGCAGCCACATTGTTGTTTTTACACCTGGCTAATGAAACAAAACACTGTGTTTTAGTTTTTTGTGACAAAAGACAGACTTTTCCCCCATGCCTATCTTCTGTCACAAACAGAGATATTTTGTACCAGTGTAGGATTTTTACATAGATGAGATGCTTTTTTGTTGATGAGATATAATCTCCATTTTATGTTAAAGAAGTGTCTTATCTCCCCCCCACACAATTTAGCTTTATCCTATATACATTTTTCTATAGTATAAAGACATTTTGTTACAGTTGCAGATCACAAATTGCATAGGATTTCCTATACTCTATTGAGTATGCCCCATTACTTGCTATCTTTTTAAATATGCTTGCTAATATTAGTTCTGGAAATCAGATATAAAAGTGCAGGAGAATTCAATATTTGTAGAAATATATCAAATAATCAGAATTCCAGCTTGCATATAGAGCCCAAGATAGTGCACTCATGGATATCATATTTAAAAACATAAATATCTTTAAAATAATTATATTTTGTGGAGAATCATTCTTCATTTGTTTAAATCTGTAGATATTAATGAATGCAGCCTCATCCCAGGAATCTGTGATGCTGGTGAATGTTCCAATACTGTTGGAAGTTATATTTGTCTTTGTCCACGTGGCTTTGTGACATCCACAGATGGTTCTCATTGCATTGGTAAGTTACCATACCCCAAAGTAGCAATTTTTACTGTCCTTTCTATGGATTTTTCTTTTTTCTTTTCATTTCATTTGTTAGTAGTCTCTGGAATAACTTTCTAATCTTTGCCCTATTCTGCAGTTGAAGTAACTTGATTCTGAAGATCTTGTTCAGAGAACATTGTATCAGATGGTATGCAGTATTGTGTTCTCTTGGAGGCCAAGAGAAGAAGGGGGGTAGTTCTCAGAGGGCACAGAAACTCAGAGTAAATTCTGAGGCACTATTCTATGGTACTAAGCTGCCATCTATCTTACTTTTATGGTTATCATTTCTGCTGAACAATAAAGATACACTTTCTGGCCACATTTATCATGGTTTCCCTGGGAGCCTAGAAGGCACAAATTATTTATCACAAGGAAATTTCTATGTACAGAAGCCTTATCTGTGCCACAGTCCTTCTGTTACAGATGCCTGCTGATCCATCCAAGTGATATTTTATTAATTTTATTTATTTATTTGTTTGTCAAACATGCATAGGATAGTAGTTGTTTGTATAAACATAACATAAGTAAAAAGTACTGATAAAAGAGGACAATAGGACAGTAGGACAGGAACGATAGGCACAGTGGTGCGCTTATGCACGCCCCTTACAGATCTCTTAGAAATGGGGAGAAGTCTTCTGTAGACAGTCTAAGGTTAAAGCTTTGGGGGTTTGGGGAAGAAACCACAGAGTCAGGTAGTGCATTCCAGGCATTGATCACTCTGTTGCTGAAGTCGTATTTTCTGCAGTCGAGTTTGGAGCTGTTTACATTAAGTTTGAATCTATTAAGTGCTCGTGTATTGTTGCGGTTGAAGCTGAAGTAGTCATTGACAGGAAGGACTTTTTGATATATGATTTTATGAACTATATTTAAATCAGATCAGAGGCGACGTAGTTGTAAATTGTCTAATCCCAGTATTTCAAGTCTGGTGGAATAAGGTATTTTGTTGTGAGTGGAGGAGTGAAGGACTCTTCTTGTGAAATATTTCTGGACTCTCTTGATTGTATTAATGTCTGATATGCAGTGTGGGTTCCAGACAGGTGAGCTGTATTCCAGAATTGGTCTAACAAATGTTTTGTTATCCTACAGTATTTTAACATTTAACATTTTGTTAAATGTTTTGATATCCTAGATACAAATACAAAGTAGCAAATTCACTACCCCAAGTTAATTTCTAGCCACAAGATTCCTGAAAACATTCACCTGACAAACCTGATAACCTAAGTCAATAAAAGATGTACCAAATAAAGTTAGATTAGCATGCAAATTACAAAAAGATAATTAAATGTAATTAAATGTTAAAATATTATGGAGATCATTCAAATGTCTCTGTAAAGATTGATCTGAATATGTTATTCTTTAAATAGTTTTCTTGGTTGAAAATAAGTCTATAGCACCTGCCTCATCCATCATTGATTTTCATTTAGAAAATTCAAATTAAATTGTGATCTAAATGTAAGTAAGGCAGAAGAGGATAAATGTATTGGGTGAAGAATCGATTTATTAAAAGCGAGGGGGTAAAAAACGATGCCTTTTTAAAATCCAGGCATACACATGTTCTGTTCTGACCAGACTCATTTTCCCCACACGATGTGCCAATTTAAACCTATGACACTTTTCACAATCAGTAATTTATAAAATGTGGCAAATTGCTAATTGCTATTCTAATATTTCTCACCTTGATAACTTTAAGATCCCTGACTTCAACTTCCAGAATTCCCCAGCTAACACTGGGTTATTTTGACAGCTCACAGTAATTTCCTCATGCCTTTGAATCCAGATGGTTGAAGTCCCAATAGTTAAGTTGCAGCATATTTTAGTCTAGTCACCATTTCAATTAGTTACCATTAGTTTTTAATGTTTTTAATAATAATGTTATTATTTGTGAACAATTGTTTTTTAACTTTATTGGACACTGCCCAAAATTGCTTATTTTGGGAGATGGATAGCTGTATAAATTTGAAAAATAAATAAATACATTTTATAATTCTAGTTAGTTTTTAAAGTACTGTGTTGGGTTTTTTGAAGAAAAGGGGAGGATTTGTATTTATAGAAGACTTTTCTATATCACTCAGGGTCAGTTTGTTAAAAATGGGTGACTACCGTATTTTTCGGAGTATATGATGCACCTTAGTTTTGGGGGAGGAAAACAAGGAAAAAAGGTCTCTGCCTCCCAGCAATTTGCCAAACAGCAAACAGTACATATGATATACACTGTTTGCTGTGTATTTCTGTACATGTGTGCCTGACCCATAGAAATAGCAAAGAATTGGAGAAATGTACATGATGCCAGAAAGTTTTCTTAAATGTAATCACACTAACTCCTCCCAATTATTTAAATAGATCTACTCCAAACATGACTAAGTGAGGGTTTAACTCAGCTACCTTATCTTAATACTAAACAGCACACTGTTACATTTCAGATTATACTTTTACAGATCTTTAAATTTGATGTGGCTTTCTGGAAGTATACATTCTCTGCTATTTAAAAGAAGATACAAAAGCACTGGGCCTCTTCAGAGCAAGCATTTATTTTAAAAAGCTTCATTTTGTTAAGTTGTCTAGAACAATAATAAAGCAGTCTTTAAAAAATAAGTCTAATAATTTGAACACTCAGAGTTGGAAGGGACCTTGTAGGTCATCTAGTCCAACCCTCTGCCCAAGCAGGAGACTGCCTCTACCTAGGATAGAACTCACAACCTACTGATTGTGAGGCAAGAGCTCCACCTCTAGGCTACAGGAGCTGTTACCTCCTTTCAGTTTCAGCAGTCCAACATTGCCAGCAGTTCATCTCCCAGCAATTTGTCTCCTTACAGCCACCATAGTTAGTTTCATTTTACCACATGGTTGCAGCCTGTCAGCTGTAGGTCGGGAGGCTGATAATCAGTTTCTTGTGCTAATCAGGCTCTGCTGCTGTTTGCTGCAAAGAGGTAAATTGTTGGGAGGTAGAGGCCAAAGGGTGGGGGTGGCTGGGTGGGGCTATATTCGGTGTATAAAACGCACCCAAGTTTTCACCCTCTTTTTGGGGGTAAAAGGGTGCATCTTATACTCCAAAAAATATGGTATATACCAGTAAGTGCTGTAACTAAATAAAGAAAACATTTCTTCTTCCCACTGCGAGTTGCAGTGAAAAAGGAAAACTCTGAAGTAGTGCCTAAGTATGGAGTCACTTGACTGATTTGTGGTATAGGTATAAATTGATTTGCATACTTTTGTCTTTTTTTTGTCTGTGGCCTTCCCAAATGTTCTTAGCTATATTCACAATGGCAGTCACAAATTGCAGAGGGTAATGTTGCCTGTTTCAATGATTATATTTATAGTAGTTAAGAAAATGTTTTTACTAAGTGCTCCATTAATAATTTTTTAAAATTAATATCCAGATCAAAGAGCAGGTACTTGTTTCTCCAGTCTGCTGAATGGTCGCTGTGCACAAGAGCTTCCAAGCAGGTTTACCAAGATGCAGTGCTGTTGTGAGTCTGGACGATGTTGGGCTCTTGGATCCATTCCAGAAATGTGTCCTGTTAGAGGCTCTGGTAAATATATTAGCATGTTAAAATTTCTAGAAAAACTCATTTTAATATCAATCCTGAAACAATGAAAAAGCTTACTTTAAAGTATTTATCAAATTAAGCCCAACTGCTTCTGATTTGTTATTGATTGAGCCAGTTTTACCTATTGTTATTTGAAATAATTCTTTAAAACAAAATTTATTTGAGGGAATTATTAATCATTTGGATTTAATGAAGCAACTTTCATTTTATTACATTGTTAAATTAAACTGATAACAATTTTTTTTATCTTCGTTCTGTTGGATCTTCGAAGGGTGAGTGGCAGGCCAAAGTCTCTAATAAAATATGAGGTTACATACAGAAAGCTTCAACCAATAAAATGTTTCTGAAATAAAAAAGCAGCAAGAAAATTTATATGAGCTATTTGTCTGCATAGAGAAATGATAATTTCATATATTGTACTGTATATGTAAGAGTTGTTCTATATAGAGGTCCTTTTTTCCTTTAAGCTAATTGAAATACAACATCTTCAGTTAGTAAGTTAGTAAGCTCATTGACTTGCTGAGTAGGACAACAACATGTAGTGGCTGATGGACAATATTGATGTGGGAAATAATTCAGAGTTATTCTCCATTTTAATGTTGCCTCTATTATCTGCATCTATTATATAGATTTGCACTAGCTTTTATTGTTTCTTTTGGTTATTTCATTTACTTTGATTAGAATAATCTTTTCCTTATTAAAAGCCTACATCATTTCCTGAGAAATGACTTAGAGTGTGATTATATTGGAGGTGACTTAAATTTTATCTAAATGTTTACAGTTATCACCAATATTTATCATATAGTGAATTAAAACTAAATTGTTAACTAAATAAAATGTATACTAGATCTAATAAAATGTTATACTAGATCAACTCAATAGTTACTCATTTTTGTATGTGAAGAAAGTAAATCTTATAGTGAAATGCTGTTTTTCAAATAAGTACATTGATGTCTGTATGCATGTTTTGAAAGATGTGTGATCTTATGATTTGCATTTTTTTGAAAAAAATGTGATTATAAATGTTTTTAATTTTTGTAGATGAATATCGTGGGCTTTGCATAGATGGCATTCCTGTTATAGGGGGTTCCAGGCCTGGTGGCACAGGAGGAAATGGCTTTGGCCCAGGAGGAACAGGATTCATCCCTATTCCTGGTGGAAATGGGTTTTCCCCAGGTGTGCATGGAACAGGAATAGGGACTGGTGGCCAAGGTCCCACAGGAAATGGCCCCATCATTACAGGACTGAGTAAGTTGCTTGATTGCATAATCATAAAAACTGCAAGCTCTTACAGTAAACTTTTTAATACCTCCTTTTCTGCTTCATGCTTAAAACTAATAGGGTTTTTAATGTCTACTTTATCAGTAAAATATGACTAACAATATAAACTTGATTTTTTTTCAGTTCTTCCCATTGCTTCTCAAGTTGCTTTACATTCCCAGCATACTCCAATTGCACTTATGAGCCATTCAGTATGTGCAGTATTATGTGTCCTCATTTTTTAAAAAAAATATTCTTACATTTTAAGCCTATACCCAGAATCAATGACTAATTTAATCTTATGTAAAATTTCAAATTTATTATATATTCTAAGTAATTTTTGATAAAATAACATTAATTGATCTACATTTGGTCTTTCCATGATTTTATGCATTATAGGCTCTCTTTCCATTTTCTTCCTGATAGGGAACAGAACCTGGCAGTGACATCCACACTCTCTAGCTGCTTTCTTTAGATTAATGAAAGAAGTATTCCAATGAAAGGTGTACCTCTTTTGGGCATCTGGGAAAACACATTGCATTGCAATGTTGTGATGCTGCTTTCATCAGTCCCCACTGGTGGATGCCAGTGGAACCTGATTTCCATTTCCAAAACTCTAGATTTCTTCATTGCAGTACAACCAAGTTATGTAAGGAATGAAAAATGATGAACCTCAACTTATGTGAGAGAAATCTACAATTCTGCTTAAATTAAGAAGAAACCAAGCAAAAACCAATAGGAAAATACATATGCGCAACTAGTCACTTAGTGACCAAAGTTAGGATAGTTGCCCCCAACCTACTTATGACCTGGTTTCAAAGTTACACCCACTGCAGTGCCCCTTTTGTCATTCGCCTTTATGACTGGTATGCAGGTATGTTGCAGAGATCCATAGATCTCCCTCATCAGTGCCGGCCAACTGGATATCTGCAGGCCTTTTCCCTGCTCCCAAGCTAGCCACTCAGGGAGCCTCAAGCCGGTTGCAGAGGTTACCAATGTGTGCGAGGCTGTTGAAGCTTCCAGGCCTTGGGCCACTCAACCACCTAGGGCTTTGCAGGACTTGGCCTGTTCTTCAGCCGGTTCCAGAACCCAGCAGCACTCAACTCATCTTTCTTTTTTTTTGCAACTTCTGAGAGAGGCACTCAGCAGATGTGAAGCTCAGCTTTCCTACAGAGGAAGCCTTGTAGTAGCCTCCTGTTACTCTGCAAGCATGTGCTGTTCTTGAAATCCTTTGGAAATCTCAATTTTTAAGGAAAAGGGAGCCTCCGTAATATGAAGCCTCCTTTGAAATGGAATTCTCTATAGGATTGTGAGAATACCACTTTCTTTCACAAGAAAATCTTATATCCATCAAAAAGAACTCCTGAAATAAGTAACAAGCCCTTACCTTGGCTGAGCTGTTTGAAACCCTTGTTGTCTGCTCAAGTTTAATTTGAAATGTTTCCAGCATCTTTCTTCATTCCCTCCTTAAACAGATTCCACCAATGCAGTTGACTTCAGAGAACGTTGAGTTCACCTACCGTGTTTTCCTGAAAATAAGACGGTCTTATTTTCTTTTGACCCCTAAAATAAGCGCTTGGCCTTATTTTCGGGGAGGACTTATTATTTTTGAGGTGCAGGAAGCGGCGAGCGTGGTCACCTCATGGCTGCTGCTGTGTTTCGTGGAGGGCTTATTTTCGGGGGAGGGCTTATTTGAGCTCATGCGCTCAAAAGCCTGATTGGGCTTATTATCCGAGGAGGGCTTATTTTCAGGGAAACAGGGTAATAACACAATATTTTTTAATTTAATGTTAAAAAACAGTACTGTTTTTTTAAAAAATAAGAACTTTAGAGATAATAATCCAAACTTACCTCATGTCTTTTTATAGCAATACTCAATCAGACAATAGATATCTGTAAACATCATCCAAATTTATGCTTAAATGGGCGCTGCATCCCAACAATTTCCAGTTACCGGTGTGAATGCAATATGGGATATAAGCAGGATGCCAATGGAGACTGTACTGGTGAGTGCAATATCTAGGTAATCAAATGCTTGAACAAATTCATATAGGAAATATATACGGAACTATTAGAATATGCTCAGAAGCAACTCCTAACGCATATTTCAGTTACCAGCTCCAAATTTCCAACTACATATTTATGAATTCATTTATAAAGCTCCATAGAAGTATTGGTTCTGAAATAACTGGCTTGTGTGGACAAAACAAAATAACATATTTTGTAATAAATTCCCATGTAAGTTAAAATATTAAAGCGAGTACTTGGGAGGAAAGTGTTTAGAAAACATTGAACAATCATAGGGTAGTTTGAGTAGCTGGGAAATTCAAAGATGTCAAAATACAATGTGATTTCATACTTTTTTTCTGGGTAGGTTTTTACTTAAAAGACAAGGAAGGTTTGATCTTATTCTGTATTCATTGATCTGAATAGAAAGAAAATATTCTTTCTGTCAAATTCAGAAATAAAGTACTATACATATAGTGTGCCCCTTTTTGGACTTAGCACACATACTTTTTTTTCTAAGCATACTTTACAAATTTAGAAATGGGCACACTGCCAAACAAAGCATTGGGCTAGTCACATGTAATCTTTATTTTCAAAGAATATCTAAGGAGCCATTATTTTTGTTCCATAGTGCTTCTTGGCAAAAGTACTGTTGGGGGGGGGGGAGTTCTGGATTCTCTAATAATTGCAGTTTGCTCTGCAGAATGCTAGTTGTTTCATTTACTTTTTTTTTAATGAAGCAGCTTAATTTTTTTAAGTCAAGTGGAACAGGAAACATGACAGTAACATAAGAAAGTGTCTGCAAGCACAGTGCAGCTCACAATTACTTGAGCAATAATTTCCCTATAGAATAAGGACCTATGACTAGGGAATACTTTAATGTTATTGTACTTGACTTCTGTGATACTGTATTTTGTTTTGTTTGTTAATCATATTATATTTTAAAAAATCAGTATAACTAAATCTGTATAACAAGATCACTAGAGTCAAAACAAAAAAATGGGAATGTAATAATGTTAATAATTAGTTGTATGTAAAGGTCTATATTTGATTATTTCCTTTTTGAAGATTTTATTTGCATGGAATTTAATATTTTCTATTTTTAAAAAAGCAAATTTATACTTTATATTATGTTTGTTTTAGTTAGAGAATTGTGATTCTTATATTTTTAAAATGGGGAATTGAATTAGTTTGTGATTGATGTAAGCTAATTGTATTTGTTTATGAAATGCTGTATTTTATAAAAAAAACCTATTATGTATAAATTATGAAATCTGATTGCATTCTTTTCTGATGCCAACAGATGTTGATGAGTGTATATCAAATCCATGCTCTAATGGAGACTGTGTGAACACACCTGGCTCTTATTATTGCAAATGCCATACAGGTTTCCAAAGAACACCTACTAAGCAGGCTTGCATTGGTATGGAAATGTTATTTGCAATCTATCAATTCAATGTATGCTTATATTTTATTTGAGTCTGATACTTATTCAACTCTGAAAACAAGATTATTTTGTCTCTTCAATAAACCATGACAATGATTTAATGTTTGCAGGTATTTAATTAAATTTATGGTATAGTGAAGCAAAATTTGACAAACTGTATCATGTTTAACTCCGGTGATCCTACACACATGTATCTCATTTTGAGAATGAACCATGAAAACGTAAAGCAGCATTCCATATGTACAGTTCTAATAAAACAGTTACTGGTTCTGTTGACAAGATTTCAATGAGTCTTTTTTCCAAACACAGTTTTCATTTTTTTCAAATTAACGTTTGCCAGAAAAGCACTAAAAAAAATCTGAAGAAGCTTCTAGAGTCATTTTGATCCTAATGATAGCATTAAAATTATAGTCCACAGGGTATAATTCCCAGCATATATTGGACTCTATTGAACTCAGGTGATAAAGAGTATTCTACTGACTAGGAGAGCTCAGATTTCAGTATATGATCTCAGATATATCCAGGATATTCTGAGGCTTTAAACGTGAAAAACTGTAACCCTCTTGCTGCTTGAATGCTCCATTTTGATAATGAAAAATAATGAATAAATTGTATGTTTGGATATCCAGTTTCTTTTTTTGTCAGTCATGATTAATTCTGGAAATTTGCAATTAATATAATTTCTCATTGGTGTGTATACAATACAAGCATATGGTTACTAGAACAAAAATTGTTCTAAACCTGGTTGTCTGCTTTATTCCAGAAATTATAGCCAGAGGAGAATTCATACTTGCCAAAGTTCAGCAGAAGTTCCTATTCAAGACAAGATCACTTGTTCAAAATAGCCCCTAACCTACTGGGAGGGGGAATGATTTTGGGGAAAACGTAGCAATCCAAGTTAGGGCCTCAATATGGTTATGAATTAAAGAGTCCTAATTTAATGATGTCCCATGCAACTACACATTATTTTTAAGGCAAAGAAGGCAACTGATATGTGGAGAACAGAGTCTTGATTATCTTATTCCTTGGTCGGTGTCATAGGTTTCCACCCATAGGCAATGGGTGGAAACTAAACAAGGAGAGAAGCAACTTAGAACTAAGGAGAAATTTCCTGACAGTCAGAACAATTAATCAGTGGAACAGCTTGCCTCCAGAAGTTGTGAATGCTCCAACACTGGACGTTTTTAAGAAGATGTTAATGGATAACCATTTGTCTGAAGTAGTGTAGTGTTTCCTGCCTAAGCAGGGGGTTGGACTAGAAGACCTCCAAGGTCCCTTCCAACTCGTTGTTGTTGTTGTTGTTGTTGTTGTTGTTATTATTGCTTAGTTTTGTAGTTAATTTTATTTGTTTTATAAAAAGATACTTGTGCTGTTTTTTAATCTGCCAGTAACTTTTGGTCAGTGGTTTTAAAATTTGTGGTTTTAAAGATAGTGGCAAAGTAAAAGGCATAAGGAATAAATTTATTTGAAAAATTTATGGGATTTAAAACATGTGTTTTTTATATTAAATACCCATTTTATGCTTAGCCAAATCCATTTTCTTTCTTGCTGCTCCACCTCTCACCTCTGTCCACATCTGGCTCTTGAGTCATAAAATAATTAGGTTCCCATGATTTATAGACGAAAGTAGTCTTAAAACTGTTGCAGATAAAGTAATAGCTGGTTATTGAAATGTTTACTTTTATTTGTTTTTCTCAGACATTGATGAGTGTATTCAGAATGGTGTCCTTTGTAAGAATGGTCGTTGTGTGAACACTGATGGTAGTTTCCAGTGCATTTGTAATGCTGGATTTGAACTAACAACTGATGGGAAAAACTGTGTTGGTATGCATTTCTTATTTTATTTTACTTTTTAGGTGAGCTCTGAATTAATGGTTTGTTTTAGTTATAATTCCTCAAATTAATTGCTAATGGAAAATCAAATTTTCCGAGAAAAGCTTGCAAATTCTCCTGCTAAAGATGCACTCCATGGATTAAGAAATTATATTGGATACTGTCAAGTGTTGAGGTGTGGGGTAATAGGATTGGCACAAGGAGGAAAATTAGTAAAAAAAACAACAGCCCTACCTTTTTGTCCTGTATCAGGAATTTCCATTAGATCAGAATTCTATTTCTGAGTAGAAAACAAATCTTTTGGTATTTAGAATTTCAGCTATTATTTCAATTGTAATCTCTAATGCTTTATTTTTCAGACCATGATGAATGTACAACTACCAACATGTGTTTGAATGGAATGTGTATTAATGAAGATGGCAGTTTCAAGTGCATTTGTAAACCTGGGTTTGTCCTGGCTCCTAATGGACGTTACTGTACTGGTATATATATATATATATTATACCTATCTTGATGAGACCAGTATTTGTATAAAAAGTTCTATACTTATATAACAACACTACTAAATTTAAATTTCAATGTCGCCTGACTCCTAACGATTCTTGTTTGTGTTGTGTTTGTGATGTGTTTTCTGCATTTGAAAGTGTAATGGAAATCTTTATTATTTATAGCATGCATATGCTGTCTTTTTGTTGTTAAAATCTTTAATGTAATTGCAGAATTTAAACCAGACACATCACTGTAGTTACACATAATGTTAAGCCAGATTGTTTTCAATAATAGTTGTTGAACAATCATGGAGAATTAGTTACACATAATACTCATTTATAGCATAAGTAAGAATATTTCACAGAAACAATCTTTTTGTGGACTGTCTGGGATTCCACCCAATGGCACTTTTTTTCAATAGCACTTTTTTCCTTTTGCGTAGTGAACAAAATACATTCATTAAGATGTTGGATAAGTTTAAACATCAAACAAATGAAAGAGAGAAAAATGGCTCCATTGACTTCTAATTCCTTTATGATAATATGAATTTGCTCTTGGCTGCAGAAAATAATTTTTTAAAAAGTGGTCCCCAAGTACTCAACTGCATTACGGTGTAGGTTATATCAGGAGTCTCCAGCCCCCGGGCTGTGGACCGGGGCCAGTCTGTGGCCTGCTGGGAACTGGGCCATGGAAGCATCAAGTTTCATTTGCGCATGCACAGGATCTAGTTGCATGCGCGAAACCATCATTCCCCCCTGCCTTTGCCACTGCCGGTCCGTGAAGCCAGAAAGGTTGTAGACTGCTGGGTTATATGATTGTGAATGTAGCATAGCAAACATTTTTTTTAAATAGTAGGAAATATTCATTGACTGATAAAGCCATATTAATTGTTTATCAAGCAATCTACTTAATAGAATTCTTGATTATTTTTAAGCAATACGATCTATTGGCGTTCACATAAGGAGTACTAAATTATATGTACAATTTACTTTTTCTAATAGATATTGATGAATGCAAGACTCCAGGTATTTGCATGAATGGCCACTGCATTAATTCAGAAGGATCATTTCGTTGTGATTGTCCACCTGGACTAGCTGTTGGAGTTGATGGTCGAGTTTGTGTAGGTTAGTATTTTTTTCCACTTTAAGAAAACATTTTAGTTCTAACCTATAGTCTTGAGATTTACTAGTGGTTTTCCATCCAAGTGCTAATTGGGTCCAACCCTGCTTATCTTGTTTTTTAATTAGTCAGGCTCAGTTCAATATTTTCACCTGTTGCAACAAATATGTCTTAGATTTTAAAAAAAGTAATGTTGCAGATAGTAGAACATGGATTCATTCATATCTGAAATAGCATGTTTTTCTGCAAGTAATTAATTGATAAACTTTAGTATGCTTCTTAAGAAATAACTTGTAACATAGATAGAATACCCACTTAAAAACAGTAATTACATAAGCCACAGCTGGATGTTAATATTTGACTGGTATAGAATTTTACGGAAATTCTTGGATTCCATATGAATCCATCAATTTTAGGTGTAAAAATTGGATTCAGTTTTTAAATGAATTTATATATTGTTTTCACATCTTTTCTTAGATACTCATATGCGAAGCACATGCTATGGTGGAATAAAAAAGGGGGCATGTGTACGCCCTTTTCCTGGAGCAGTGACAAAATCTGAATGCTGCTGTGCCAATTTAGACTATGGCTTTGGCGAACCATGCCACCCATGTCCTGCCAAGAATTCAGGTAATGGGATATAATTTTGGACTACATTACTGGTATGAATAATAAATTGTAAACAAATGATGGATTATAAATCTTGTCCATTGTTTTTTAAAAGCAGGGTTTTTATTATTATTATGAAGAACCTACTACCATTTTTTGTAGCACTGCAAACAAATACAGGGAAAGTCTTCTTTTTCTGTTTCCCAAAATACTATATTATATGTCTAGCACATTTGTTTCCACTGGACTTTTAATGGTGTTTCAAATCAGTTTCAGATGAAAGTATATCTCTTTGTTTTTCAGTGGGAGTTTTAATACTTATGTATATTTTTCTTAGGAAACATTATTTGTCTTTAAACCACAGATGATATTCCCCTTTAAGGTTTATATTACTGAGAGCATTACACTCTTCTTATATACAAAAAAAATATCATGCTTTGCATAAAAAATTCACAATGGATTGAATTCAATTTTAATAAATAAAAAAAATTCTACCGTATAGCACAAAATAAGAATGTGGAAAGCAAAGTGTATGTACACAGGACATTCATAATAAATTAATCCAAACATTGAATTTAATTGGATCTAAAAGTTGAACTGGATTCTGTTCCCAAAAAGCTTATTTGCTCATATTCCGTAACATGCAAATAAATATAAAAATAGAAGATATTGAATATAAAACCAATACTTTGCAAATTGTTTTTATTTCAGAAAAGCATATTTTACCAACTTTGCCAATGGTAAATTGTTAGTTGAGATACTGCCCTATTACAATGTAGTGTAATTGTCCAGGAATTTTGGAATCTGTGAAGGTGGGTGGTATATAGCACACAATAATATTGTGAAGATGAACAAGATAGTATTCTGTACTGTAAATGAAGATATAATCTATTGATTGTAATAGAAGGTTTGTTTCCATCTAAGTAACGTGTGTAAATTTGACTACATTTATCTTATTTAGAAACAGTAAATATAGTATAGTTACTATAGTAACATTAAACCAAATTATGTTGCTGTTGTTTTAGGAAGTGTTTCTGAAGTTATTTTATTTAAAAGAGAATGAAATTAATTATGTTGAAGTGTGTATGAACAAGAGCAGAACTTTCAAGAAATTTAACTACATTCATTAAAATATTTTAAAATATTAAAACTTAATATAGTTGCTCTAATTATATTGTGTTTCACTATTTTTATTTTCTCATGGGAAGCTGAGTTCCATGGCCTTTGTAGTGGAGGAGTAGGAATTACTGTGGATGGAAGAGGTAAAATATGCACATACAGAAAATAACGTTAAGTAAATCTAGTCTTTGACTTACATAATTGAGCTCCAAATTATAGTCATAAATTGTGCTGGCCATTAAGTGGATCATGACATGACCGCATCTGATTTTTTTACTTTTTTGTGGTAAATGCCGTGGTCATTACACAAACCCATTATGAGCAATGGACATTTTTGCTGAAAACTGAAAGTAAATGCTGGTTTCCAGCAAAGTATGTTGTAAAACGCTACAATAAGCTGCTAATGTGATTCAGTGGCTGAATGCCCAAAATGTGATCACATGATCATAGGTGGGGGTGGCTGTCAGAACTTTGAATCCGGGTCATAAGGACCTTTTTGGGATTCATCATAACTCTGAATGGTCACTAAGGGACTGGTGATAAGTCAAGGACTACCTGCATTCTTGTGCATGTAAACTGTTATAATGACTACAGACTTTTCTTTAGAACCACATAGTATTGGGTTCATTCTGTTTTAATACATTGTAATGTGTTGGATATTTTGATGATGCCATTTTTAAATAACAATGTATATGTCTCTAGATTTCTGACCAAGGTTTTTTATTTTATCTATTAATGTTCATATTGAATATAAACCTGTGCAGACCTTCATGAATAATATAGCCTTACTATTTAATAAAAGGTACTGCAGAATATACTCTGACATATTATATTATGATTGCAGATATAAATGAATGTGCTTTAGATCCCGATATTTGCACTAACGGGGTTTGTGAAAACTTACGTGGCAGCTATCGTTGTAACTGCAACAGTGGATATGAATCAGATGTTTCAGGACAAAATTGTGTTGGTATGTTATATGAACAATATTCATTCTGAAACTGTTCTAATACATTAAGATTTGATACATAGAAAGAATAGTGACCTCTACTATGTCCTCACTTACTATCAATAAGTTATTGACTATGTATCATATAATGACCAATTTTTAACTGTGTATAATATATTTAACCATATACAGTAATATCTACTTTCCAATATTATAGGGATTAATTTTCTTGTGTAATTCATTTTAGGTATTCTATTAAACATTGCCATTTTGTGAGAATTATGAAATATGTTGCTACTTTAGCTATTTATTGGACTTTTGCATTATAAATACATTTCCTATACATAAAATATGAGATCATTTTCTAAAATCATAGTTAACATCTTGTCAATCCATTATTAGCATTTTAGAGGCTAATAAAATATAAAGCATTAAGAAAATCATTGTTATTTTTCATTATGTGCCATCATATTGGTATCACCTCTTAAGCCCTTATATAGATAGTTTTCCTGCATCACAATCTGTTATTATCTTCATGACGATCTGTCCCTAGCCTGGTCCTCTAATCCATTGCCACAGTAACTTAGGTCATCTTTCTCCCTGATGTTTTCAGAGGGGGAGGTCCTCACACAATGTGTCTGAAATGTAATACAGTAGTTTGAAACTGATCATTTGTGCCTTGAGTGAGAATTCTGGGTTGATTTTTTGGGATGATCAACTTGTTTGTTCTCCAGTATAGTTGCGGGATAGTCCAGGAATGGGTTGCTACAGTCTGATCTGCCTAGTTATTGAGTCTAGTTTTTTCAGCCACTCCTCCTTGCCTCTCCGCACATGCCCAGTTTCCGACTCAATCAGATTCGCTCTAGCAAAGAACCATTCCTGGACATCTGGACTCCTGGAATCAGGTTTACTCTTTCTAATTCCATTCTCCATTCTCAAAAAAGAAGAATATTAAAGAAAAAACCTATAGAGCTGCTCCCAGCATTGGTTGGCTTCGCTGCCACCGCGGTCCACCACGAGCCTGGTGTAATTGGGGCCATCGGAGCCTTTTCTTAGACTTTGCTGTCTTCCTCAAGGAATTGGAGACTTTACAGCCGCGGCTGCTCTCTCCACGCCATTTTTGGCGGTGGCCATTTTGAAGACTTCAATAGTTCCTGGAGCGGTTTTGGTGTGCAGTCACCAATTGGCGCGGCTGACCCAGTTGGTGACTGCTGATTCGCGTTTCTGTCCCTTTCTGCAGTCCTCAGAGGCTTTGATAGCTTTGATAGCTCCAGAGCTTTGATAGCTCCAGAGTCTGGCTTTTTTCACACCAAAATTGAAAAGTTTTAGAACTCTTCCTATCCTGTTTCTTTACAGTCCAACTTTTGTCTATACAAAGTGTTACTGTATAGGAGATACCATTGCTTGCATTATTCTGAATTCTGTAAAGGTAGATGCAGCACAGCATTTGAATTTATTTTCCAAGGCTTTCGTGGCTCCTCTACTAATAATATAGGTGTAGCTTGCTCATAGAAGAACACATTCTCTAGCATATAAACTAATTTGAACTATTCATTTCTTTTTAAGACATTGATGAATGTTTTGTGAATCGATTATTATGTGACAATGGCTTTTGTCGAAATACACCTGGAAGTTACAGCTGTGTGTGCCCAAAAGGATATATATTCAGCAGTGAAACTGAGACATGCGAAGGTAATATTTTAAAATAAAAAATAGGGATTCTGTTGTTTAATCAATTCTCTCATTAATTTAAATTGATAATATTAGTAGATAAAGTACTTGATTACAGTAGGACTTCTTCCTTTTAAAAAATGTAAAGTGCCAAAACTGTTCATTCTTAACAATTTTTAATTGTAAGCTAATTTTTTAATTTTTGAGACATTAAAGTAGACAAATTAAAGAGTCTGATTCACTAAATACTAATAAACTTTTCTGGACAAGTAGGGCATATCTGGAGATAAATTGGGAGCTAACTTGTAAAGTTGCATCAGTTTTTTAGTTATTAAGGGCAGATATTTTACAGAGTAACTATTCCTCTAAATGCTGTTTGTGACGGTGGTGTATGGCACATTTGCTTAAATATTCTGGAAGTGTGTTTATGCTATTAAATGAGAACTACATTACTGGGTTTGAATTTTGGGCTATAATCTTTTGAAAAATATTATCATGAAAAATATTATCAAGTTAGCCTGATCTAGATAACTTTCTAAATTATTACCTAACATTAACATCTGCTGAACTTTTATAACATGTAAAATCTGCATGCAAAGCAAAATATGATTTGAATTATACATATGCATAGCAATAATTTTGAAAGGTGCTGCTTCAATTCCAGTTGATTAACTGATCTACTATGAGATTTCACAATTCACTTCAATTTTATCAATGTCCCAATGAAGCAGCACTTCTCAAAGCCTTACCAAAAGTTCAGTGAAAACTTCGCTCCTGATTTCCACATACCTTATGGTTAACAAATACTCTTTCTACATATCTACATGTTGGTTCACTCTCAACAACCAGTTTCCATCATAGTCAACATAATTTGAACACTTATTGATAACATTGTTAGTATTTTTTAAAATCACATTTCTGTTGTATAATCGGGATACATTAATATATCTGTGTAAAAATATATTGATGCAACAAATAACACTGCAACAAGGGTTATTTTATGTAACACAATTCTGTTCAATTGGAAGTAGATTCTGTTGAACCTTGGGAGACTTGCATTAAATAAACATGCTTAGCACTGTGGTGCATGTCATGTTTTAAAAGCTGTCCACCAGATGGATAATTTTTTTCTTTATAGACCCCTAAATCTGGTTCAGAGAGTTGGGGAAAACTTCCAGGGTAGATTTTGTGCATGTAGAAGACAATAAGGAGGAAGAACTAAGGAAAATCAGTTTGCAGGATATTTGAAGTTGTCCTTTGTCGGGAGTTCAAATGGTTGTGTATGTGTTTTAATATTTTAGTATTGTGGAGAATTTATTAAAAAATGAAGGCTGAAATAGTACAACAAAGAGATGCTAACTGTATCTGTTTATCTTGATATTTAGCTTCAAAGAACAGCTGTAGCTATAAACATGTTCACGCTGTTATACATGAATCCAGAACACAAACAACAATACATAAATCATTGTAATGTAATCACAAGGAACATTTCAGATGTTGGCTTTGACTTTCAAGAAGAAAAAAATAACACAAGTTAGTTTTATAGAAGGAGAAAATTCAGCTAAACTAAGTTTTTAATGTAGGAATTACAATGGAAAATAGGTTGTTTATAATCTATATAATTTTTTTCTTTTAACTTTTTATTAGATAAAAAACTCCCTAAAACCTGTTCTAAGAAAAGTTAAATCCAGATGATTGCAAACTCCTATAAGAGTATTAAAATATTGAATAATCTGGGCTTAAATCTATGAGAAACAGAAATGAAAGTTGTCATAATATTTTTTATTTTAAATAATGTTATTTAGTTCTAAGACTGCTATAGCAAATATATAAAATACTCAAGGGTGCATTAAAACAAAAAAAAAATAGAGTGTTGCAAAATGTAACACTATAGTCCAAACCATATAAGAATAGGACTTGTCTTAAAAAGGTTTACATACAATTGCCCTTAGTAAATAATAATAATAGTAGTAGCTCTACTTGGAACAGCTTACATCCTGCAGTGATACCTCTAACCATCAGACATCAACATCTGCCTATCCCAGGTCCTTGTGAAGGACTCAATACGTGGATAAAAATGGCAAATAGCAATAGCTCTTAGATATACCGCTTAATAGTGTTTATAAATGTCAGTATGTTGCCTTCAGCAATCTGGGTACTCAAATTCAGTCTAAACATTTAGTTGACTGTGTGATGAACCATAATTTATCAAATTTATATGCTACCAAACTCCCAGCATTTCTCGGTTTAGAAATAGTTAACTTTAAAACAAGAAACCTCACAAAACAAAGAGAGTACAAAGATGGCCGAGATAACCTATCTAAAGCCAGGTCTTCAGGGCCTTTCAAAATCCCAGCAGTGTGGGACTACTTGAATTTTGGAGGAATCTCATTCCAGAGGGCAGGTGCTAGTACAAGAAGATGTGTTTCCAGTACCCAATAGATAGCATTGTTTAACAGAAGGACAGTGTGCCAACCCTACTACCTTGAATCAAGCAGGCAGATATTATGTGACACAGCGGTCCCTCAAGTAACCAGGCCCTATACCAGTGATGGAGAACCTTTTTTGGTTCGCGTGCCAAAAGGGGGGGAGCGCAGGGGAGTCGCGCGTGCACGTGGCCACACCCATCATTCCATGCGGGGTTCCCTCGCGCATGCATGTGTGACCCCCCCCCCGAAAGGTTCTGGAGCTTGGGGAGAGCAAAAAACGGGCCATCCCCACCCCCTCTGGAGGCTGGAAACAGCCTGCTTCCTGACTCCCAGTGGGCCAGAAGGCCCAAAAATCAGCTGACCGGCATGCACATGCGTGCCGGACCTGAGCTCACATGCTTACCGATATGGCTCCGCGTGCCACTTGTGGCACTCATGCCATAGGTTCACCATCACTGCCCTATACTATGTAAGCCTTTGAAAATAACAATTAGCATCTCTAATGGCACCTAGAAGCAAAGTGGCAATCAGTGCAACTTGCAAAACAGAGGTGTTACATGGGCATACAGAGACATGTCCATGTCTGTCCATGCCACTGCATTCTGGACCAGTTGAAGCTTACAAGTGGTCTTCAAGGGCAGCCTCATTAGAGCTCTCTTCTGGGTTCTGGCACTCCAGTTTCGGCACTCAGTGCCGAAAAGGTTAACCATCACTGATCTAGGGCATAACTGGCACAACAGATGTCAGCCCTGGAGGCCATCTTTTACTTTGGGTCTTCAATACTGCCACAATTAGTGCTGTGGAAAACTGGAAGAGGGGGTTGCATAGAGTGGTAAAGATATCTAGCCATAACAACATTCTTTTCTCTGGGAGTCAAGGACATTCAGCCTGCACCTGGAGTGGCGTGACTGGGAGGCATCTCCATTTGGGACGGTGGAGTGATTGAGCCATGTGATGGACATGTGGGTGCAGGGGAAGGGACTTCGACTGTCCTTTGGGTGAGGAAAACCCGGAAGCTTTCAGATTTCGGTTTTCCCAGATGTGCCAATATGACATCTCTAATAAAGTGGAACTTTGAGGAACTTCTAGCCTCAGATTCTTCTTTTTTGGGGGGTGGAACCCTAACAACAGATGAAACTGTATAAAAGTCTTGTCTGACCACCCTTGAATGGGAAAATGCTAAACATAGAATATTCCCAGAATATTACCAGCCACTTGGGCTTGGTAGGTTTATTATAATTAATAGTATGTCTAGAAATATAAAGTTACAAGAACACAGTCATTTACAGTTCACTTAAGCAGTGGACATATTTTAAGAGAAAATTTTCTCCATGCCCCTGGCAATCTCTTAAATTTATGAGAGTTTCTAAACACTAAACATGTGTAAAGTTAGCAGGAGAGGGAGAAGAAGACTGGGAAAAAAAGCTCTATTCATTTGGCACCCAGAAAAATGCTATTTGGCCAAAGTCACAAGATACACTTTCTAATCATTAGATATAACTACAGGACATAAATACAGATTCCCCATTTCCACCTACCCTCTTGAGAAATTTGCCAGCATTTTTATTGATATATAGTCTTTATAGGAACTCAGATGAGTAAGTAAAACAGAGTTTTCAGCACCTTGTCCATTTCTTTTCCAGATTGAATTGCTGATAGAATTTAGGGATGGGTAGATAGGCAGATGTGTTAATGTCTGGTACATTAAATAATAAATTCGTTGTATTCCATTTTCATTGTCATTTAAGGTTTATCAAAATAGTCTGAATTCAAAATGGTTGTTTCAAGGATTTTAAACTCAGAAATCCCCCTCCCCCATAGTCTAGCATTTCACACAAGCTCAAGATAAAATGGGACAGGATCTGGCCTAACTGATCAGGCAGTTAAAAGCAATGGGAGGTCCTTTCTAGGTTTCTTGCTCTGACCATTAAGCCATTGGGAACTCTTCCTTGTCTTGTCTGATTGTTCCTTAGACAACATCTCCTTCCCTCATTCATCTAATACATTCTCACATACCATTCATTACAGGTTGTCCCCAATTTGAATGTCTAAAGCAGAGGTCTTCAAACTTGTCAACTTTAAGACTTGTGGACTTCAACTCCCAGAATTCTCCAGCCAGCATAGCTGGCTGGAGAATTCTAGGAGTTGAAGTCCACAAGTCTTAAAGTTGACAAGTTTGGGGGGCCCTGGTCTAAAGGTTGTCCATTGCACCATTTAATCATTGGTAGACTATTATAGACATGTTTGGCCTAGAAAACATACTGGAAAAGGGGTACAGGTATTCTTGCCAATAAAATCATATAACAGCGTGTTAACCTTCTTAGGTATACTAGATGTGAAACAGACAGATGAATTACTTCTACATATTGTAAGGCTAATTAACAGAATCTTACAAGTCTGGATGTATAAATCTTCACAGTTTCTTTTGAAGCCTGTAAAGTTAGGGAGGGTGTCTTCTGAGCCTCTTTCTCCACCCTTTAAGACAGGGGTCCCCAAACTTGGCAACTTTAAGACTTGTGGACTTCAAACTCTCAGAATTCTCCAGCCAGCTATGCTGGAGTTGAAGTCCACAAGTCTTAATATTGCAAAGTTTGAATACCTCTGCTTTAAGCAGTTGTGGCCTATACCCTCTCTTATCTGATTGTTCTCTGATTGTTCTCTGATTGTTATCTGATTGGTTCCTCTGTGGTGGCCTAGAGGTGGAGCTCTTGCCTCACACTCAGCAGGTTGTGAGTTCGATCCTAGGTAGAGGCAGATGTAGGGTCTCCTGCTTGGCCAGGGGGTTGGCCTACATGACCTGCAAGGTCCCTTCCAGCTCTGTTAATCTGTTAAATCTAGGCTGTATCTCTTCGCCCTATTTCTCAAGGTCTTTTTCGTATGCCGTTTACACAATGTCTATAAAGTCACTAAGAACACCCCTTATTTATCGCTTACTGCAATTAGTCAACTGTCTGATGATATGTCTTCACATGGAAGTACTTAAAAACAATTGTGGAAAAAATGGAGGAGAATGTGAAAAAGAAAATATAGATTATTTCAATCACACACACCCCTCACCCTCTTAAACAGTATTATTTTCCAAACTCTGGCTGAGTCAGTGGAGTCACAACACAATTACATTTAGTTTCTATAGTTTAAAAAAAATATCTTAAAGCTCTATGAGCCATAAATGAAAAAACAATTTTTGGACATATTGTTGCACAGAACATGCTGCTTCCATTAAAAAGTATTCTTGATTTCTCACAAGACAGTTATTCTGGAAAACTGCTTCAGTTGAAATGCTTATATATTTCTAGGTTATTTGAGGTAACCAATTAATTATCACTTACAAAATTATGCAGGCACTATTATCTGCCTGCCATACATTCTTTGCATTATAGACATTTAACTCTTTTCTTAGAGTGAACACATTTTCCAGACATTCTGGCATAATGTTGTTCATTACACATTATTCATACATTATAATACATATGATTCATACATTATAATATTTTCCGGAAACATATAGTGAGTCTGACATGTTTCCTTCTGGATTATAGATATAAACGAATGTGAAAGCAGTCCTTGTGTCAATGGTGCTTGCAGGAACAATCTTGGGTCTTTCATCTGTGAATGTTTATCTGGCAGCAAACTAGACTCTACCGGCTTCATTTGTATTGGTGAGTCTAATGGTTTCTTTAAATTTAAAAAATTATGAATTCTTTAATTTATACAATAGTCTTTAAAAGAAGAGTATAAGGTAATATCCAATAAATAATATAGCTGAATAATAGCTCCATGCAATATCTTACTTGGTGACATTCTAATTAAAATTCATTTTTCATCAAGAAAATGCTATCAAACTTCAGGAAAAAAAAGTTTCAGAATATAATGTTACAAAAAGAATTTATCTTTTATTTAGTGAAACTTAAATATACCCCAGAGAAAAATAAGCTGTAATTCGTGGTTGATACATTTATTACATTTAGAAAAATCCTAATTTAAAAAATCCTAATTGTTTGCTGTTAATAGAAGAATTAATTTTTAATTAGGATTTTTCTAATTTATTGATAAGGTCTCCTCATGAACTGTGTCAGTTGGGTGGCTCACAATAACTGGAAGCAAGAAATTATAAGAAGAACCAATTAAAGGGAATAAATAATATTTTTAAAATGGCAGGAAGAACAGGCTGGATAGAATGAAGCAAGGGGTTCCAAAGATCTAAGTAAGGATCCTGGATTTCATGGCTCTTCTAAACAACAGAAGAATGTTAGGCCATCCAAATCTCCATTTTGCTGTTCTTTAGAAGAATTATAAAGACCGAGGCCTTTAATGAGAGAGTAAAAAACCCTTGCTTCATTCCATTTGATCCAACCTACAACAAAGGTGAAATTTTCTGACAGTGAGAAGCCTCCAGATGTTGTGAGTGCTCCAGCTTTGGAGGTTTTTAAGAAGAGATTGGACAGACGTTTGTCCAGAATGGTACTATAGCTCTTCTGCTTGGATAGGAAATTGAATTAGAAGACCTCCAAGGTCCTTTTCAATTTTCTGTATTCTGTATTTGATCTCCCATAATTACATTAAGGTGTTATTATGCTATATAATGAACAAACGTTAATTTAATGTTATTGAAAATAAAAAAGTAAAAGTTCAAGACCTTGCCCTGGTGTCAAAGGCATAAATGCATTTTTTATATTCTCCCATTATAATATATATTCTGTGTTGTAATTGGGAGAGAGGGGGATGTTTTTGTAATTATGCTGAAAAAGAAAAGAAAGAAAGTATCGTAAAGGAAAGGGCTTTCAAAAGACAAAATTGCTAGATGTATTTTGCCAAATGTTTTTGGTATTTAAATCATTGCCTCATTTACAGCAGTACTATAGCAGCAAAATTTGACAAGCCAGTTTGAAAGGCTCTAGCAGTAAATTTCTACAAGATCAGTAGTTATTTTGTGTTTGTTTATAATTAATATGCTTTACCACAGAAGAATTAGGAAGGCCTTATTGTGTTTTGATTTATTGTAGATAGTCTGAAAGGAACATGCTGGTTGAACATCCAAGATAATCGTTGTGAAGTGAACCTTAATGGAGCTACTCTGAAATCAGAATGCTGTGCTACTCTGGGAGCTGCTTGGGGTAGCCCTTGTGAGCGTTGTGAATTTGGTATGATTTCTACTTCATAATGTTTTCTAAATCCTATACATACATGCATGCATATTTGTATACATATTTGTTTGTGTAACTAGACTTCAGCTTCAGTAGAACATGAATACGACACAGAGTTTACTTTGTGTTAAAATTATTTATTATTGTTGTTATTTTGTTTTATTGCTTTAATCTACATTAGCATTTTCCGAATAGCCTTCAGGCCCACATAGTGTATGATGTGGGTGAAGTGATAAGATCATGAGTGACCATTTACAGAGCTTGTCTGTGTCTGTGTCTGTGTGTTTGTATGTATACAGAATTTTGCATTCAAAGGGAAAATGGCATTTGTCAGTAATTCCCTAAATCAAAAACATCCTCCTAGGATTGTACAGCAGCTGCAGCTGCATGATCCTGATAAAAGTTGCAGCTGCTTTAAGGAATTATTGACAGATGCTGCGTATATCAGCCATGTGCTATAGTCTAGATCAGTGTTTCCCAACCTTGGCAACTTGAAGATGTCTGGACTTCAACTCCCAGAATTTCCCAGCCAGCGAATGCTGGCTGGGGAATTCTGGGAGTTGAAGTCCAGACATCTTCAAGTTGCCAAGGTTGGGAAACACTGGTCTAGATGACATTTTTATATTTCTGTGTTATATGTTTATAAATTTAATAAATATTTTTTCTCTTTGAATCTGAAGTCCTACCTAACCGGGATATGCACAGGTATGCATGTACGAACATCCATACTTATAAAAGTCTGTCTTTGGTAAAGTTATATAAAATGTATGTATTAGGGGAAAATACTGAATATACTCGTACTTCCAGTTTTTCTTTTGAAATGGGAGAAATGGGATAATGAGTAAAAGACATGTAAATCTGACATGGATTTATTAATATATATTTAGTTCATAAAGCATGAAATATTTTGTTAATAGGGTAGTGGGATTTGCAATATTGGTCTTATTTTCTATTACTCCAACTATCATTCTCTAAGTATATTTTTTCCTTAATATAGCTGGTAATAAATGTTTCCCTTTTTAAAACTGTGGTTTATCCTGTTCTAAACTAAGTTTGTGTGTGTGTGTGTGTGTGTGTGTGTGTGTGTGTGTGTGTGTGTGTGTGTGTATCTCCAAATGTTTCTTTTTTCTTACAGATACTGCATGCCCTAGAGGATTTGCAAGAGTCAAAGGTGTTTCTTGTGAAGGTAATCTTGTTAACTATTTGAGTTATTTTAACTAACAAAATAAAATGAAAGTATCTTATATGATCCATATTGCTGTTGAAATCTACTTATTGTCCTCCAATGAACACTATCTTTTGTATTAGAATAATACTGTTGTAAACTTTCTTTTGAGTTGATTTCAACTCCTTCAGGTTCCAGTTATTTTCTGGCAATAGAACAGAAATATTCTGGGAATATTTTCCAACTTTCCAGTCTAGCCTAGAGCTATGGTATTTCTTGGTTGTATCCCACTTAATTATGGAGCAGATCGAATCTTGCTTAATTTCTGAGTTCAGCCATGGTTGGCTACATCCTGCTGCTTTACTAAAGAAATCATGGTGGCTTATTCAAGCACACCCATGAAGTTTTTTTGTTAGCAATATGGAAGTCCATAGTATTGTTTTCTTCCAGCTTACTTTTGGAAGTAATAAAGCTATTTTCCCTCTTAATTGTTTTCATGTTAGAAAGCTCTTTCTTTTGGAAGAGCTAGAAGGACTTAAGGCAATAATACCATTACATCAAATGTATTTATTTAGTTATGTGTTTGTTTATTGAAGAAATTGTATATTATTCTATTTCAAGTCTTTGAATACTAAAAACATTAAAGCATATAACAAAAAAACTAAATCAAATAATTAAACCAACTAATGAAATAAATATAAATGTGAAAATATTCTCCAAAACTAGTCTAAGCCAGCCGCAAACATTCAGTTAAACAGAGTCACTTTCTAAAAGTTCAGTGGGATAGATATCAATTGTACTTTTGGGCGAGCTGTTCCATAGCGATAGAGGAGCAACGAAGTTTGGCTCTGGACCTACTCTCCATATTTCTTATAATGTTAGATACTGAAGCATCCCTTAAAGAATTGCAAAGAATTTTTCTATTCGGAAGAGATGGTTCCAATAGTAACTAGGAATTAAGACTTTATAGTGCTACCCCACCATTTTGAATTGCCCTCAAAATTCTGCTGTACCCACAAAACTGGGCTTAATCAGCTAAAGCAACTGTCACGTGTCAGCATGTGAGCAACTACCTTCTGTATTGTTTGTACTTTCTGAATTAAAGGCAGACTGTTGTAACATTCTAATATTAAGGTGTAAGGCGAAAAGTCACTGTTGCAGAAATTGCTTGGCTGTAAAAAGAGCCACAAGTAACCCACCAGCCAAAGCTGGTCAAAAGGACCCGCTATCCATGTCTTTTACCTTTTGATCAACTGTCCAGACCTGTTCTTTCCGGTAGGGGACCAAATCTTCTAAATGACTGACATTTTAAAAACTGCTTTAGCTACCTATTCTTTGGATTAAGAAATATTTCCTAAGTGTATGTAATCAAATTCTTTGCAGTTCAAAAGTTATATGAAAAATCCATTTTGAATCCTAATTTCAGCTGCAGTCTATAGAAAACAAAAAAACTATGAATCCAACAAAGTTCTTGTCTTTATCTCAACAGATACCTTCACGATCACCTTTCATTTAAAAAAAAAATAAATCAGTTCAATTTTGACTGTGCAATTTTACACCTAAATATTTAAAATAAAGTTTCACTGCTCAGTAGAGCTTACTCAAAAATAGGTGTGCATAGCATTGTACTCTTACGTGTACTTGCATTTTCTCAGTTCAAAAAATATAGCTGTATAAAGAAAATGTAACTTATTTGTAAGAAATATACTATTTCATATTTCTGATATACAGTATGCCTATAAGAATAGATTGTCAACTCCCTTTTTTGTATATATCAGATGTAAATGAGTGTGAAGTTTTTCCGGGGGTGTGTCCCAATGGGCAGTGCATCAATAGCAGAGGCTCTTTTCATTGTGAATGTTCCAGCGGTCTGACATTGGATGGAACAGGCAGGGTGTGTTTAGGTGAGTATTCAAGATATTTCCCTTAAGCTTCTATCTATCTACATAAGCCACTACAAGTTATACAGTGAAAGAGATCTTCAGCTTTTATCACTCACACACATTAGCCTTTTCTAGTCTGTTATCATCCAAATGCTAATATATCTGCAAGTCTCAGAATCTTAGACATCTTTGTTAACCCAAGAAAAACGAGATAGAACAGGTATTTTTTGAATTTATTGGGCACTTGTTCAGGCTTAACCGGATTCAGAGAGGCTAAAGACAAGAATTACATGCTAGAATTACACACACACACACACACACACACACACACACACACACACACACACACACACACACACACACACAATATATTGATCATAAATGACTGTAGAGATTCTCAGTCATCCAGGTCATGGTTGTCCCAAAGGTGCTTTTTTCAAGAGGCAACTGGACTTTCTGGTTTTTCTTTGAAGACTTTTCGCTTCTCATCCAAGAAGCTTCTTCAGCTCTGACTGGGTGATGGGGAATGGAAGGGTTTTACAGGCCACTCTTTCAAAGACAGCAAACTCCATAGTTTGGACAGAGAGGACCGCTGGTTTGAAAGAGGGATTAAGAGGCCATCTATGTCAAAATTGAACAGCCCTTTCTCAACAGAGGGGGAGGGATACGAATGATCTCTCTTCAGTCTACAACACAGTCCTTTCAACAGTTCCAAGAAGGCTCCACACTCATTTGCACCACTCAGGTGACCCTGATGACACAGATAAACCTCCAGGTGACCTTAACAACCCGCTAAAAGAATGCAAATGATCAGCTGTCTGCAAGGAGTATAAATCCTTCCATTCCCCACCATCCAGTCAGAGCTAAAGAAGCTTCTTGGATGAGAAGCAAAATGTCTTCAGAGAAAAACCAGAAAGTCCAGTTGCCTCTTGGAAAAAGCACCTTTGGGATATATTGATCATACTTACTGGAAAAGAAGTCGGTTAATTAAATGGAAGTTGTTTCCACCTAAGACCTCATCTCAATATCACAGAATGACCGAAATGCTCAGGAAAAAAATATATAATACAATAACCTGTTTTGTTTTTATTGGTTCATTTGCAGATGTACTTTCCACCCACTTCTTAGAATTTCACATTATATTTGTACTTGTTAGATGCCAGCATTTTGTAATGCATCTGTAAACATATTGAATTAATTTTACAAAACAACTAAATTGCAATAAAATTAAAAACAGGGCTAGTCCTCTCCCACCACAAAATAACATATATAACTTTCCTAAATCTGTTATAGTATAAAAATGTATACAGAATAGACAATACATTTAAAATTACTTCTAAAAAGATAGACCTCTGCAGGAGTTTTGTCAGGATGAAGAAAGCAGCATGCTGGTGTTACGATTGCAGATTCTGCTCCTTTGGTACATGCATGCAATGTTATAGTGCATATACAAAAATTTACAACATAAATCTATCATGCTGTTTTCATCCTTCTGCCCTCTTGTGTATATGCTGCTTTGTAGTAAATTCTATGATATTGAGAAGAGTTTTTTCGTTAAGAAGTAACAGTCTCCTATAATTTATTACTTCTTTTCAAGCATAGTTGTGGTTGAAATAGTGTTCTTTTGAATTCTTATTTAATTTGAATTAATTATATTTATTATATTTGACTTAAGTACAAATGGGAATCTTTTGTATTTATCTTTCATATTAATTTTCATATCTGCTCACATAATGAGCATCATATATACATGTTATGTGAATGCACATGCTGATTCTCTTACTTTTTTTTATTCATAAACATTTTTGAAAAACAGTGCATTGTCAGTTTTCCATTTACAAATAGGAAAAAACCAAAGGAAAGTTAATAGTAAATATTAACATGCAAACTTATAACAATAATAATAATATAATAACAGTAATAATAATATAACCAAAGAACTTAAATTAAGTTTCTTCTTACATTGGATTATTTACCTTTTTATTGATTACTATAATTGTGATTATATACATCTTTATTTTCAATATTAACAATATTAATCTTACTTTCTCTAACTTCTACCTCTTGTCTCTATCCATTCATAAAATCTGTTCCATGTCCGATAGTATTCTGAATCTTCTTTATTTTTAATTTTAAAAGTTAGTCTGTCCATTTCAGCACAATCCCAAATTTTTCGTATTACAACCTCATCTGGTGGGGTGTTCACATTTTTCCAGTATTTGGCATATATGATCCTTGTTGCTGTCAATATATGTATTTTAGTGATTCTCTTACTTTTAACTGGCAGTAAACTAATCAACACATTTGAATATAGTTTTAATATTTCCAAAGGGCCACAGCCCAGTAGCGGGCCAGGAGGACCCCTGGCTTACAGCATATACAAATAAATGCAGCAGAAACACTTCCATGTGTGATATTGTTTTTAATGACACATGTAGATATCCGAATGGAGCAGTGTTACCTGAGATGGGATGAAGATGACTGTGTTCAACCTGTACCTGGAAAATTCCGTATGGACACATGTTGCTGTGCTATAGGTGCTGCTTGGGGTTCAGACTGCGAGGAATGCCCCACGCCAGGCACAAAAGAATATGAAGACTTATGCCCCAGAGGTCCAGGCTTCTCCAACCGTGGGGATATTTTAACTGGAAGGCCATTTTATAAAGGTAAAGATTAATATTTCAGACAAACCTTTTTTTTTAAAGTTTTTTATTTATAATACAAGAAAAACAAGAAAAGACAAACAGATACAAAACATAAAACATAAAGACATGTACATGACGTATCATCCAGTTTACATATTTACATTTGATTACTTCTTTTTCCGTTATCTTTCTTAAGTTATAAAAGCAGAATAATAATTGAATTCCTGTGAATCTCAAACATTTTCACTAACTCTTACCTTGGCTTTCCTCCTTTCCCACCAATAATAAAATTTGTCCCAGGTTTCAAAATACTCTGTTTCCTTTTTGTCTTTCAACTCCAACGTTAGTCAGTCCATCTCTGTGCATTTTGTATAAAATTTCTTTGTCTGTGGGGATATCTTTGTTTTTCCATTTTTGAGTGAAGGCCAATCTTGCTGCAGTCAATATGTGCAGCATTAAATATGTTGTGCTTTTATCATATTCAGACAAACCTTATGTCAGTGATGGCTAACCTTTTTGTCGCCGCGTGCCAAAAGCGCACGCGCGCGACAACGTGCGCACACCCACATTTGTAAAGCAATGCGTGCATGCTCCCCCACATGTGTACATGACCCCCCTGCACTCCCCCATGCATGCGCGTACAACCCCCGCACTCCCCTGCCCCCGCGCATGCGGGCGTGATCCACCCGCCGCCATGCACATGTGTCTCCCGCATGTGCCTCACCCCCACACATGCACAGCAGAGACCTGAAAATCAGCTGGCCGGCGGAAGGCGCGCACACATGCGCAGTGGAGCTGAGCTGGAGTGACGGCTCACATGCCCACAGAGAGGGCTCTGCGTGCCATTTGTGGCACACATGCCATAGGTTCGCCATCACGGCCTTATGTGCTTCAGTAATATTTTTTTACAATTCCATTACAAGGACTCATAATCCAGCAACTACAGGTAGTACTCTACTTACAACAGTTTATTTAGTGACCGTTCAAAGTTACAACAGCACTGAAAAAAGTGAGTTATGACCATTTTTCACACTTATGACCATTACAACATTGCCATGGTCATGTAATCATAATTCAGTTGCTTGGCAGCTGACTTATGTTTATGACGGTTGCAGTGTCCTGGGGTCATGTGATCCCCTCTTGCGACCTTCTAACAAGCAAAGTCACTGAGGAAGCCAGATTCACTTTACAATCATGATATTAACAACTGCAATGATTCATTTAACAACTATGACAAGAAATGTTGTGAAATGGGGCAAAACTCATTTAACAGATGTCTCACTTAACAACAGAAATTTTGCGCTCAATTATGGTTGTAAGTCAAGGTCTACCGGTACAATTTTAACAGATACCTTTTGATTAAAAAATGAAGTCCTTATATGAAATATACAATTGTTGAAACAATCTACATAAGTCTCTTCCGTCCTTTGCTGTGCTTGGAAGATCTTCTCCAAAACATATGAAATAATATATACAGTATATGATGCAATTATTCAAGCAAAAACAAATAAGCATTTACTTTTTCTTTTCTTTTGAAGCAGCTACAAAGGATTGTGAATTTGGTGAAGAATGAAAGTTCTTTCTCCTAGAGATTTTTTCCACTCAAAATCATATTCCAAACCCATGTATTTTGTCTCTCAAATGAGAAATAGCTGAGGAAAGTGCTTTTGACTGGGAAAATGGTTAGAGAAGAAACATTTAAGCAGCTCTTCTGCAAAGTATTCCTAACAGATGTTTTTCATTACACAGATGTCAGGAAACTACTAAATGCTCTGCCTTGTAAGGTCTAGTTTTACCATTGTATAATTAAAAGGAGAGTGTGGAAAGTACATCTTACCACTGTATCCAGGATGACAAAAGGTTATTTCAAAAGTTTGAAATATGCAAGTGTTATGCAGTCCTATACATGGCACTCAGTAGCACTTATCCAAGTCTTTATGTATTGAATTGCAGCCAAAGAAATTTTGTTCAGTTCAGTTTTTTTGTCTCTGGGTTTTTGAATCAGATATAACCGTAAATACAATAATATTTATTTATACAATCAATTGAATTATTGAGCCTAATTTTCTGTGAAGGAATGAAATTATTTGGTAATGCACATGTATAACTCCCAGACTACTTTCTGAATAATCAAGGGGCCCTCTCAGAAACGCAAGATTCGGCCACACAACCTTAATCTATCCCTTTGTCCTTTATTCTTTTCCAAGCAGCATTTTCAGACATTCTTTGCCAATGCTTTCTTCCTACAGCTGAGAGGTCAAAATCACTCATTTGGCTTCTGTACCTAAAGCAGCATTAGAATTGAAGTCTCTTCACTGGAGTCCAGTGCTTTAATCATTAAACCAAACTGCCGTTCCTTAGGATTTTGTTTGTTTGTTTTTGCATTTTCCTAAGTCTTAACTCCTGCTAACTATGTGGACAAGCGTGTGCAGTTTTCTAGGCAATATTTTGAGAAATGGTTTGTTGTACAAAAACATCCCTTCTGTATACAGGATGTTATTATTACTTTAATTATGACTTCACAAACTTGCTTGTTAATTTAATGATTTAATTGCCTACAATAAAATAAATCTGTATCTTTTCTTATTTTATCTAAGTGACATGTTATTAACTGCCAGCCACAAAGAAGCACAATTCCTAATTTCAGACAATGATATCTTTCTTGCTCATCATATTAAAGCAAAAATGAAAGAGTTTACTATGCAGTTTGAGAAAATATGGTTTCATACAAATTCATAGTGGTCTGAATTTTCTTTGGAGAATTATTTTGTGATGGAAAGATCTACAAAATAAGTATAAGGCATCCAAATGAATGGAAACATTAAAACCATTTATCACATATTTATAATCATTGTCCAGATGTATTCCTGTGCTTTTATGATGTTTTTAAGGGTGTATATTTTTCTATCTGATAAATAACCTCTTGAACCCATAAAGTATGCATTTATTTTCTTGTTGCAGATATAAATGAATGTAAAATGTTCTCTGGCATGTGCACAAATGGCAAATGTAGAAATACAATTGGAAGCTTCAAATGTAGATGCAATAATGGATTTGCACTTGATATGGAAGAGAGAAATTGTACAGGTAAATTTGAGGTGGGATTATATATGAAGGATTGCCTTTCACTGCTTTATCAGTTGAGAGACTCCTATTGCTGTCATTAGATTCTCACTACAGATCATGTGTATCGATCTTGCAGTAAGTAAAGTTTGAAAAGTATTGATGTCAACCTGTGATGTTCATTAGAAAATTAAAACATTCCTACAATCTAAATTAAGATGGTACGTCATTTTGAATGGTTAAATAACCAAATAATAAAGATTTGAGTAGTTTTCTTCCACCTTCCATTTTTCTAACAAAACTAACACATTTTTGTACACTTTTCATAGCCTGCCCACAGGTGTTTAAGATCTACAATGTGGGAATTAGATGTTTGTAAGTAAGGTTGTGCATGCTTTGAAAATGATTCAGAAGTGTTTTGGACCTCTCGTGTAAACAACCCGTTTGCTGTTCATTAAAGCAGGCTAACTTTTCAGACTCTCCTGAGAGCATATTGCTGTAAAAGCGGGAAAGTTGGGCTGCTTTAATGAAAAGCAGAAAAGAATTTCTTCCAAATCATTTCAGCCTTAGAGGTAAAGCAACTTTTACGTTCCAATAGTTGCTAGCCCCCAACTCTGGGGCCTTCTTGCTCTGTCTTCTTTCTGCAGGCATTGTTAATTCTTTGATCTTGAACTGTTCATGAGAGAACATACAGAAGCAACATTTTTTTCTCCAGTTCTTTTGTCTGTGATAGATTATGCTAATATAAATCATGCCTATAGAAAATATTTATTTCGATCTATTTTAACACACAATGCCAGAGTTTAAAAATGCTAAGCCCATTTTGCACTGTAGTCCTAGGTCCAACATTCTGACACTAATATACTTGGTGTGTCTTTTTAAAAATACAGGTGGTCCTCAACTTACAACAGTTAATTAGTGACCATTCAAAGTTTCAACGGCACTGAAAAAAGTGACTTATGATCATTTTTCACACTTATGACCGTTTCAACATCCCCATGGTCATGTGATTTACATTTGGATGCTTGACAACTGATTCACATTTATGACGGTTGCAGGGTCCCGGAGTCATGTGATCCCCTTTTGCGACCTTCTGACAAGCAAAGTCAATGGGGAAACCAGATTCACTTAACAACTGTGTTATTAATTGAACAACTGCAATGATTCACTTAACAAATTTGGCAAGAAAAGTTGTAAAATGGGGCAAAACTCACTTAACAAATTTTCTACTTAGCAACAGAAATTTTTGGCTTAGTTGTGCTGGTAAGTTGAGGACTACCTGAACAGATCTCATCTTTTTTTATTGTAAGGAGAAAAGCATAAGTAAGAATCTTGTTGACAGTAGAGCTTGGAAAGATTTTTTAAAATGCAGTTGTACTACTGTATTTGAAATAACAATAGTACTAATGTAAAAAAATTGGAAAACTGTCAGGGAATCAAGAGAAAAGGCAGGTTATTTAAATTATCATCAACTGGCTAAGTTTGTTTAAATATGGTTTCAACCTTTCTAAATAAATCACTGCTCAACATTGTTCTGAAAGGAAAAATAATTCTTTAGCATCTAAAAAATCTGAGATTTAGTTAGTGACTTTATACTTCTGTGGAGAATACCAAAGTTGTTTGCATTGTGGGTGGCTGCACATTTAAAGTGAAAAGACGTTTGTTCTGGAACGGTAGAAATTAAATCACCAGAGTAATGTAAAATATGTGTGGCAAGACATGTAAATCAAGGTTTTCTTGGTATTAATACTGCTGTAGCAGTTATTTCCTTGTTTATATAATGATTGTTTTCCTTGTTTTTATAAAGATTGCATTCATAAAAATGTTCTTGCCAAACTTAACTTAAAGTTTGGAAAGAAAATGTTACCCTGAATTCTTACGCCTATCAGGAAAATTTCCTTTTCCTCTGACAGAGTCACCTCATCACTTAAAAGAAAGGTCAATTCTCTCATTAGGGGAGCAAGGCCAATTTCCCAGTCAAGTTAAATAAAAAAAAATAGAGCCCCACGTAAGTTTTTACTCATGCTACCACATTTACCTTCTTTTCTTTTCTCTCATAATGGGTAGTGAGAGATTAGAATGTCAACTGAGTAAGTCAGGAAGAGGCTTTGTATGCTGTTCCTGGGAGGCCTCCTGCTCTTTTTTTGTGTCAGAGCCATGCATAAGTTAAATTTTTCTTCCTATTCTGCCTGCTAGATTGGGAAGAATATACTTGAAACCTTCCTTCAGTCTTAGAATTTTGATTGGCTTGCCTCACTTTCTTTCCAGTCCAGCCAATTTGAGAAGTGCCTGCCCTCCTATACATTCATTAGTAAGGGTGGGCAAGCTTTCTGCCATTTTTTCTGCAGTTTGAAGCAGAAAAGAAAATGCAGGAAGAGAAGGCTTATTGGTTGCCATACTTGCCAGTCAACTGTTCTGGACATCTCAGAGCAATGTGAAAGAAGTGCATTTCAATATCAATCAATCAATCAGTAAGGCCTTTGGTTTTCTTCTGGCAGTATCTGTCTGTCTATCCGTACATGCATCCATCCACACGGAGCAAGTTATAAAAGTAAAATGCATATTACAGATATGATAGAAAGTACCAAAAAGTTTATGACTATCAACATAAAATCAAATCTGGTTGTGGTTATTGTACATTCAAATGTTGATTAACATTAACAGAGCTTCCAGAGTGAACACCAGTTCATATTATCTGCTTCCAGATTCAGAATGTAGTCTTTAAGTATGAAGGTGGATGGCATAACATAGATCAAGACCACCCATACTGCAGTCTCCATGATATATCTTCCTGGGATATGTGTGGTATTATTATTACAGTGCAGACAGTATCTTAGGAACCCAATAAGGTTAACTTCACCTTATGAGAAGAGGTCATTTGTTTATAAATAATTCCAGTAGAAAGAGGGAGAAATTTGAGAAGAAGAAGGGATAAAGAATGATTGATTGTCAATGATTGTAGAAATTACTAGTTATAGCTGTGCATTATTTCATTATATAAATATCATCTTGTTTCAGTCATCATTCTTCCAATCAGTTTCAATAATTGTAAGGCTCCTGGTACCTCTGCATTTGAACTGTATTCTTGTCTCTGTTCTTTGGAGAACTAATTTAATTGATGCTTGTGTTTACAATAACATATCGTTTCCTTTTTTATTCTGGAACTAGATATTGATGAATGCCGTATCTCACCTGATCTTTGTGGAAGTGGCACTTGTGTCAACACTCCAGGAAGCTTTGAATGTGAATGTTTTGAGGGCTATGAAAGTGGATTTATGATGATGAAAAACTGTATGGGTGAGTGATGGAATTTTTGTGCAGTTTTTTTTCCAGCTTCAAATTTTTCACATATGTTGGACTGAGAATTCTTACAATTGGGGTACAACAATTTTATATATCCATATTTATATGCTCTGCTATGCTACACCTCACTACACTACACTACAGGGTTCCCCAACCCCCTGGGCTGCGGTCCACTACCAGACCTTCAGCCGTTCGGAACTTGCGTGAGCAGAGGGCAAATGCGTGCATTCATGCTCCATTAATGTGAGTGGTGAGTACACATGTCCACCACTTGCACAAATGGAGCTGTGTGCATACCTGCCATCCGCACAGACCCATTCCCTCTCCCCTCACCCCCACTGGACCACATAGCTGGAAAGGTTGGGAAACTCGTTATGTTATGTTATGCTATGCTATGCTATGCTATGCTATGCTATGCTATGCTATGCTATGCTATGCTATGCTATGCTATGCTATGCTATGCTATGCTATGCTATGCTATGCTATGCTATGTTATGTTATTCTACTGTACTGTACCTTACCGTACCGTACTGTACTATACTATACTATACTACACTATACTATATTTTGCGATGAAAAGATCTACAAAATAAGTATAAGGCATACATGTATTTTAATCCTGATTGCCATTTAATTATTTTAGTTTGCTTTAGTGATATATGCTATTTTTATTTGATGAATTGGTATACTATTCTGAGTCATGGTATCCCATAATAATACAAAGTAAGTGCTATGGGACTAATGGAAGCCACTAACACTGGATCTAAACATAAAACTCGCTCTATTCCTCTTTCTTTTTCAGAACAACTAGAAATCCATTAAACTAAATAGTGGTCTAAGTACAGAAAAAAGATTTTTGAGCAATACCAAAAGATCACATACCATTTGTGAAAAGCACATGAGCCTTAGCACCTATTTTGCTGCTTTTAATCTAAAACAAAACTCTAAAAAATGTGGTGGGACATGATCCTTTTGCCCATATTAGAATATATAAAAGAACTTCAGAAATAGCAGTAAAAGGAAATCTCAATATATTGGATTTTAAAAGTTTAAATAGGATTGTGTAAGCACCAAATTACCCATATTCCTGTAATATCATTATTCTGTTGCTTTGCATGTACACTGAGAGCTTCTGCACTGTAGGCAAATTCCTTGTGTGTCTAAACACATTTGGTCAAATAAAGTATTCTACAGTATAAAGAGCCGAGGTGGCGCAGCAGTTAGAGTGCAGTACTGCAGGCTACTTTAGCTGACTGTGATCAGCAGTTCAGCTGTTCAAATCTCACAGGCTCAGGGTTGACTCAGCCTTCCATCCTTCCGAGGTAGGTAAAATGAGGACCCAGATTGTTGGGGGGCAATATAAATATACATTGCTTAATGGTGTAAACCGCTTAGAGAGTGCTTGCACTATGAGGCGGTATATAAGTCTCACTAATAAATATTATTATTACAAAATGTAGAGGAGATAAGTTGACATTGTTTTTATAAACAGAATCTTAGAATGTATTTGTTTCTTGTTGCTTCCCTATATTGGCATTTAACATGTCCTTTAAAATCTTTTCAGACATAGATGAATGTGAACGTAACCCCCTTCTTTGTAGAGGTGGGAAATGCTTGAATACTGAAGGAAGCTTTCAGTGTGATTGTCCTCTTGGGCATGAATTGTCTTCATCACGTGAAGAATGTGTGGGTAAGTTTCATGCATTTATGAATACATTATTGTGTGAATAAGTCATCTATGATGTTGCAGTAGCATAATATAAATTCATCCACTAATGCATTAAAAATTGTTTTACTTGGAATATTTGGATTCCCTACATACCCATCATACTGTTTCCTTTTGGGGAAAGCAGTGTTATGCAAATTTCAGAATAGAAAAAACAACAAACAAAAGAAAATAAAGGCAAGATATAAAATAATATAAACTAACTAATCTAGCTTACACCAGCACCATTCACTATAATTGTCAATAATTTTCTATTGTTGATGCCATTCTTTGCTTCCACCAAATGCATCACCAATTCATAAGCTGTCTTTGGCCTGTATAAACATTATTTTTGTAGTAGTTATTAAACCCACCATCCATTTACAACTGGTGAAGCTTTTTGGGTGAGAAGTGAAATGTCGTTTTCTTCTTCCTCAAGGAAAAAAATAGTTGCCTTTTGAAAAAGCACCTTTGAGATAAGCATTCCATTTACTCTCATAAATTCTTTATCTCCATTATGTACTGCTTTTACCCCACTCATTAACCAACCTTCAGCTCCATATTGTTCTATAATTTAGGCTTTTCATCCTGTCTTAAATCTTAAGACAATCGTTTTTCTTAATTCATTATGATAATTTTCCTAAATCAGTTGTGTATAATTGTATTTATACAAACATTTTACAATGACCTGTTGAAAAGCAAAATCATGTACATATACAGTGAATCTGCCCAGTATAATATTCCGTTGCAATTCCTTTAGTCTAGTCATTCCTTTTATACAGTATTTAATCACAATTCTGTCCCACATCTTCCCAGTTACACTTAAAAATATAACAACAAAATATAGTTTTTACATTCATTCCTAACTTTTCCTTTTAAATCTTTGTCCCATCTTCAATCAAGGTGCAGTCCTCAAACATAAATTTGTTGTATAGTCATTGCATAAACAAACTGCATCCGTGTTTTAGCACCTATGTAGTTATGCCAATTTTACTTGCAACATTTTTACATCAGTTACAACTTTCTTCTCAACATTTTATTCTCAGACACTAATACATAAGGATATCAGGTTTCCATCTACCTGGTTATCTACTGTAGCTTCTTTGTCAATGGGATAACTGTCTGTCTGAAAATAGAACAGAACACGATCACATTTAATGTGATGGGAGAAACAGCAAAAGTAAGATAAAATGCACAGAGGTCGTGGTTGGAATGTAGAATAATTCTAGAAAAAAAATGCTCATTCTAAGCTGACTTTCCTTCCAGATCCGTGACAACCCCCCCCCCCAAAAAATCATATGCAACCATTATCAGTTCTTCCTACTTTACCAAATGGTCTTGTCACCTTTGTTTGTCTACTCTCTTCTCTTGTTTCCAACCCATCTATTTATGGCTCCCAAAATAATAACTTGTCTCTGAAACTGCATTCATTCCGAACGTTACACAACTTCCCCCCACCACCACCAAATTGATCCTTCATACTTCCATTAGCACCTTTCAGTGGTGAATAACTTGCAACTGTCACAAATATATGACCTTCTGCTTTTATATTAATCCAAAACAAAACTTACATCAAGCATATTTTTCATGCTTTTAGCCATTTCATTGTAATGAAACTCAAGTCTGTATTCAGTACCCTAATTATGCTAGGTCATACCACTTTCATTGATACCTGTTGCAGCTTTCCCTTTTCGTTTCCTTTCACACTTTGGATTAGATATGTGAAATTAAATTCTTCACATTTACTTACAGATCACCCTGAATAATCAACCCTGAAGATACATGTGCCTTTTGATAATATTAAGCTATTAAAGGTAAAGGTAAAGGTTCCCCTCGCACATATGTGCTAGTTGTTCCCGACTCTAGGGAGCGGTGCTCATTTCTGTTTCAAAGCCGAAGAGCCAGCACTATCCATGGTCATATGGCCGGCATGACTAAATGCCAAAGGCAGACAGATTGCTGTTACCTTCCCACCAAAGGTGGTCCCCATTTTTATACTAGCATTTTTATGTGCTTTCGAACTGTTAGGTTGGCAGAAACTGGGACAAGTAATGGAAGCTTATCCTGTTACCTGACACTGGGGATTCGAACCGCTGAACTGCCAACCTTTCGATCAACAAGCTCAGCATCTTAGTCACTGAGCCACCGTGTCCCTATTAAGATATTAATACTTAGTTAATATTTTATAACATTGTCATTTATCTTGGTTAATTAATAAATCTAAAGGAGCACTTGCATTTTTTTTCCCTATGGAAAGGCTGGATATTAAATAATAGCTACGTCAGATATGTGCAAAACTGCATAAGTATTTTTCAGATTTCCAAGAAATAGTATGCATGCTTAGCAACTAGAACCAGAAGTCCCTGAAATTTTCTGACCAAAATCATTAAGTTTCCCAACATAAACAGGAGTTTAGTGTCAGTTTGTTCATTTGTTGTTGAGCAGATATTAGCAAACAGTGTGACTTTAATTAGAACATGGAGGTAGGGTTCTTATCGCTGGATTGAGAAGATAATTGATACAAGGATTAGCCTCAATTTTATTTTTTAAAATGATGACATATTAAGGAGGGTTATAGATATTCAAGTTGGGAGGGATTGGAAAAGGAAACTAGACATTGTTTTCTAGACATTTGCTAGAAAAGCTTGCAATATGGGTAAACATTTTCTAATTAGAGCCAAGAACAATTTGTGTTATCACTGTATATGATCACATAAACATTGATAAAGACAACACTGAAAATAAGGAGCATTTACTTATTAAACAAATCTATATAGCTGCCCATGTACAAAAAAATTCTGAGTTTAACTTTAAGATAATTCACATTGAGGTAAGGTACTTGTTGCTTCTGTTGTTTTTGTGAGCACTTCAGCTATTTTTATTTGCTTTCACATTCTTGAAGTATCTGTATGTTTATTATTTTCTGGTTTTCTTAACCAACGTGAGTTACAGAAGATGAAATAAAAATATTTGAACAATTAAATAGATTGTGCAAATTGTTGCTATGCTATTGTCTGTCTTTTTCAGTAGACAATAAGCAGACTCCGAGCCTGAATCTGCCACTGACTAATTCCTTTCATATGATTGGGTGTTGTAAAATGCAGTGTCTTTCTGTGTATGTGTGTTACGTATATAGGGACTGGAATTTGCATTATATCAATAATGTGATTGTTATTTTTCTATGACTGTAATATTAGCATTTTTGTAATATTAAAGCATAAAACAACTGGCCCTTAGATGTTGAACAGTATAACTTCATATCAGAACCCCCGTTTTTGATATTGCTTTTGAAAACCTGAAAAAAAAAGACAAGAGCTGAAGCAAGCAAAATTTCTTTTTCAGATATCAATGAATGTTCTCTTAGCGATAACTTATGTAGAAATGGGAAATGTGTGAATGTGATTGGAATGTATCAGTGTTCTTGTAATCCTGGGTACCAGGCAACTCCGGATAAGCAAGGCTGCATCGGTGAGTACTAGAAATTTAAAAACCTCTCAGTTTTATAATATTTTTAATGTGTTCTTTTCAGAATTTCAACTTCATAAAAAAATTAGATATAGCTTCAAGATCTATAAAGCTGTGCCACCCTGAGTACACCTCAGTACAAAAATTGCACTCTGTTAGTTTTGTTAATTTAGCTACATTTTACATTCTAATTTTAGTTTATTTTGATAAGTTATATCGAAATATTGACTCCTAAAAGCACTTAGGTTCTTCTGTTGATAGAGATAGGGAAGAAATGTGAAAACTGGGGAATAAAAATGTAAAAATGCAATTATTGGAAACAAAAAAAGGGTTGCTTTATAAAATACGTGTCTCATCTATCCTAAATATACTCTCCTAGATATTGATGAGTGCATGATTATGAATGGAGGCTGTGACACTCACTGCAGTAATTCAGAAGGCAGCTATGAATGTAGTTGCAGTGATGGATATGCTCTGATGCCGGATATGAGGAGTTGCGCAGGTAAGATAAAGAAGTTTGACTTTATTCCTTATACTGCATCTACTGAACAATGAGAAAATGTCTATACAGTTCTATAGTAAAGAGGCTTAGAGAATGAATCGCGAACCATCAAAGTTAGAGCCAGGGTGATGCAGTAGTAAAGATGCTTGACTAGGAATGGGTGAACGCAGGTTCTAACCCACCCTAAATTATAGAACCACAATGAGTCATTTTCTCACAGCCCAGCTACCACACAGAGTTCTGGAGGAAAATTGGAGGAGGGAATGCTATGTACATTAGCTTGAGCTCCTGATTGAATAATGGAAGTATAAATCAAATAAATAATGGTCACTTGTTAGATTTATATTATGCTTATTATATTCTATTATCAAATATAACCTTGATAGGCAGCCCAATTCTTTCAGTAATTTCCTTACTTGCCTTTAAGCTGTCACACTAGGATTTTAGCTTCGACAGTAAAATTAGTATGAATTATGATTCTAACAAATGTGTGGTTCCAGTAAAGTACAACAAAGTAGCAGTATACACTAAATATCAGGTTAAAAAAAAATAAAAATACAGAAAGGAAGGACAATCTCTGCAAGTCTTTGCAATTCATTTTCAACAAGAAACTCTTCATTTTTTTTAGGCATCAGAAAAATATACTAAAGTATCAGGGAAAGTCAAGTCAGGAATGAAAATAGGCCATGGGTTAAATGCATAGGCAGCCGTAGCTTCAGTTGCTTTTATCAAAATGACAAAAACAATGTCACATAGTCGACATGCAAGTCTGCCCCTTTGGAACATAGACATAACATAAAAATACATATGTAGAATGGCAGGATTTTGCATGGTGCTGCTGGATTAGTGATTGTTTTATAAAAGGAATAAGGGAAGCATTTTACAGTGTATGAATCACTCCAGATTAGCATAGCTGGACTCTACAGTGTAAGAATCACTCCAGATTAGCATAGCCGGATTTCGGATCCTTAGATATTAGAATAAAATAGAGATGATGGTAAGAGTTTTACAGTAATCCAAGGGAGTAAGTAAATCCTATGGCAAAGTCACTATGCAGAAATGTAGGCAAGGCAGCAAGTTGGGAAAATAAAATATGCCTGGAAACAAGGGAATTTTGGGCACTTTAATACAGGTAAAGATTACAAAACGTTGACATTCTACAGTTATGCTGAATAAAAATGTGACAATTTTTATGCTATTTGTGCTATTTCATAGCAGATTATATAATGATGCATTTGAACATTTTTTTTTCAATTTTATTACTGGGAAAAGGTTATCAAATTTATTAGGCAAATAAAAGATCAAATGTGATGATATTGAGATTCTTTTTCCAGATATTGATGAATGTGACAGTAACCCAGATATCTGTGATGGTGGACAGTGCATTAACATTCCAGGAGAATATCGTTGTCTTTGTTATGATGGATTCATGGCTTCTGTTGACATGAAAATATGCATTGGTATGTGAGATAGTTACAGATTTCAGAGGTTCCCTTTTATAAGCTAATGTTATAAAATACTAACATACAAATAAGGGAAATGAATTAGATTTTTTTTTTCTGTGCTTAAATGTAGTTTTAGTTAAGATAGATTTGATTTCAGCTTGTGAAAATGCTGGGAATATAATATATCTTGATTTTATTTGCATCTATGATATTCTAATGAACTAATTTTGAATGGGAAGATGGCATATATTTTAAAGATGGCATATATATAAAGATATATCCATCTTTCTGCTGTGGCTAGGGGGGCCTTTGCACAGGTTCGCCTGGTGCACCAGTTGCGGCCATATTTGGAGAAGGAGGCGCTACTCACGGTCACTCATGCCCTTGTCACCTCGCGGTTGGACTACTGCAATGCGCTCTACATGGGGCTACCCTTGAAGAGTATCCGGAGACTTCAGCTGGTGCAAAATGCGGCTGCGCGTGCTGTGGTGGGTGTGCCAAGGTACACCCACGTGACACCGATACTCCGCCAGCTGCATTGGCTGCCCATCGGTCTCCGGGTCCAATTCAAGGTGTTGATCACCATCTTTAAAGCCCTTCATGGCTTAGGACCAGGATATCTTCGGGACCGCATTCTGCCTCATACTTCCCTCCGACCAGTTAGGGCCCACAGAGCTGGCCTCCTCCAGGTCCCGTCGGCCAAACTATGTCGGCTGGCGGGCCCCAGGGGGAGAGCCTTCTCTGTGGCTGGCCCTGTGCTCTGGAACCAACTACCCCCAGAGACCCGGACTATCCCCACTCTGCTGGCTTTCCGTAAAGCCATTAAGACATGGCTTTTCCTGCAGGTGGGGGGGACAACTTAATTCCACCTGAGCTTACCCCCCAAGTATGTATGTGTCGAATGGATGTTGCTGTTTTAAATAATTGTTTTAAATTTTTGTACTTGTTTTTAAATTTTATGTAATTTCTTTGTTTATTCTTGTATTTCTCCTTGTTGTAAGCCGCCCCGAGTCCCTCGGGAGTTGGGCGGCATATAAGAATAACTAACTAAATAAATAAATAAATAATATATGTTAAATTGATTCATTGCTGGTCATAGTTTTCTTGAATGATTCCTCATCAAATTGAATAAATATATCAAGTGGAATAGCATAGAAGCTAGTGCTCGGCCTAGTGTTATTTATAATTTGGATGAAGAAACAGAGGGGATGTTCATAAGATTTGAAGTTCACATACCACTTAGTGAGATGGCTAATACTTAGAAGACATATATTTAAAAAATCTGAAAAGATGCTTCAAGGGATGCTTTGTTCTAATCTTCTAATCTCTTAATAAAAGCGCCCATTTTATTCCATATCAGGCACGATAATAACATTATTGAAATGTATTTGGCAATTGAAACTGATCAGAAGCTGAATTTGGTTCTAATTGTAAATTGTGGTGTAAAAGGGCAATGCAATCTTTGATTGCAACAGTACAAATAAAGTTTCCAGTTCTCATGAAGAAAAAGTTACAGTGCTGTATTGCTCATACTCCATTTTGACAGAGAGCTGTTCAGATGCCAAATTTTAAAAAGATTCAAAGAAGCTAGCATATGTTTAGAGCAGTAGAATTGTGGTAATAATGTACCTGTATGCTTAGCCTTGATGTATGATAGTATTTTTCAGGTAACTAAAGGGTTGTTTCAATCATCATCCTAAAGAGGAAAACACACGATAAAGGTCCTGGGTCTTAAAGCAGTATGTGGATAAATATTTAGAAAATCATCCAAACATTAATATCAGTGGCCAATAAGAATAGGAGTTGATCAGGTTCCCTTCTCCAGATGTAATCAAGCAGAAGCTAGACAGTCATCTGTTAGGGATACTTTAATTTCAATCTCTGTAGTAAGCAGGAGAATGGACTCGTTGGTTTAAGAGTCTTCTTCCAATTCTATAATTATCCATGGGATTAAATAATATGCTTAAGTAATTTATTAATATATAACAATTCTTTATTAAATGCTTTTGCTAATCAAGCTCTTTTAAATGTTCGCCAAAATATGGAAGACATTTTACTTTTTTATACAGATGTGAATGAATGTGATCTAAATTCGAACATTTGCATGTTTGGAGAATGTGAGAACACCAAAGGATCCTTCATTTGTCATTGCCAGCTGGGTTATTCTGTCAAGAAGGGAACCACTGGATGCACAGGTATGATACTACAATACTATTTTTAAAAAACAAGCTCAAATAAACTTAGATTTACCTCTGTGGAAAGGGTCTGAACATTTTTCATTGTTACTGATTTGGGCTTCCTTCTCATGCTACTAAGTAAGGGGGATTCTTGGATGCTATCAGGTGGAAGAGGTTATGCTGGTGAAACGTAGTGTGAGCATGACTGATCCTATATGGGGAAGGGTGCACAAGTGGCTCATGCAATGCTATGTGACTGGGCCAGGGCAGTGAGTAACGTTGAGGGGGGGGATGCAAGTGCCTTGCTGGGGTGACTTGTGACCTTCCCTGCCTGTTTCCCCATTCACTTCGGTTGTAGGAAACTAGCAGGGAAAATCAGAAAGTCAATCACATGACTGTGGGCTGCTGTAACTTTTGTAAGTGTGAGCCAATTGCTAAGCACCCAGATTGTAACTTTGAAAGGTCGCTAATGAGTCATTAACTGATGACTTACCTGTAGCTGAATTTGAAATCCCAGCACTTGAAATTTCTGTACTTTGTTTTCTTTAAAAGCAAATGTATGTTAATCAGAAAAATCTTATAAGGGATTTATGATTTCCACATGCTTGTTTCTCACCCATTCTTGCTGTAATTTCCGTAGATATGATGACAGCATCATGAATGTAAAATGCTTTCTATAAAATTTGCAGATCAATTTCTTTCCTTACCTTTAATTCATCCTTTCTTGCATGTACGTAATTCAAGACACATGATTTTTAGTTTGTTTTGGAGTTTCTTTGTATTTGATTTATTGATATTTTTATTGAAATTAAATTGTACCTCTTCTGTTATATCAGGAACTCCAAGAAAATGTGACACTGAGAGATGTGGCAGGTTTTCTTTTAATGTTATATTGGCTCCTTTATATATTTCTATGATTAATTGTTTACAATTGCCTATGTCATTGTATTTCTTTCTTACGTTTATGAAACTAATATCCATTATATTTAAATCTATATTAAATCCATGTTATGATTTATAGGAATTGTTTACAGTTATTTTATCAGTTGCAGTTTCAATATTTTAATGTTTAACATTTCTTTGTTTAGATGTGGATGAATGTGAGATTGGTGCCCACAACTGTGACATGCATGGTCTGTGTCTCAATGTTCCGGGAAGCTTCAGATGTAGCTGTAAGGAAGGATGGATTGGAAATGGAATTAAGTGTATAGGTGAGTAAAGATAAATAGATATATTTTTTGCCTCATAAAAAGGCAAATGTAAGTTATGTGTTTATTTTATAATTGATTCTATATGTTGATCAATAAGAACTAGCTAACTGACACCACAGTAACAGAATCATTTGTATATATACTATTAGAAAACGGCTCTAAAAGAATTTCAACAAATTTCTGATAGAATCTCTCTTCTCCATATAGACTAAATCAAATGCTTCCATTTTACGTATTGGGTGTATTGGTTATTTTCAGAGCAAACTTTATAACCTGTCATTTAGAACTTTATATTTATCAGGATTTCCTATTCCAAAATATAATTTCAGTGCAACTGCTGCAAAAACAATGATCTTCACTGTCAGCTGTAAATTCATTCCCAATTCCCAATATAACTTAGGCTCTGTAATTATGCAAAAATTAAAATGTAGCTCTGAGAATTTCAGTAAACCAACCCCATTATCTCCCAACTCTCAAGATGGGAATCAATTATATCTATGGTTGTTTTTTGCAGCATTTTCTCTCCAATTTCAGATGATCTTTTGGTTCCAAATCTTCCTGTCCTCATCAGTACTTTAAAAGCACATCTGTATATTTCACTGTTATTAACTATTCAAATATAACCATTATCCACAAGACAGTCAGTGAAACTTGCATGATCTCTAGTGTTTCCCTGAGAGGGTACCACCTTGTGGGATCATAAGAATTTTCATAGTTCACCAAACGTTTTTGTGGCCTTTTTAGAAGACCTGAGATAGCATTTAACCAATTCATCAATTTCTTGATGTTTCGATAATAAATATCAAGCTCAACTTTTTGCTTTTTCAAGGGAATTATATCATAGTGATTGGAGCCAGTACTAATAGCTTTTAAGCTAACTTCTGCTGGCAATTTGCTTCTGTGAATTCTGTAAAGCCAAATAATGGTTACTATTAATATGTTTGTGATTTTTCTCTTTCTTACTAATTGCTTTAATAGATCTTGATGAGTGTTCTAATGGAACACACCAGTGTAGCATAAATGCTCAGTGTGTGAATGCTCCTGGATCATATCATTGCACCTGTGCAGAAGGATTTACTGGAGATGGATTTATTTGTTCAGGTGAGAGAAAATTTAAACATATTTTATGAAATAATTATATGTAATTTAGAAGTGGAATTCAGAACTTCATGTGGCAATGGATCAATTCAGCATTTACTTTTATGTGAACCTGAATATGGAGTTTCATCAAAGTCCTAAATTTTCTGATACATCATTTTGAAATACAGATTATTTTGAAAATAGTTTATATATTCCTTGGAGAATAAAACTGATTTTTTTCTACTAATAAATTTAAGAAAATGTGAATGAAATAAATTTCTAATCTATAAATGCTTAATGCTTTAACATTTCCAATTCAATAGATATTGATGAATGTGCAGAAAATATTAATCTGTGTGACAATGGACAATGTCTTAATATTCCTGGTGGATACCGTTGTGAGTGTGAGATGGGCTTCACTTCAACTTCCAATAGCCGAACTTGCCAAGGTAATTGTAACCTCATTTTGAGTATCTGGATTGCAACTGAGCAGTGGCTCAGCAGAAGACCTTGGGCTTGTTGGTTGGAAAGCCGACAGCCCAGAGTCAAGACCCGGGTGTCACATGATGGGATGAGCTCTTGTCCTCACCCTAGCTCCTGCCAATCTAGCAATTCAAAAGCATGCAAATACCGGTAGCAAAATAAGTACCACTTCAGTGGGAAGGTAGGAGCATGTTGGCTGCATGACCGCAGAAATGTCTTTGGACAGCGCTAGCTCAATGGCCCTTGAAACGGAGATGAGCACTGCCCCTATTGTCAGCATCAACTAGTGGAGTAAAATCCACAGGGACTCCCCCCCCTTTTATTTTTTTGTTTTCAGAATTTGTATCAGATATGAGGAGGTAAATTCCAAGTACTAACAGAGTTTTTGTGTGATGCAGAATATACACCATATGATTTACTTATAAAGCTAGCTATTTCTTTCAAGCAAAATGACTTTAATGAAGGTTTGCACTGTAAGTTTTTATGACTTTGCACATAAAATGTTGCATTGAACAGTGGATTGACTATTTTTGTCAATTAACAAATAGCATGTAGAAAAGAATATTCTGGTTACACCATTGTATGTATATGGAAATATATTACATTAATAGGAATCTTAGAGAAGTAAACATAAGAATTTTGTATTTGTGATAATATATTTTTCAGTAGATTTCAAAATAAAATGAATGATTTAATTTAGTGACATGGCTGTGGTCTTTCATGGTTCAGATGCATCATATCCATCATGTTTATCTCTGCTGTGATATTTTAAACTTATTATTGCAGCTCCAGTTGTATTATTTTTATTGCAATCTTTATTTTAGCACTGTTCTTATTTATGATTTTATCAATTATTTTGGCATGCTCTTTAAATTATTTCATTTTTTTTATTTGAATGGAAACATATATGCAATATGAATGCAGTGTGATATGCAAATAATTTCAAATGATCTCCTTTAAATGTTCCCATTATATACAAATATTGTATTGTAATATCTATACATTATCTTCTGCAGATCCAATCTGGCTTGGTCACTAGGAGCAGAGGTTTTGTTTTCAAAGTTTTAGGACTAGGGCTGGAGCCCATCTTCAGGTAACTTCTCTCTGGCAGAGTGTGAAGTTCCCTAAGAATGGGCTCTAGCACGAGTCCAAAAACTCAGAAGACAAAATCTCTGGTCCTGGTGATGGATCCAGATTGGATCCTGCAACATTATCCTGGGAATACGTATATTTGCTTTCATTCATGACATTATCTTCTTATTGTATAATAAAATTAATAGATCCAACTTTCTCTCAGTAAACCACAGGGAATTGTATACATATAAGATTTAGACCTTTCAAATATAGGTTTGCATTCCATGAACTATTAGAAAATAAATTACCGGGTGTGTGTATTGTATTCATAGTACATAGCAACTAATAATTTTGGGTATTATCCTTTGTTTCAGATATTGATGAATGTGCCTTTCAGAATATATGTGTGTTTGGTACTTGCAACAACTTACCTGGCATGTTTCATTGTATTTGTGATGATGGCTATGAACTGGACAGAACTGGAGGAAATTGTACAGGTAAAAAAATATGTCTCTGGGTGCAGTAGGTGTGTATATGGAAGTATGTGTATAACCAATCCTCTGTGTAAAGAGGTCAAAACAGGAACATTACTGAGACAAAGAGAAAGTTATTTCCACCGGACTACTGTTCACTGATAAAAAAAAAATTCATATGGACTGTCAGCAAATATTTCCAAAAATACAAAATTACATATTCTTCCTATGAACAGATTAAGTAAAAGCCATCATTATAAACAATCTTCAAAAGAAAAATGCCAGCATAAAAAAGTTATATGTACTAAAGTATAATTATATATATGCTGTAATAATACTATAATAGCTATGAAATTCAATTATATTTTATATAATTATATTTTGGTTAAAAGAAAGAATTCTGACTTCTTTTTTCATTATACTAATCATTGGTAGAATATGAATGGTGCCGTGGCCTAGAGTGAAAGACACTTGCCTCCCACTCAGAAGGTTGAGAATTCAATGCTAGGCAGCAACAGATGTTTTTTCTATCAGGACGCAAAGAGAAAATATCTGCAGCAAACTCCACATAGGCATCAGAAAGGGCATCCGACCAGTAAATGTTCAGCTCCATTCAGTCACCCTGAGTCCACCCCGATAAAAGGGACTATAGGGTCATTAAAAAATCATTGCTAGAATATAGCCATGAAATCAAAATATAATGAAATGTTTATTGGTATTTTAGAAACTGGTTGAGATTAATAGGTCGTGTTAAGTAAACAGTTCAGAAGAAAGTGTGTTTATTTTTTATTATGAAAAAACCCTAATGAAATGAATATAAAGGCTTAAGATTAATTTCAGATGCATGTTTTTTTACTTTAGATATTGATGAGTGTGCTGATCCTATAAATTGTGTCAATGGCTTTTGTATAAATACTCCTGGAAGGTATGAATGTAACTGTCCTCCAGATTTCCAGCTGAACCCAACAGGAGTTGGCTGTGTTGGTATGTAGAATTACACATATAATTATTTTATATAAGTGGAGAGGGAAGACTACCATATGATTGTCGGTATGGAGACAAGAACAAAAAGGACAACAAATGATGCAGATTATTCATATTCATTAAATGTGCTAATCCACTGGGTTTGGCTGCCAAAAAGGTTAATTTCCAAAAGTGAAGCATTGTGTTCTTGAGGAACAAATTGACAAGTAGGAAAATAGCAGGTTATAAAGCAACTAGAAATAACCATAATTATAGCTTATGGCTGCACTGTAATTGAACAATTAAAAAAAATCTATTATTCTGCACTTAAAATACTATACATTTGGTATGTTATATATGTTTGTGTTATAAACACAGCTTTATTACATGGTGTGTTTTGTGATATGCCTGATGACTTTACTTGAATAGAATAGAATAACAGAGTTGGAAGGGACCTTGGAGGTCTTCTAGTCCAACCCCCTGCTTAAGCAGGAACCCTACACCATTTCAGACAAATGGTTGTCCAATCTCTTCTTAAAAACTTTCAGTGTTGGCGAATTCACAACTTCTGGAGGCAAGTTGTTCCACTGATTAATTGTTCTAACTGTCAGGAAATTTCTTCTTAGTTCTAGATTGCTTCTCTCCTTGATTAGTTTCCATCCTTTGCTTCTTGTCCTGTCCTCAGGTGCTTTGGAGAATAGCTTGACTCCCTCTTTTTTGTGGCAACACTGAGATATTGGAATACTGCTATCATGTCTCCCCTAGTCCTTCTTTTCATTAAACTAGACATACCCAATTCCAGCAACCGTTCTTCATGTTTTAGCCTCCAGTTCCCTAATCATCTTGGTTGCTCTTCTCTGCACTCTTTCTAGAATCTGAACTTCCTTTTTACATCGTGGCGACCAAAACTGAATGCAGTATTCCAAGTGTGGCCTTACCAAGGCATTATAAAGTGGTATTAACACTTCACATGATCTTGATTCTATCCCTCTGTTAATGCAGCCTAGAACTGTGTTGGCTTTTTTAGCAGTTGTAACTCTCTCACAGTTACTACTAATCAGCGAGGTACCACCTAAAAATATGAAAGAGAACATATTTTTAGGTTTAATATCTAGGTTAGGTGAAAAAACAGCCTGATAGTCATAGTCAGTGCTTCATAGCCATTACAATAAACAAGCTGTACTTTAGCTTGTTTATGTAAGTCTTCTTGGATTATTCTCTAAAAACATTTGTGGAATACCTTTCTATATTGAATTCATCTCCCTATCTCCAAATTGTTTCCTTCATGATGCAGAACACAGGAGACATAACTGGTGTTCTATTTTCCGTCTCTATTCTGGTGCTGTTAGGGCTGTAGCTAGAAAAACCAAAGGCTGTTTTCTTTGGGCTAATTACCCATAATATTACCCATAATAGCCGCCCAGAGTCCCCCCGGGAGTTGGGCGGCATAGAAATTTTAATTAAATAAATAAATAAATAAATAAATAAATAAATAAATAAATAAATAAATAAATAAATAAATAAATAAATAAATAAATAAATATTACTTTCAATGGTATGGAAAGTTCCTTTCGATAAATACATGAATACTGAAAATGTAGACTGTTATTTTGATTTAGGGACTTGGGAGTGTGCTGGGTGCAAACCAAACTAGGAATTACCCATAGTCATTTTCCAACATTTCGCTGATAAACATAGGCTAATTTATAAAACCTAAACTTTGTTTCACAAGCTTATGGAAATAATGAAATGAATTTATTGCATCTTAATATGAATGGAGGACACGAGGGGCTGTAGGAGTAAAATATATCATTATCATTTTCAATATCATATCATGAAGATAGCCAGTATTTACAGTATATAATAAATGTAAATTCATTCCTCCATCCATCCATCCACCCATCCATTCTGCCTTCAACCCAGTAAAGAATATTTATGGTGTTAACAGCCTTATTAAGAAGTTTTGATTTAACTTAATTGGATTTTAACTGAAATTATTTCCTAAATTTAATAATAGGGATAAAATTAGAACTGGTTACCATAGTCACATGCTATTTGTTTGTTGTTTGTTTAAATTTGTTCACTGCTCTCTACAGTGTCATTTTAATGACATGCTGATCAACACCTCTTTATTTTCTTTTGTTCTATCCAGATAACAGAGTTGGCAACTGTTACTTGAAATATGGACCAAGAGGTGATGGAAGTCTGTCCTGCAGTACTGAAATTGGTGTTGGAGTCAGTCGTTCTTCTTGTTGCTGTTCTTTGGGAAAAGCCTGGGGGAATCCCTGTGAGACATGCCCACCTGTAAATAGCAGTAAGGAAATGACTCTTAGATGGGAGGACAAATAACTAATATAGCAGATAATATGGCTATATACATATGCCATAAACCAGTGCTTATGAGGAATCAAACATTTCTCTGAGGTGATACATCAACTTGTCAAAGTTCCTTGCTATGCTTCTATCACATGTCAAATTAATCCTCATGACTTGGTTTTATTCTTGGTTGTTTTATTTAATCCCTAGGTGAATATAATACCTTGTGTCCAGGAGGCGAAGGCTTCAGACCAAATCCCATAACAATTATCTTAGAAGGTATTTTTGTTTCTTTCAGTACAACCACCATAGGTTTTGTTGACAGTAGTCAGATTTAGTCAATTATGTATAAAAGGGAGATTTGCAAATTGAGGTTAGAGAGAAAGTACTTTCAAATTTAGAATAAATTTACAATAACATTTTAAAATATAGATGGGAAGATTGATAAAAGTTCATGATGATAATTCAACCTTCTCCATTTATATAATTTTTCCACCAATTCACAATTTCCTTTTGGAATGCTGAGGTCCTCAGAATTTCTTGTTGGATTTGGAAGGTCTTACTGTTAAAAGGGAATAAGGATGTTAATATTAGTTGCCCAAATTTTATTACTTTTGGTATCTGTAAGGAATTTCCATCATCACTTCAGAAAAAGAATAATTAGAAATATGAATTGGCAACTCTGTATTTGATTATTAGTTCCTGCTGGAAGAGAGAAAAAGGCTGAAAATGAAAAGTTACTGAATATGTATTAAAATCTACTGCAAAAAGTCTTAAGATTTGTTAAATCAAATTAATAGTAAGTATGATTTAATTGTAATGATTTTGGTTGGAGAATCAAAGTTGTTCAGTATTTTAATATTGTACTTAATATTTTTCCATCCAAAATTATGAGAGTTAAATATTCTCAACAGTAGTAACTGTGAGAGGGACCTTGGAGTCCTAGTGGACAATCATTTAAATGTGAGCCAGCAGTGTGCAGCAGCTGCCAAAAAAGCCAACACAGTTCTAGGCTGCATTAACAGAGGCATAGAATCAAGATCACGTGAAGTGTTAATACCACTTTATAATGTCTTGGTAAGGCCACACTTGGAATACTGCATTCAGTTTTGGTCGCCACAATGTAGAAAGGATGTTGAAACTCTAGAAAGAGTGCAGAGAAGAGCAACAAAGATGATTAGGGGACTGGAGGCTAAAACTTATGAAGAACGGTTGCAGGAACTAGGTATGTCTAGTTAATGAAAAGAAGGACCAAGGGAGATATGACAGCAGTGTTCCAATATCTCAGGGGTTGCTACAAAGAAGAAGGAGTCAAACTATTCTCCAAAGCACCTGAGGGCAGGACAAGAAGAAATGGATGGAAACTAATCAAGGAAAGAAGCAACTAAGAACTAAGAACTAAGAAGAAATTTCCTGACAATTAGAACAATTAACCAGTGTTACAACTTGCCTCCAGAAGTTATGAATTCTCCAACACCGAAAGTTTTTAAGAAGAGATTGGATAACCATTTGTCTGAAGTGGTGTAGGGTTTCCTGCCTAAGCAGGGGGCTGGACTAGAAGACCTCCAAGGTCCCTTCCAACTCTGTTATTCTATTCTATTCTTAACTTTCCATGGGTAATCATTTATTTGCAGCTTTCCCCCCAAATCTCTGTAATAACAAAGTAAGCAGATTTATAATAAAAACTAAAAGCATAAGTTAGTGATTTAAAAGTAGTCTTTCATGTAATTTTTATCAGCCAAGAAACATGGCCTTCTTTTTCTTTGCAGACATTGATGAATGCCAAGAATTGCCTGGTCTATGCCAAGGTGGAAACTGCATCAATACTTTTGGCAGCTTCCAATGTGAATGTCCCCATGGGTACTATCTCAGTGAAGAAACACGTATCTGTGAAGGTGAAAATTCTTATTTTTCCTTACAACAGGAATGGAAAAACAATATTCTTAAGCAATATTTTGTCCCACAAGAATTTTCCTCTTGAGAATATTCTATATGTATTTAATGTGGAGTTATAAATTAAAGCTTCTGGGTTCTAGCTATTCTGCAGATCCTATTACTGAATTTCTTATAAATAATAGAAATTGAATCCTGACTTCTTTGTTTTCTGATATTAACCCAAATAGCCCAATGGGATACAAATTATGTCCTTTCCCACGAAATTTCTTCAAAAATAGGTTCAAGCGATAAGTTCAAAAATGTATTTATATCACTGTCAATTCAAAGGACTTAAAGTTATTAATTTATAGTAATTGCAGTATAATTCACAATTCAGTACACAATTGATGTACTATGACTATACAAACTCTAAATTAATTTTATTTGATTCAAATTCAGCATGTTGATTTCTTTTTTTTCTGTTTTGAAATAATGACAACTTGATCTATGTAGGTAGTCCTTGACTTAGTTTCTCTAAGCACTCATACAAACATACAACAGATCTCATCAGAGTTACTTATGACCCAGATTCACATGATTACATTTAGGGCACTTGGCAACTAGTCTCATTTACAGCCATTTGCAGTGTCCTATGGCCACATGACCATGATTTAGAACATTTTTTGATGGAAACTGGTGTTTATTGGTTATCTGGTTTTCAGCAAACAATGCCATTGCAGATAATAGAGTCACTTAACAAATGTGACATTCACTTAACATGTCCAGTCATATGGTGAGCCGCTTAAAGATTAGCACAATTTACAACCATAATTCCAGGCTCAATTGTGGTCGAAAGTTGAGAAATACCTGTACAGGGCCTGTAACAGAGAGGGAAAGGATAACTTGTATCATGAGTCAATGAGTGATTTTCAGTGAGAAAGCAGCATAGGGAAAACATTGTACTATTAATGTACTTTGTGGATCATTTAGTTAATATTGACTTTTAAAAGATGAATAAAATTTCAAATTTAGGATTAATAGATCCATTATTTTGTACCTTGAGAACTTTGTAATTGAGTATGGAAGTTTTCATTTCCTCAATCTATTCTATGTTTAAATTTTGCTGATTTGTTATTATTTGTCATTTTTACCTATTAAAATTAATTTTGGTGGTTGATTCCCCCTCCCCAGATATTGATGAGTGTGTTGCACATCCTGATGTATGTGGTCCTGGGACATGCTATAACACCTTAGGAAATTATACCTGTATTTGCCCCCCGGAATATATGCAGGTGAATGGAGGACACAACTGTATGGGTATGTTTTCACATTTATGTACTATATTTACTTTCTTAAACTCTTAAAACATAGACCAGTTTACACTGATAATGATTTCTATGCTCGCATTTTTTAATTTCATCTTATTTATGTCCTGCCATTGTTATTTTTTCATAAGTCCCCAGGGAGGGACTTAAGTACGTAAGAACAGCAAAATATAAATAAATAAATAAATAAATAAATAAACAAATAAATAAATAAACAAACAAACAAACAAACAACTCAAGGTGGTGAACATACGTTGTTCATGCAGAGACTGTAAGTAAGGTTTGCATCAAAGCAAAATATTTAGTATATAGAAGCATCACATGGAAAATCTTATTAAAGGTCAACTAAACTATTATTTTGTGCCTTTGAATCGGCATGGACTCCTAGTAACTGTCTGGACTAGTCCCTGAAGTTTTATTGGCAAGATTTCAGAAGTACTTTGTCATTGTGTGTTTCCTCAGGCTGAGAGAGAGAGATAGTCCAAGATCACAGGCAAAATTAGAACCATGATCCCTTGGTGTAGTAAAGGTATATATAGTAAAGGTTTTATATATTTTATAGTGTTATTCATATTTAGTATTAATTGGTGTGCAAACGTATATGCACACATACACATACAGGTATCTCCAAAACTTCATATCTGTTTTAGATATCCTACTTATAAATTAAACCAAACTAAAACATTTTATACTTCCTTCTGTCTAAATTACTTTTGAAACAATGAGTATTGGAAGAAACACGTTTAAAGTAGAGTCTATAATATAAACTGTCCAATATCAATGATGCATTTGTAATTCATTCTTTATTCCTACTTTCTCTGATTTTGTAATTATGCCAAATTTTGGAGCTAAAGAGGCCAGATTGATCCAATATAAAAAGAAAAGTGACATGAATCTCAGCTTCCTTGATCTTATTTTTCTTCTGGAAATTCAGAACAAAAATTAATCAGTACTTCTATCATGGCTACGTTTTCTACTTATCCTGTTCTTTTCCTCATCCGCTTTAAAAAATCATGGGATATAAATATGGCTGACATATTTTCTGCTCTATTTCATATAAAATTGAGCTTTCTTAGGTCAAAATCTCTTAGCATGATAAATACTGAACTAAACATTTATTGTACTTGCCAAGATATTTTTAAAAGCACGTGATTTTTATATGTTTAGATATGAGAAAGAGCTTTTGTTATAGAAGCTACAATGGAACATCTTGTGATAATGAACTGCCCTTTAATATTACCAAGAGAATGTGTTGCTGCACTTACAATGTTGGGAAAGCCTGGAACAAGCTGTGTGAGCCGTGCCCAGCTCCAGGGACAGGTAACAATTTATTTACATGTTCTTGAGCAATTTATATTTAAATGATACATTTGAGTGTCAGTTTGGTATCATGGTAGCTTTAGCATGTTAGCCTCACTTTCAATTTCACAGCAAGAAAGAAAGTAAATTTTAAAACTTTTCTCTCTCTCCAGTATTGTGTTTTGTTCCATGTACAATTAAACTTGTTCTAATTGTTCCATGTACAATTAGACCTTATTATTTAAAAATAATATGTTCTAATTCTTAGATAGCAATGAAAGAAGGCTGTCCTTCAGTCATTTATTTAATTATTTGTTTGCTAATTTATTTGCTGCTTATCTCGCCGTGAGGCTATCTAGGCAGCTTACAATAGTAAAAACAGAGAAATGAAAAGAAATGTAAACCTAATAGTAGCTAAATAATGAAACAATAAAATAAAGAATAAAAATACAGTAATATGAGATTAAAAATGGCTGGATGGGATCAGGGAATGCAGGGCGAAGGTAGGAAAATTAGTAGCCACCTCCAGTGTGGTACTGCGCCATTGGGTCCTCAGGCCAATTGACAGAGCCAGGTATCTTGTGGAAAGATAGAAGGGTAGAGACAGATCTCACCATGGGGCAGGATTAATGCTTTCCTCTCCAGTGCTGTATTTTGATAGGAAAACTGAATAATTCAAAAAAGGTAGGAATTCACAATTACCATCTCTTTCTACAATCCTATCTTGCAGTGTCTAATCAGTGGTTAATAACTGGATTATTTTGGCTGAAGGAAATATTCCTATATGGAAGGCAGACGTTTATAATGTAGTATTTTCTTCAGAATTACTGGTTTTTACATTTCCTTCTTATTGATTCTGGTGTTTCTTTTGCTAATCCAAGGCAGGAAAGTACTAGATTAGTGATATGAAGCAACTGTTTTTAAAAAAATTATTGAAATATAATTGTACTACTTTTAAAAATAATGGTATATTTGTCTAAGTCTTGCAGTGAATTTTATTTATTTTCTACAATATGCATGTTCTTTTCTGGCATATTAAATATGTTATTTTAGTTAATTTAGGGAATACTATCTTTGTTAGTGTTTGTAACAAATAAAATAAATCATTTTAATTATAAACGAAAAAGAATTATAAGTGGCTTGAACAAAGATAAGGAATAAAATATTATACAGATCTGAATTTGGCATACCCAGAGTCCTTCGGGAGTTGGGCGGTATAGAAATATAAACAAACAAACAAACAAATAAATATCATAAGAATAATATGGAAATCCTCTGCAATGGTTTTATGAGATTATATATTGTGCAAAAAGAATTCTTCAAAATTAGTTAGACCGATAAATTAATAAATACAATATACATATACAATCAGAAGGATTATGTCCTTGTTGGCTTTATTCATATATGAACATCACAAATCTCAAAAATAAAGGTGATTTCTCTCTAATTCATTTGGATTATTCTGGAAGTAATCTGAGTTTCTTCTCATACCAAATAACTCAGACATTTTTTTTCAAATCAGTTCAAAACTTGGATAAATAACAGCCATACAATAGCAGGGAAAGAACAGGAAAAAGCTTTCAGTCTAGAGAAGAACTTGAGGATTAAAGATGAGCTTTTATTTGATATGAGTTTCTACAGGTCTCTGAAATATATACTCAGGCTTGGCTCAGGAGAATTTTGATACCAGTTGATAGTTATTAATTAAATACAAGGATTGTAAAATAAAACTATGAAGTAATTTTAAAAGACTTGCAATAAATATAAGTTTTTCCCCTTTTTGTTACTTAAGTTGAATTCAAAACATTATGTGGAAATATTCCTGGTTTCACCTTTGACATTCATACTGGAAAAGCAGTTGGTAAGTCTGAAAGCTGTGTTTTTTTTAAACTACATAATTCATAATGTAAGACTGTGATAAGCAAACCTCTTCTATTTTTAATTACCTTTTAAAAATCAAGTCAATAATAAAATTGTGTCTTCTGTTGCCTGCTGTTTTGGAAATTACAATGTTTTCTCAAGAATCTCTCCCCAAATTATATTTTGAAGATAAACTGAAGCTCATGCTGATATTTACATACATAGATATGCATGTGTCTGTCAGCTTAGCATCCCTCATTAAAATGAGTCATTTGAAAAAAAATACATCTATATATGCATCTCTGCATGTATGTAAACAATTATTAAAAGAGGAAATTCCCTATACTTTTACTTTTTATGTATAATTTTTTTATTAAAGATCTTAAGGAAATAAAAGCATACTAGCATATGAACCCAATACATTTGATTAATGAATGTTCATTTTTCAGATATTGATGAATGTAAAGAGATTCCAGGTATTTGTGCAAATGGTGTTTGCATCAACCAGATTGGAAGTTTTCGTTGTGAATGCCCCACAGGATTTAGCTACAATGATCTGCTCTTGGTCTGTGAAGGTGATGTACTTTCTTGTATAGCCTGACCATTACAGCAATTGTATGTGTTTCAAGCTGGTGCAAATGACTGGATGTATGCATTGACAAGTGTCTGCAGATTTTATACACTTGCACTGCCAAATTACCATTATCTCACAATCATCTACTGTGTTTGAGTGGGCCAGAAAAAAAAATGCACAAGATGACATACTTGTAGAATGTTAGTGCATATTCCTCCATAGTTTGGAACTTTGTGAATGTTTCCTTAAAATAGTCCAATTGTTAAAATATATGAGAATGTTAATGTTTGTTGAAAGGATAAAAGGAAGCTTGTCTTTGAAAGATAGATTTTATTTTATTTCATTTCATTGAATTTCTGGCTTGGTTTGTGCCAGAATATTAGTCTTCAGATTGTTTGTTAAATTTTAAACCTTATTATGAGTTACAATTCTTTTCCTAATATAAAAACACTGTATTTTGACTTATTTCACAAAGTAATGTTTATCCTGCTAATTTGATTTCCTACTTAGGGAAAAAAGAGAATAATGACCCTCTTTATAAGCATCAGTGTTGCTTATGAAATGTTATGTTGATTTTCCTATTGTTTGCGATATTATAAGTAAAATGATATATTTATTCAATAATTTTTAATACTGATAATCTTCTATTAATATTTTTATTTATTATTTTAAATATATATTTGGGAACATACATATTGCCTTTCTGACGACATTGTGATATTTTAATTAACAAGTAAATTAAAATATTTATGTCTTAATAACATATAGGTACTCTAAAATACTAGGCAGATAGATTGATCCAAAATGCATTTAGGTTTAAGAGTTCAGCTGGCATGTAAAATACATGTCTACAATTGTTAGATTAAAATTAATGGAATATAAACATGCTTTACCTGGTTCATATTCACTGTTCCTTGTTCAATGTAGAAAATATGTAGAAGATATCATTGTGATAAAACACATATATTGATTCTTAATCATGGATTATTGATGTTACAGATATTGATGAATGTAGCAATGGTGATAATCTCTGTCAACGAAATGCAGATTGTATCAATAGCCCCGGTAGTTACCGCTGTGAATGTGCTACGGGTTTCAAACTTTCACCCAATGGTGCTTGCATTGGTAAGGAGTCAGTTATGTTCAGCATGTTGCTTAATTTTCATTTTAGTTACATATTTCCCAGTTTTCTATACTGAAATTGCATTTTATTCATCCTTTTTAAATTCATAAACAGAAAAATGTAATAGGGAAATTGGTGATGTAATTTCCTTCAATATAGCTAATATGTTGATTTTAACAGGGACAGAAAATAAAGCTTGTTGAAAGATTGCTGATTCAGAGAATAGAGCTTTTTCGTACAACAATTTTGTCCAGGGAGTAGGCTTTGACTCTAATAATCATTAACAGATTCTAAAAGTGGAATTATGAGTCATAGATAAATCATAACACTATAGATAAATATATGCATCATGTGTTTTATGTTTTGTTTTAGATCGCAATGAATGCCAGGAAATACCTAATGTATGTAGTCATGGCACATGTGTGGATAGAGAGGGGAGTTACTACTGCATCTGTCAAAATGGTTTTAAGGCATCCCGTGATCAAACAATGTGTATGGGTACGTGAAGAAATATATAAAATTCTTAAATTATAAATCTAGAGTATTGCTATGCTGAAGATAGGATGGCAACAGTAGAGTATAATAGGGAAGTATAAGTTTCATATGCACAGATAAAATGTAATAATTAATATGCCAAGCTTTGTTACTTACCAGGGGTACAGAGATTACAACTGTCAGAATTCCCAGATAGACAAATATTGCTTAAGACTGTATTATATGAATAAAATCAAATAACACTATTGGAACTGAACATCAATTGGCATGAGAAGATCAATATATTGATAATACCCAGTTACACATTCTGACATAACTATGAATCCTGTGAAATTATGTCTTAGTCCTTGGAGGATTTAAGGGAGAAGGAATGGGCTTATCCTCAATTCTTACAAACTATAATGGCTATGGATGCAGAAATTAGTACCGTAGTTTCTAATAGCATTTCTTCTTTGGTCCTAAGTGTTTTTGTGTTCCCTCATATGAAGCAACTAGGCAGTTATTCTTGGTCTCATGATTCCTGCTAGAAGAGCAGGTGGAGACCTTGACCTTTGCCCAGCCGCGTATTGTACACCAACTGCAACCATTCCTGCGCCAAGAAATTTTGCAAAAGACTATTTTGCATCAAGACTAGTGCATGAGGCTATCCTTGAAGACCATTCAGAAGCTATTCTAATTCAGAATGCCACAAGTTGAGTATTCATTAGTGTATCATGGTCGGTTCATATGACCCCACTAGTTAGGGAATATAAATAAATAAATAGGGTAATAATTAGGGAATAAATTTAAAATGGCAAACAGTGACCAGATACACTAATAAGAACCACAAGGAGGTCCACTCAATTTCATCCAAACATTTTAATATAGCAAAACTTAAAAGAGGGAAACTAGACCCTAACCTTCTCATGAGAGAGTATGTTCTTGGGAGAAAGCAGTATTGCAAGAAACTCATTCCTATACCATGTAGGGCTTTAAAAGTTATAGTGCAGCTTACAGAGCAGCAGTGTTACATGGATGCAATGAGCTATGCCACCCTCTGCCATTGCACTCTGAACCAACTAAAACTTTCAGATGGTCTTCAAGGGCAGCTGCATATAGAGTATGTTACAGTAATCCAATCAAAAAACAACTAAGTATATAAGTATGGCCTCCCAAGCTAGGAACAGATGAAACTGGCATACAGGATATAGTTGTGGAAAGGACCCACTAGCCATAATTGCCACCTGCTCTCTGAGAAATCCCAGATTGCACATGTCTGAATGGTTCCATTCAGAACCAAAGTATCCGAAATACTCTAGCTCCCAGATCCAGGGGATCCAAATCAGTCTTAGAAGGCTTCAGCATTTGTTGAGTCACTGATACTACTCTAAGAAGCAAACTGGTGGATGCTTCTACAGCCAGAAATCCAAAAATTGGAAACCTTCCAAATGTACTGTCCTATAGGATCCTGACATCCCATTGACAGACCACATAATAAATGACGCCATCTGTCAGCAGTGTTGCAATTAGCCAGCAATAGTGGATGAAATCCAAAAATGGCAGCTGAGATCATTTGCTCTCCATAAGTACCCATAAATTACTCTGGAAGACATAACCTCACAGATAGAAAGTTCAGTGCAGAGGTTCTACATAAGGCAAATATAAATAAAGGCATAAGGGTAATAAAAATATGCAATTAATACAACCCACTAGATTTGAATCAAGCTAAAACCTCAATGAAGTACAAAACATTGTAGCAAGGCATTGTATTAAACATCTATAGCCCTACAGATTCATAATACTACAGAGATCCAGTTCAAATGTAAAGCCTTAATGGCTGAGGACTTGGATATCTGTAGCACCACTTTCTCTCAGTGGACTCTGCGTGCCCAATAAGACTGAGCAGAGAAGTCTTGCTGTGGGACCCAACTCTTAGAGAATATGACTATCAGCTTCATGACTGCATGAACAGCATACCCATGGAAATAAGGATGACTTCCTTGATATCTACTATTTCAGAATAGTATTTAAAGTGTGGATGTTTTATTTATTTTATTTTTTATTTATTTATTTTTGTCAAGTACATGTTGGTAATATACATAGATATAACATTGTTTATATGCATAAGATGGGTACTGATAAGAGGGAACATTAGGACAGGGACGGTAGGCACGCTGGTGCACTTATGCACACCCCTTACTGACCTCTTAGGAATCGGGTGAGGTCAACAGTGGACAGTCTAAGGGTAAAGTTTTGGGGGTTTGGTGATGAAACCACAGTCAGGTACTGAGTTCCAGGCATTTATCACTCTGTTGCTAAAGTTGTATTTTCTACAGTCAAGTTTGGAGCGGTTCACTTTGAGTTTGTATCTGTTGTGTGCTCATGTATTGTTGTGGTTGAAGCTGAAGTAGTCGTTGACAGGAAGGACGTTGTAGCAGATAATTTTATGAGCTATGCTTAGGTCGTGCCGAAGGCGACGTAGTTCTACAAGAGCTTTGGGGATGGGTGGTTTTTGAGTTGCTCCTGAGGTATAAGATACTTGTTCTATTAATGAGCATAGATATATGACAAATTATGATAATGATGATTATTGCTATAGTTTTAAATTGTTCATTTATTAGTTTTTAACCCAAAACTGTAATGAGATCTGTAAGCCGTCCAGAATAATTTTCTGAGAGCCATATGAGCCTTAGTAAAACATAAAGAAATAGAAAATTAATTGTATTGTGAATAATTGTTTGCTATTAATCTTTTCTATCTATAGATGTAGATGAATGTGAAAGACATCCTTGTGGGAATGGAACTTGTAAAAATACAGTTGGATCATATAACTGCCTGTGCTATCCAGGATTTGAACTAACTCATAATAATGACTGTATGGGTAAGATAATGAATAAATAGTACATATCATCATTTAGAAAAAGAGATAATATATTACTATCAAAGAGAAACATGGAAATGCCATAATATTTATTTCAATCAGAAAAAATGATAATCTTTGAATTTCATAAATTTTATTGAGCAGTGTAATTATAATCATATAACTAATCAGAATTTGCATAAGTTTTGGTTGTCAATTCTCAGTTATTTCTTTGTTGTTGTTTTACGTGGTCTATTGTTGTATTTCAATTCTACCAGTTTGTAGTCGAACAAAGCTCATGATAAGAATGGTAGATAATATGAGGACATTCTACCAAAATTTCTTATGAGTCAAACTCATGTAGGTCAAACACAGAAGATCTCTAGTTGGCTCACACTTGAAATAATAAATATTCTATTCCTTTCCAAAAATGTTTTTTTTTTCTGGATTTGGAGTTTTACTTGTAATCAAATACAAATAAGTCTACTTTGGGAAGGGGGAATTACCCAAGAATGTGGTTGCTAAGCAGTTGCAGTCTGGATTTAGACAGATTGGAGAATAAAATTGGCCCTAATTGCCCTGATAGATTTCCTTTTGTTGGAGAGAAATAGAAGGAGTGCAGTGCTGATCCTGCTTGAACTTTTAGCACTAAGCACAGAATCTTTGGAATCATTTGTGTGGTGGAGATTGTGATGTTTTACCGTGGATGGTTTCAGAGAGTAGAATTACATGGTTGCATTTCTATTCTGGCAACTATATTGTAGAATTCCACAGAGTACTACCTCCACTATTGAGTTACAGTATTAACCTCTTTTTCATATATCAACATAAACTATATTTGTACTCCCCATTGCCAGTGAGGCCCTGTCTCTGTTGCATCTATTTAAAGTCACTGCCAAACTGAGATGTCTTGCTTTGTAGGTGTGCCAGCCAGCTAGGCAAGGTGATTGTGCTTATCCTCTGATTTGCTGCCATATCCCTCCAGCTTATTCCCAGCCGGCAGTTAAAATATCAACCAGAGTATAACAGTGCTATCCATTTGCCCAACCAATGCCTCCCTCCAAATTGGAAGATTTTCCTTCCTCTGCTAAACTGAAACACTCTTCTCATTTTCCACCATCCAATAGGTGAATATGAATGGACTGTTTCAACTCAATTTAACTCTTCCTGTGCCTAGAATTTTCTTGACTTGGATAACATACCTGATGCTGGTACGAGTTATTAGGGCTATGTGCAAAGACTTGAAGGATTCCTTTGCTTCAGTCAAAGACCTAATCAAAGCAGCCTCCCTTTGTAGTTCTGCCATAAAGTGTGGCTGTCAGGGTTCCAAGTAATAGTCCCATAGCAAACAAAACCCGAGGCAGATGAATTCCTCAAAGAATAGCTTTATTGGAAATATCATATTGGCACAAATCTGGTAAAAACCGACACTGCAGGTTCCCGCGGTTTTCACCTAATTAAACGAGAAAGTTTTCCCACAACCCCAAACAATCAGCCACATGGTCCAATCAAGACACTGTCTGGTTGTCTGGTGACCTCACTCCTCCTTCCACTGTCTGGTTGTGAGAATGTTCTTGGTTCTCAAGAGAAAATATTTTATTTTGGCTACACAACCCCTGCTATCTCCCCCCTCCCTTTCCCTCAGCTCCAGTGTGGCAACACTGAAGCTCCAGTATGGCTCCTGTCAGGTCAGCTTCAGGGTTGACAGTGGCAGCCATATTGGCTTTTGTATATGCACTAAAGATGAAGATCAAAATTTATATACAAATATTTCTGGTCTTTCTGAATAGATTTCTTTGATGTATTAAATATTAAAAATAAAGCTCTGTCTAATAATATCTATTCTTAAATAATCCATATACCTTAAATTGCTCGAGATATTATTTTTTATATACAAGGACCTCATTCCTTACCAGCCATGTTTTGCCATTTCCATGATTTTATCCATGTGTTTATACCTTAATATGGTAACTCTGCCTATATATGCATTTCATTGTATTGAGCTCGTGAGAAATACCTAACTTTTTCTTGATTATTTATAGATATTGATGAGTGCAGTTCCTTCTTTGGGCAGGTGTGCAGAAATGGAAGGTGCTTTAATGAAATTGGTTCTTTCAAATGTTTATGTAATGAAGGTTATGAACTTACTCCAGATGGCAAAAACTGTATTGGTATGTATAAAAGCAGTTATTGAGTGCCCAATGCTAGTACAATGTAATGCACATTTAATCAGCTGCACTGGACATTGTGGAATATACTTTTACATATATTTTATAATATTCCTCTGGGTTTTTAGGCACCACTGATAGAACTGTGTAATTATTTGATTTATGTGTTTATTTAAATTTATTGGCTGCCCAACATTTAGCTATTTGGGAAGCAGATTTGAAGTAGCTTAATTTCTGTAGGATAAATATACCATTAAATTTCCATACAAGAGATTTGATTATGCACTATCTGCAGGGGCTGGTTTTAACATTAGATATAATTTTTTCATCTGTAGATTTAACAGTTCTTTTAATCATGACACTTTCTTGAAGATAGCAGTTCTACATAGATGAGCCTTCTAGAAAAGAATCCAGCGAATTAGTGATAGAAATTGGGGGAAGTTCAATGAATTTGTGTACAATATTTGCCTATTGTGCTTGTATGGTGCAGTAATAAAAGTACTGAACTATCAGTAGAAATTAAAATTTATCCATATCTATGAGAGCCGTTAAGTGATTATGGGACAATCTGTTAGCTGTATCTACGTCTGCTTCTGTTATGGACAAATAATGAATCTTGCTTTCTAGGATGACAGACAGAATATAAATGTAAGAAATAAATTCAACTCAGAATCCTTAAATTGCCACTTTTTCCCCCTCCATTCTATTGAGATATTAATGAGTGTGTAGTGCTTCCTGGCTCATGCTTTCCTGGGACATGTCAAAATTTGGAAGGATCATTCAGATGTATCTGCCCACCAGGATATGAAGTAAAAAGTGAAAGCTGCATTGGTAAGGCTGCCTTTTCTTTCTGGAGATGATTTGGATGGTAACAAAACTGCTTATGGAAATAACATTTAAGTATTGTGCTACACACACAAACATGTGTGTGTGTGTGTGTGTGTGTGTGTGTGTGTGTGTGTGTGTGTGTGTGTATGATTGTTCTGTGATACCAGAAACATACTGACCTTCGTGTTTAAGTAACATGATCTTTCAGATGTTGTTCCCATACTGAATAAGTCTTATTGAAATTGTAGTCAGTAAGCCTTGGACCATCATAAATTTCCTGTTTGGTCTATACTCACATTAGTTATAGGTGGCCTGTTTCTTTATGGCGACTTTTGGGAACTCAGGAGGTTGTAACTATATATTTTATAAACCTGTGCATTGTTTTCTATGAACAAATTTTCCTCTTGAATGCAGGACCTGCATTTTTAAAAAAATTGAGATGGATGCTATTTTTATATTCAGCAAAAAGTATATTCTCTATCAAAACAGTATCTGAAGCAAACAAATAAAAACAAAATGTTTTAAATCTAAGAAACATGTGATTTTAAAATTTCTTTTAACATATGATACCTTGAGAATTACAACATTTTCCATCCACTCTCTGGTTCAAAGGATTGGAGTAAGAAAATGTTTAATGTTTTAATTATATTTTCAGATATTGATGAATGTAATGAGGATCCTAACATTTGCCTGTTTGGATCCTGCACCAATACTCCAGGAGGATTTCAGTGCATCTGCCCTCCAGGTTTTGTAATATCTGACAATGGTAGGAGATGTTTTGGTAAGTATAATGTTATAACAGGTAATAATAATAAAGTCAAATATTATGAGTGATTAAATTAACAACAATATAGAATCTTGTTTTTTATTGAATAAAACCATTTCTATCTCCCCTTTCCATTTAAAATTTTGTCAGAGTAGTTAAAAGGATCAGTAAAATAACAAATTTTGTAGATATGAAGAGTAAATGTAACAAATTCAGCTGTACATGCCTTTTAAAAAAAATAAACAAATAAACATTTAAAAGAAATCTCAGCATACTTCATGATATAGGGTTGAATATAAAAGTAATTGTTGCTAATTAAGTATGTACTAATTAACCCTAACTAGGACTAAAGTGAATTGTGATTAGTGCAAATTATTATTGGTAATCTACATTAAGGCTTGATCAAAAACCTGGCAATGTATGAAAAGAATCTAAATTGGAATATTTCCAAGTAAGAATCCTGGATTAATTCATTCTTAATGTGGGATTAATTACAGTGCTATGACTTTTGCTTTCTCTCAGATACTCGACAAAGCTTCTGTTTCACGAATTTTGAGAATGGGAAGTGCTCTGTGCCAAAAGCCTTTAATACCACCAAGGCAAAATGTTGTTGCAGCAAGATGCCAGGAGAAGGTTGGGGTGATCCATGTGAACTGTGTCCTAAAGAAGAAGAAGGTAGTGAATATATTCAGAAAAAGTATCAGATTAAGATAACCCAAATAGTTTATTAATGTTAGATGTTTGAGAAATTTTAGATTATACTTTCAAGTTTTTGGAGTAACAAAGAGTTAAGAATGGAAAAGATATTTTTGAACTAATAACTTTTTTTAGTATTTTGTAGTTTTATACTTTTCTTTTTGAAATTATACCTTGTGCTTTTTCTGGGAAGTCCGGGGGTGGTGGTGGGGGGAAGGGTGAGTAGGGGGGGAAAGGTGGAAGGTGGAAGGGGGGGAGAAAAGAGAAAAATGTATGTACTTTGTACTTTTAAAACTTTTCAATAAAAAAAGAAGAAGGTAGTAAAAACATTGCAAAGCTTTTCAAGAAAAGCAGAAAACGAAACATGAAGCCAATACATAGTGTCTCCATTTATAAAACCACATCCTAAATTAAAATATTGGATCTCACTCATCAAGTCATCATATGAAATTGGAAGAAGAAAAACATGAGTTGGAATCTATCACAGAAAAACTTTCTTCATCTGTTTTTATTATCATCTTACACTAGATCCTGAGCAGTATTACAGCTATAATTATTGATTACATTTTGGACGTACTCTCCGCTTAGCTGAATTCCTTATACAAGAGTAATTGGAAAATTTCCTTGATAGTATTTGTTAAATTTTTATTTAAATTACAGTAGATAGTTTAAAATATTGCTTTGTATATTCTCTCCTTAGCAGTGGTGTTTCAAAATTTTTCTTTTAACAGTTGCTTTTCAGGATCTGTGTCCATTTGGCCATGGAACAATACCTGGAATAGATGATACACGAGAAGGTACTAATTTCCTTCATTACCACTCCACTAAATATCACTCTTACTTTATATAATAAAGAAAATTGTGCATAGGATGGAAGTAATTTAAAATAGGATTTATATACTTAGTTAAGGGAAGTGAATATAGATTTTATTTCAAGAAAGCTTATCTGCCTCTAAGTGTAGAATTATCATAAGGTAGTACAATGTTGTTTAATATTATTATTATAGCTAATGCTGGTTTATATCATTAATAAATAAATTGTTACATCCCATTGTATTAAAAATTAAAGTTGATTAATAAATTTATTAAAGTCTAATAAAATGTATAAAAACAAATTTAATAAATACTTAAATATATAAATCATTGCACTAGTTAACATGTTGATACCAAAATGCTAAACAGTTAGCACTTCACATTTTAAAATAGAAACCTATAAAAATAATTCACCAAAAGTTAGCTATTCACATGTACATCCTGTGTTAACATCCAATCAAATTAATAATATTTTCAACAATGTCTAGTGAGAATAAATCTGGTGAATCCCTGAAAAGATATTCTTATATGCTTCTGAAATTACTTTATGAATAAAATTTTAATGAAAATGATAGCAGATATTACATTTAAAAATGTGTGGTGTGTTAAAGCTTTTTTTTCTTTTTACTTACTATTTTTAACAGAAGAAACTGAAATTTTATTATTCAATAATGGTACAATGAAATCTTGATAGAGAATAAAGATTTGGCATAACTTTTTCCTTTAGATGTCAATGAATGTCTGGAGAATCCTGGCATTTGTTCCAATGGACACTGCATAAACACTGATGGATCATTCCGTTGTGAATGTCCCTTGGGGTACAACCTTGACTACACTGGAGTTCAATGTGTAGGTGTGTGCTGATTCTGTACTGCACGTTGTTTATACTGTATATTGCATGTTTTGTAAAGCCTAAAGTTTATAAACTTGGCTTGAATTTCAGTTTTAAAATACTTGTTTGACCTATTATATTTTAGATACTGATGAATGTTCCATTGGTAATCCTTGTGGAAATGGCACATGTTCCAATGTGATCGGTAGTTTTGAATGCAATTGCCTGGATGGATTTGAACCTGGGCCAATGATGAATTGTGAGGGTAAGTTATAGTGTGTTTTTTATACACCTGAAGAGTATATTTCAACAGCTAGCTTGCTCTGGGTACTTATATTTAAAAGAGAAAAAGAAGATGGTGGAACTGTAGCAAGTTTCTAATTATTGTATTGTTAACTGCCTAGAATTAATCAGTTCAGCTTTAAGATGGCCAGAACCTCCCCAATATAGCAGGAACACAAACAGCAGCAATGAATCTCATGTCTGTACATTTCTGCATGTAGAGTTGGCTTGAGAAAGTAAAATATATTCATCTGATGCATTGAGGCCTAGGGACTTCAGGGGACTGGTGAACTAGTGAGCTGTCTCCATTATTATTAGAATAACCCTTAGACTTATATACCGCTTCACAGGGCTTTACACAGCCCTCTCTAAGCGGTTTAGAAAGTCAACTTATTGCCCCCAACAATCTGGGTCCTCATTTTACCAACCTTGGTAACATCCATTTCCCTACTATTTCTTTGTTCTAATTATGTTTTATTGTTTAAATGTTTTAAATATTGTTGGATAATAATTATTATTTTAGGTATTTATTATTTTAGAAATAAAAAATCCATGTGTGACCAGTATGCTAAATTTTGAGAAAGGACTTCATTAATTCTTATCCCATTCTCCATAGTGGGTGGAGTTATCATCCAGAATGGGTTGACCTCGTCCTCTCAGCTTCCAGGACTGAGTCTGTCAATCTTATTTGAGGGCTCCGCCTTTGCCTGGAATCCTGTTACGACTCAGTCCTCAGTGAGGATAGACGTGGCTTGGTCATCTCCTTCTGGATTCGGAGTCTTCCTGTCTGGCTACTACAATTTGTGAGTTCTTTCTCCCCCGGCTTCTAAATTGACAGCTGACGGCGGGGAGCATTGCAATATCGAGCCTCGGCTCATTTACGCCTCAGCGACTGCCCGTGTCATTGGTGGCATCGAGCTGCACAGGGCCTGGCCCTTTGCTCTGCCACAGGGGGTCTAGCTCTCCCCCCAGGTCCCAGCATTGACACCTTTGAATAGGGACTTCAGCTCCGTTACCTGGGCAGAGGCAGTGGTCCAGGGAGTTTTCGCGCTCCCCCCTCCCAAAACCAACGAGCTAACAGGGAGGCTTACAAAGCGCTGAGAAGAGGCAGCCTCCGAACTTTCCATTCTTGGCTTGCCCAGCGTGGTCGCAGCTGTTTAGCACTAGTGCGACCTGACCACTATAATCGATCTTCGCTGCCTATCGCTGATCTTGTGGGGGTCTCCCGACTCACCCTCTGGCCGTCACCGAGGAGAGCGGTGCCGTTCAAGTCTTGCGCTCGAACGGCTTGTCGATCGACGTTCCAATCAGACCATTCCGATTGCCTGTCAGCGCTAGGAGCTATCGTGCCCTAAAGCCTCTCGGGTTGATAGCCCTGTTCCTCGCAGCCTTCAGCGGCCAATTTGATCGGCCCGAAAGGGCACGAAAAGTTCCGGTGGCCATATTTCTTGCAACCGCCTCTCCGGTGGCCATTTTGGAACACCGCTTGTTGCAATTTTCTTAGGGTGGCCACCCTATGAGAAGAGGCGTATGAGGTAAGCCAACGCCCCATCTTTTTCCATACATAACTGCACCATCCACAGCATTAAGAAATGTGGAAAAAAAAGATTAATTATAAATTATAAGTATATTATTAAATGTAAGTGTATTATTCTGTTTTGTGTTTCTTAGATATAAATGAATGTGCACAAAATCCTTTGCTTTGTGCTTTTCGCTGTATAAATACTTACGGTTTTTATGAATGCACCTGTCCAGTGGGATATGAATTACGAGAGGACCAAAAAATGTGCAAAGGTAAGGATCTCTTTAGCATGTTAACACTTTTGCCAATACATTTTTTATAGAACAATGTATTCTGTAAAGTTTCTGAAATTGAAGCATGACAATTTACTATAGAAGATAAGGCTATTGCTAAAATGTCATCTTGTATGAAAGATGGAACTGAGCATTAAATAATGTATGCAGAATGTATAAAATAATAAAACATGGAATTATCTTTGGTATTATTAATTAAAAATATTGTGCCTCATAAATTACTGAATTGCTACATTGTATTTCAGTTTGGCTTTTGGTAAGGTTACAAGAATCAGGATGCCATTCAATTTCCAATTAACTCTGGTATTAAGAAAAAATAGGTATGTTTTTCAACCATTTTTACTATTTTGCTTTCTGAAAAGATCTCGATGAATGTGCAGAGGGTCTACATGACTGTGAATCAAGAGGCATGATGTGTAAAAATCTAATTGGAACCTTCATGTGCATATGTCCCCCTGGGATGACTCGAAGACCAGATGGAGAAGGTTGTATTGGTAGGTACCGAAACTAGGTACTTTGCTTTGTTCTCTGTAATTAAATTAAAAGCAAACAATTTGATTTAATAATTCATTCTCAGTCAGTGGTAGTTTTTAATATTGTGTATTTTATTGCTAGGCATTATAATTGTGTATAATTATCATCAGATTATTAGAGAAACAGCTAAAGAATCCAAATAAGGGTTTGTAACAGTGGTGGGTTCCTACAAGTGCGGTCCACTCTATAGCACCGGTAGCGGCCTGCTGGTGATGTCACAGTACCGGTGCAGTCGGTTGCCGGTGCCTGGGCGCCGCCATTAAAAATTTTTTTTTTAATTTTTTAAAAAAAATTCTTCTGCGCATGCCCAGAAGCCGAGCTTCCGGCACTGCGCATGCCCAGAAGCCGAGCTTCCGGCACTGCGCATGCGCTGCCTTCCTACCCCACAGTGAGTCCAAGCAGGGAAGGATGGCTGAGGGAGCGTGTTAGAGGCTGAAAGAACGGGCGGCAGGAGCTATCTCCATTCCCCTCCCTTCAGCAGTCCGAGAAGCCACGAACGCGCGGTGATGATCCTAGGCATTTTTGCACATTCGAGGCTTTTCGAGCTGCTGAGGGGAGGGGGAATGGGCGGCAGGACCTATCTCAGTTTCCCTCCCTTCAGCAGTCTGAGAAGCCACGCCCACCTGGTCACATGGCTGGCAAGCCACACCCACAAAATAAGCCACACCCACAGAGTGGTAGTAAATAATTAGGAACCCGCCCCTGGTTTGTAATACAAATGCAAAAAAGGCTTGTTCATCGGTAATAGCTGGTAACAGGACTTCTGCAGGTAATACACGGATGTATTACCTTCCACATCCCAGAAACTAAGGCCAGACCTTAAGGATTTAACAAGATGTTACTGAATACATTGATACCGAGTTTCATACCAAGACTATGTATAATTCTGCCTTGCAACCTCTGGCGTTTTAGTTCCCACAACTACTAAGGAGGAGAACATTGCTAAGTCACTTTAGAATTGTAAAAATAAATAATCTATATTTCACAAAGGAATCTCATAATAAAAGGCTTACATATATTATGGTTAGAATGTATTGAGTCATTATAAATTGTCATGTGACAATGAATAGTAATTACATTATCAAGGTAATGTTGCTAGAAAACAAACAAACTAAGCTGGCATATTTTATCAGCTCTTAGTAGATTTGTACCTGTGTAGTTTAAGATACCTGGAAAAAATAAACCCGAAATTTTTGTAATATGTAAAATCCATTTCTTTTACTATATAGCTATAAATATCATGAAGAATTGTCAATGATGAAATAAGAGTTTTAAAATATTTGTGTTCATTAGAAATTACATCATCTTATATTATTTGCATGCTAAAACAAAATTTCTCTTTGTTCAATCCAGCTAAAGCAGTATTTCTCAACCGTGGCAACTTGAAGATGTCTGGACTTCAACTCCCAGAATTCCCCAGCCAGCGAATGCTGGCTGGGGAATTCTGGGAGTTGAAGTCCAGATATCTTCAAGTTGCCAAGGTTGGGAAACACTGAGCTAAAGCTTCAAATAGTTATTCAGATAAGTGCATACTTTCCTTCTAGTCTCTGACTATTTACCATTTAAGTTTTTCAGCAATTTTACACATATTTGTATCAAAGCAGATGCAGATCCCTGGCTTGCAGTAATTCTTATCGCTCTCTCCTTCCAAAAAAAAAAAACCCTTCCATTGAAATGTTTTTAGAAATACAAGCTTATAAGAATTAAAATAATATCATTTTTTTTTTGCACATACTGTTTATACTGTCTTTCTCAGGTTAGGACTTTTTAGCCTTATAATTTTTTTTAATCAGCTATCAATCAGAAGTGTAGCTTTCATTCTGAATTGTTTTGAATTGTGGGAATTACTGTTACTCTTTTTGCTTTTGTGCTATTTCATTTTTTTGTTTATTTTCTTGCAATCAAGATGAAAATGAATGCCACAGTAAGCCTGGTATCTGTGAAAATGGTCGTTGTATAAACATTATTGGAAGTTACTTATGTGAGTGTAATGAAGGTTTCCAGTCAAGCCCATCTGGGATTGAATGCATTGGCAAGTAAATTTATATTCCTTAATTTCTATGTCTGTTTGTCTGTAGGTGCTTCTGTTTGTAGGTGCTTCTGACAAGAATAAAGATATCTGTTTGCAACATAGATTAGGGGATTTCCCCCCCACACACACAAAAATCAATCTCTACTATATTATTATTAGGATGCTACAATCATTTTTAAAAATTTTCTTTGATGTAAGAGATATAAATTATCAAATGTTTTGAGATAAACAATCAAATATTTCGAGTTAAAAGTTATTATATGTGGAGTGCTAAGCTGATATCAAAGCTAAAAATCTTCATTTTATTTCATGAAATATATATATATAGATGGTGTTTTTATGAAAATATTTTTTTCAAAATATGGTTACTCTAGGAATCATGATTGAAAAATGAGAAATTATTTTAACAGAATGAAATGCTCCTTACTGAAACATGTATGTTATGTCTCCACATTCATTACACAGACAACCGACAAGGTTTCTGCTTTGCTGAAGTCTTGCAGACAATGTGTCAAATGGCTTCCAGTAGCCGTAATCTTGTCACCAAATCAGAATGCTGTTGTGATGGTGGAAGAGGGTGGGACAATCAGTGTGAGATTTGCCCACTCTCAGTAACAACTCAGTACAAGAAGCTGTGTCCACATGGTCCAGGATACACCACTGATGGGACAGGTATTCTTTGTGGAATCTTCAGACAAGTTTCCTTTTTCTAACTATAGGGTGGTAGGAAGATGAAGATGTATAATATTGCCTTAGTATCCCTGAGGATATCTTGATTTTGAAAATAGAAGAATATTGCGGTGTACTTTAGCTGTATCGCTTAGCAATTTCACTTGCAATGAAATTTTCCTATGCAGTTAATAATTAAAATGGATTGTTTCTATTGATTTAGATTATAGAGATTATTCATTGATATACTGACAACTAGAAAATTCATTGTTAATATATTGTCCAATGCCCAATCTCAAGAGAACATACAACAAAATGTTTATAGATTAGACAGAAGACTGCTGCTACTGGTCTTGGCTTTTCCCTACTTTCCACCCCTTCAAACACTTCTGCCTAAAACATGCTGTTTCTGTATAGAAGTGAACCATCCAAAAATTGGCACTTCTTGTGCACATCTCTACCAAGTTTTAATATTCTAGTGACATTGAAACAATTGATGCTAACTGTTGTGAATAAAACTAGTAGGCATCATATTGAAATACTATAAAGTGAAATTCTTAATGAAATTTAGGACAATCTATTGGCTATGAGTGAGACAGAAGTAGCAAAGTTCTGCTGATGTTTGGAGGAAAGGGTATTGCTGCAGGGGTTCATTTTTATGGGAAAAATTATCCCATTTTAGAGCAGTGGGTAGAACAATGATTACAAGAGATATTACACTTTCAAGAGCTGCTGGGACAATTATACTGAGATTCACTTTATTTATTCGTTCATTTAAAAAATTATTCTGAATTTTTCAGTAGCTTTTTAACTCTTAGTATGCCCTCATTTTCAGTGTAGCTAAAACAATGCTGGCTTCTCTGCTGGTGAATCATTTTGTCCATAGACAGAAAGGTATTACACTTTGATACCTACAAAAAACTCGTAGGGATAGGGCTATATAATTGATTTGCATTTGTTTAATGGCATGTATTTCATCAACTGCAAGCAATTACATGCCAAAATAAAAAAATACATCTTATTTTTCATTCCATAGATATTGATGAGTGTAAGGTCATGCCAAATTTATGTAGACATGGCCAATGCATAAACACCATGGGTTCCTTCAGATGTTTTTGTAAAGTTGGCTATACTACTGATATAAGTGCTACTTCTTGTGTGGGTAAGTTATAGCCTTTATGGTTACTTCTATATTGTAGTATATTATTATATCTATATTATAACTTGTTATATTTTCCATTTTGTGATTTAAAATATTGTGCTATAAAACCTCAAGATTTGTATTTACTTTTTCATCAGATAGAGAAAGTTCCCTTCAATTATATTCGTGATTCAAGACTGTCTCATGTCAATAGGAATAGTAATTTAACGCCTTTTAACATAGTCCCTGTATTGTGATTAAAAATAGTGTTCTTGTTCTATAGAGATCCAAAGTTTGGAATTGGGAAGTGGGATTAATGTCATAAATTACTTTAAGCAAGGTAGTATTTTCTTCCAGTTCCTTTGGAAATACTTTTTTATGAAGATTGGAAAGTAATAATATCACTGTGGTTTATCATGTGGGAATTTGGGACTTAAACTTACATAGCTTCCTATATGAACTGTAAACTTGATATCGTGAGTTTAAACTTTCTTGAAATATTTTTTCTCAATCATTTTACAAATTTGATTGCAAATGCTGAACTCTGAATTGAGCTGAAGGATTTTTTTTCCCATTACTAAGTGAGAACTTCAAAATTCTTATTGCCTATCAGGTTGGTTGGCCTTTTTGCACTATGATGAATCTTGTCTTTAACCATTTTAAACATGTTTTTTAAATAAATTTTAGTCTATTAGGCATTGTCCCCCAGTTTTATTTTGGATCCAATGCTGTGGAATAAATTAAACCTGAATATGAATTCTTCCTGTAATTAGATCTTGATGAATGCTCCCAGTCTCCCAAACCATGCAATTTTATCTGCAAGAATACTGAAGGAAGCTACCAATGTTCATGTCCACGTGGCTATAGCCTCCAAGATGATGGAAAATCCTGTAGAGGTAAAAGATTGAGTAACTTAGTGGATTTTCTAACCAATTAATTTATTATGTGATACAATCATGTTTTATATCAACTATCAAAACAATGATATTAAATGTGGCCCATTGGATTCAATCCCAAAGGTGCTTTTTCAAGAGGCAACTGGACTTTCTGGTTTTCTTTGAAGACATTTCACTTCTCATCCAAGTAGCTTCTTCAGCTCTTCATCTTCTTCAGAGAGTTGAAGAAGCTTCTTGGATGAGAAGCGAAATGTCTTCAAAGAAAATAATGATAAAATCATGGAGTTTAGTTACACCTATATTGGATTGTTTATATCAGGGGTGTCAAGCTCAAGGCCCGCTGGCCGGATCCAGCCCGCAGGGTGCTTAAATCAGACCCATGGGGCCAGCCTGGAAATATCAAAGTACCGGCCCACAGTGCCTCTGGTGGCTAAAACGGGCTGTGTGTGGCCCCCTGTGCCTCGTTTTTACCCTCCATGGCCTCCTGCAAAAAACCAACCTGAAAATGGGGTGAAAAACGGGCCCAAAAGGGCCCCCAAAATGGCCAGTAGAGTGCTCAGGAGGCCATGGAGGGTGAAAACGAGGTGCAGGGGGGCTGCACGTAGACCCCCCCGCACCTCATTTTGGCCGGCAGGGTGCTGCAGGAGGCATCCATCCCGTCCCATCCCCCGCTGCCCCCCTACCACTGCCCCCCCACCGGCCCACGGAGGAGAACTACAATGCTGATCCGGCCCTTGAAGAAATCCAGTTTGACACCCCTGGTTTATATATTCCAGTTCTATGGGCAAATGTGTAAAGACTGTGCCATTATTCCATTCTTACTGAGCATTTTTGTGGGTTTTTAAAGATTCTCTATACACAAATCCTTAAGGAAGCATTGTTCAGGGAGTCCTACATCTTTTATGCTTTTGCAGGGATTCCATTCCCATCACCCCGACCCATTATAAAGGAAATGCTCACCAAACTCACTATCTGCCCAAATGACAGCAGGACAGGACAGTTGTCAGCATCCACTTCTCTGAAAACAATACAGGGCAACACAGAATATGGGGTATTAACAAAATTACCGTATTTTTCGGAGTATAAGACGCACCTTTTTCCTCCCTAAAAGTGGCTGAAAATTTGGGTGCGTCTTATACTTCGAATGCAGCTTTTTTTCCAGCCCTAACTAGGTGCTAACTGATCTTCCCAGCTCTTACCTTGCAGGCTTTTTCATTGTTACTCTCTCCAAAGAATGTTTTTCCAGCCCTAAGTCTTTGCAGAATTTTTTTTTCATTTCTCTACTTGCTCCGAATAAGTTTTTTTCTAGCCCTAACCAGATGCTAACCATCTTCCCAGCTCTTACTGGCTTGCAGGCTCTTTTATTGTTATTCTCTCAGAAGAAGGTTTTTTTAAGTCCTAACCAGGGGATAAAATAATGTGCTGAAGCTGACCAGACTAAGGATGCTAGCCAGATGAATACCTGGTAGGCAGATTGTTTTCCCCTATTTTCCTCCCCAAAAACTAAGATGCGTCTTATACTCCGGTGCGTCTTATACTCTGAAAAATATGGTAGGATCTTGAGAATTCCAAAAAAGGACAATTTATGAGAAAACCAGAGAGATTGGATTTTTCTAGGCAAAATGGATAAGGAACATATGTCTATAGTGGGATGGGGGTAGCTACTCAAATGATGCAATGAGTGCCATACCATTGTAGGACAAGCTCCACCTTTTAAGTATATTCATTGTGATTCTGTATGCATGTTTGTAAGGGGTGGCACTTACAATATGGTGTTTTTTGTGTTGAATCAAAGAGAGCCTTTTAGCTAATTCACTGCATTTAAAAGCAATTTTGATTGCTCTAACAGTGTTATTAAATATTAAATTAAATAATTATGTTGCCTTCATTTTAAAAGAAATAAACACCTTATTTTTTCAGATCTTGATGAGTGTCAAACTAAACAACATAACTGTCAATTCCTTTGTGTCAATACCCTGGGGGGATTCACATGTAAATGTCCACCAGGTTTCACCCAACATCATACAGCCTGTATAGGTAAGAGATTAATGTTGCTGTTGTTTTTTGTTTCATGAAAAACATGTAACATTTCTCAGATATCCTTAGCAACAAACAGGACTAGTAATAAGATTAATAATCAAATTAATATGATTTAATAAGAAAAAGATTAAGATGAGAATTTGATCAATTCCAGTTGACATATATCTTTCCATTTATTTATCTTTATCATATATCCCTTGCTATTTGGAACCTCTTTCATGTGGAGGGAAATTGTGAAACATTCTCAAAGTGAAACCATAATTTTCCTATATTGCTTGCATTGATAGTATGCAATAGGTACAAATAGTTTTCATTGTATATTATATTGAAAGCTTAAAGCCTTGATAATATTTGAAATTGAGAGTGTCTTTATGATACCAAGAATATCAATTATGAATACAATTTTACAAAAATTCAAACATAGCATTTTTATTTTTATTTTGGTATCTAATTTATAAAAAAAGGAAATGTCATTTTGTAGATAACAATGAATGTGGATCACAGACTTCACTTTGTGGATCCAAAGGAATCTGTCAAAATACTCCTGGAAGTTTTGCCTGTGAATGCCAAAGAGGTTTCTCTTTAGATTCCACTGGATTGAACTGTGAAGGTAATAAGTTGTGAAAACTGTGAGTGTCATAAATTGCATACCGAAGAGGTATTTCTGGAAATCGCCAATCATTACTTAATAATCATATTTGTATCTGTTAGACTTATCGTGTGATTATTGGCATCTTTATTATATAACGGAACTCTTTTAACTCTTAAATGTTATTAGAATTTTGTCATTTATGTGTGGCAGAGCTACTGAAATATAGATTGGAGGACAGTTTTGAATTTTTGATTGATTATGTGCCATCAAGTTGTTTTCAGACCACATAGATTTTCTCTACCACATAAATAGATGACAATCTATCCCTAACCTGTTCCTTCAGGTCTTCTAACAACACACCCATTGTCACTGTAACTGAGTCCATCCACATTGCTGTTGGTCTGATCACTGTGAGGAACATAGAGTGTTTTTGCTTCCTGAATGGATTGCTTTAGTTTTTATGTATTTTACTGATATTTTAATTTCATAAAGCTTTCCAGAGTCCTCTGGAATGGGATGGCCTACAAATTCAATAAACAAATGAATAAAAGAGAGAAAATAAAAAAGATTGGCTGAAATGTACAAAATATGTCATAAATCTTCCATCCTTTCATTTACCTGAGTCTTGTCTTTTTCTCAACAGCCAACAACTGAACTTTCTAGCTAACCATGTACAATTGTTATTCCCATCCCCACCCTCAATAAAGCAGCTGCTTCTCCTAAATACTGAATGGCTAAGGGGATGGCTGCCCTCCTGGCCTTTGATTCATAATTATCCTTAAGTGAGAAGCAAGAGAAAACTGAAGCATTATTTCCCTTGGCTTGTAATGGTTGCAGAGGATTTTTACAGCTTGAATCTACTTTTCTACTAATAAAAACTTTAATAATAACAATCTTTTTCATATTAACTCAGAAGAAAATGTCATTGTGTGATATGGAATTGTTTTTCTAAACATATATACACAAAATTTAGCAAATTATTTACTACTTTATTCTTTTATCTTTTTCTTCATTTTAATATCTTTATTTATAGATGTGGATGAGTGTGATGGAAATCATAGATGCCAACATGGCTGCCAAAATATTCTTGGTGGCTACAGATGCAGCTGCCCACACGGATATATCCAGCATTATCAGTGGAATCAGTGTGTGGGTAAGAAACTCACTTTACATAAAGAGTGCTAGAATTAATGATATAAGATAGAGAATAAAAATGGTGCACAAAAACCCCAAATTAGTTTATTTTATATTTATTTATTTATCTATTTATTTATTATTCATTCATTCATTCATTCATTCATTCATTCATTCATTCATTCATTCATTCATTCAGATTTGTATGCCGCCCAACTCCCAGGGGACTCTGGGCGGCTTACAGCAAAGAGAAAACATGTGAATGAACAAATAGGTAAAAACATCATATAAAAAACATTAAAAAAACATATAAAGTTAAAAGACCAATCACACATAAAAGGGGTGACCACTTTAAATTATTCCGCACGGTCCCTATCTCCACGCCTGTCAGAAGAGCCAGGTCTTGATGGCTTTACCGAAGGCCAACAAGGTGGGGATGGTCCGGATCTCTGGCGGCAGTTGGTTCCATAGAGTTGGGGCCATCACAGAGAAGGCTCGCCCTCGCGGTCCCGCCAACCGACATTGTTTGGCTGACGGGACCCGAAGGAGACCAACTCTGTGATATCTAACCGGTCGCTGGGAGATATGTGTTAGAAGGCGGTCCCATAAATATCCTGGTCCAGTGCCATATAGGGCTTTAAAGGTAATAACCAACACCTTGAATTGTGACCAGAGACCGATAGGCAACCAATGCAGCTGGCGGAAAGTTGGTGTTACGTGGGTGTACCTTGGTGCACCCACCACAGCTCGCGCAGCTGCATTTTGGACCAACTGAAGTCTCCGAACACTTTTCAAGGGTAGCCCCATGTAGAGCGCATTACAATAATCAAGCCGTGAGGTGATAAGGGCATGAGTGACGATGAGTAGAGCCTCCCGCTCCAAGAAGGGTCGCAATTGGTGCACCAGGCGAACCTGTGCAAAGGTCCCCCTAGCCATAGCAGAAAGATGTTGATCCAATTTTAGCTGTGGGTCTAGGAGAACACCCAAATTGCGAACCCGTTCAGAGGGAGTTAATTTCTGTCCCCCAAGAACCAAGGAGGGACAGTCAACATAGTCCTTAGGAGGCAATACCCATAACCACTCGGTCTTGTCCAGATTGAGCTTGAGCCTGTTAACTCCCATCCAGACCCTCACATCGTCCAGGCAATGGCACATCACATCAACCGCTTCCCTAAACTGAACTATATCATTTGATCCTTCATGTTGCTAGTTGATATACCAACCCCTGCTATTAAAATGAAATAAATTCATTTTGTTATTACGTGTTCTTTAAAATAACACCTATTTCTCTATCCCAATCTTAAAAAAGAAAACCAAGAAATACGTTTATTATCCTTAGAAATTAGTCACTGTTGTAACAAGCTTTCCTTGATAAAGTATGTTTTTAATTGCCCAACAGATGAAAACGAATGCTCAAATCCTAGCATTTGTGGTTCAGCTTCATGCTACAACACTCTAGGAAGTTACAAATGTGCATGTCCCTCTGGATTCTCTTATGATCAGCTCAGTAGCGCATGCCACGATGTCAATGAATGTTCTTCTACTAAGAATCCCTGCAATTATGGCTGTTCCAATACTGAAGGCGGATACCTCTGCGGCTGCCCTCCGGGGTATTACAGAGCAGGGCAAGGGTGAGTAGTTGATGGTGGCAAACTCTTCCTGCATCTTTTACAAAGTGTGAGCAACTAACATATTTTAGTGTGAAGCAATTTCCACTATTTTGGAAGAGTCAAATCTCAGTTCATTAATAAATAGTTAATATTTTCTATTAATGAAATCTCTGATCTCTGATTTCATATTATGCTTTCATGAAAGATTAAATGTTTAAAACAGTTAATAGAGAGAAACTATAATTTTTGTTTCTCCACAAAAAAGGAATGTATGTGTAACATCTGTCCAAGTCAATCCCAGTTCAGTGCTGATTATAATCACTTTTTAAGCACTACTACCAGCCAGTTACAGACTCATTTGCTGCACTGTTCTCCAACTTGCACTGAATTCAGGCTATTCCAGTTACGTTTTTGTAAGACAAATCATATACCTGTTGCTTAAACATGAAATATTTGTGAAACTGAATGAGATGGCAGTCATAGTGTTTACATTGCAACTATACAGAGTTTACAATGTGTAATTCAGATTGGATGAAAATTAAATATGTGAACCGGATCCAGAGTAAAACCACCACTAACAGAGTAGCCTTTTTCAGCAGGAATAGATTTAATCAATAGAATGTTTCAGTTGCTTAAATTATGCAAGAGAAAATAGCCTTATTTTATGTGGTATCCTATGCCTCCTCTCCACTATTGTTCCATGAGTTGAATCATTCTGATCCGATCCTAGAAGTTGCTTCCCTTACAGCATGCCCACAGTCATCTGATCACAATTTGGTGCTTATCAATTGGCTTGCAAATACAGATAGTTCTCGTTTAATGACCATTCATTCAGTGACCATTAAAAATTACTACAGCTCTGAACAAAGAGTTATTTTAGCAGCACCCAAACTTATAGTTGTTGCAGATCACAGGATTGTGATCTGGCATTTGGCAACTCATTCACCCTTACGATGGGTTGCCAAGTGCCCTGCAATCATGTGATCGCTATTGGCAAACTTCCCTGCTGGCTTTTCCAGAAAGTCTACAAGGTCGCAAGCTGTTGCTGTCTGGTTGGTTCCTGGGGGTTGGCTGAAAAAGATCCGTCCCAAAATCTAAGACTGGATTTCAGGACAGACCTTTTTCAGCCAGTCTCCTCGAGAGAAAAAATGCTGTTTGTCTCTTTGGCAAACAGGAGGGGAACTGCAGCACTGGGTTAGAAAAAAAAAAGCTAAAAAAATTCCCTTCTGTGCACAGAGGGGAGCTGCCTATCCCCCTTGGTCAGGTAGTTCTTTTCCTTCATTTGCTTAACAACCACAGCTTGGAAAGTCAGGGTTCAGACATAAAGTTGAGTCAGATCATATGGTGACCTGCCGCCATTACTTATGACCATAATTCCAAAGCTAATGATGGAATGTATCATCATTATCCAGTGAGGTGTTTACGGTATCACATCACCTTGAATGAAGACACTATACAATTTCTGATTTTCCTATATAAAATAGCACTAATGTATATTGAGAACCTTGGCAATAAAAATATATTTAATTCCATTTACATTACCTTTTTAAATATATCAGTGACTTGCCACTCTGCAGAAAGAAATGGAAATTTATTCTTTTGTCTTACAATTTTTTGTTCTATTTGTGTTAGTGTCCCTGCTTTTGTTTTGTTTTGTTTAAATACGTATGTAATATACATAAAAAGTTTAGAAAGGAATAAATCCCTCCCTGAAGCTAAGTTACTAACAAAGGTGAAAAGTAAAAGATTGAAAACATTGAGAAGGAAATGCACAATTAAAGTATGCATTTTGTTTGTACAAAATGATTACAATTTGTGTTTTTATCTGCATAACAAATCACTCTTTTCTCTTATGAACTAGCAATCTGGCAACAAAAAGGCTTCTTTCTCCAGGTGCTAATATTATGACATTATTTATCAGGCACTGTGTCTCCAGTATGGGATTTAGTAAAGGCCAGTATCTACCAGTGGATCAAGGTGAAGAGAATGCTTTGTCCCCAGAAGCATGTTATGAGTGTAAAATTAATGGATACTCCCAAAAAGACAGCAGGAAGAAAAGAAGCCTCAATCAATCTGAGCCTGCAGAGGTAAGCAAAAACTGCCCAACTGATTTGCACTTGCTGTTCCAAAACCAGATCTAAACAATATCATCCACTGAATTTGTCAGAATCTTATGGGGCTTTGAAAAGAAACTACTAATAATCTTCCATTATTAACATCAAGAGCGATATTCTTTTGCCCACTGTTTTCTGTCAATAGCAGTTTCTTACATAAGTTTGCGTAGACTAATGTACAATGTGAAATCATCTTGCACAGTAGTTCTGCCCTTCCAATTTTGTATATACAAACAGAACAAAATAATTGGATTGAAATAATTGAAATTGGACTGAGTAATCAGTTGCAATTTATTGAGCAATCAATCATCAGAGAAAAAGATTGTTACTACAGAATATTGAGGAATCCTGAAAAAACTCTTTCAAATTAATCTTGATATTATTACTTTATTAAACTTGATATAAGCCACTCAGATTCATTTTAGAATTATGGTATGTGAGTCTCAGTTTAGTTTGGTTTAGTTTAGTTTAATTAAATTTATATACTGCCCTTCTCCAGGGGACTCAGGGCGGTGAACAGCCAAGTAAAAACACAATATAAACATTAAAATATATATACATTTAAAAGAAAATATTCGATGTGTCCCTGATTTAATACAATTAAAATTTGGTAAAATCTTAAAATTTTAAAAACCCCAAAAACTTTTTCACGCCAGCCCGGCTTGATAAAAATAATACGTCTTGAGGGCACGGCGGAAGGTGGACAGGTCGTGAATGGTTCTTAAGTCTGGAGGGAGCTGATTCCAGAGGGTGGGTGCTCCCACAGAGAAGGCCCTCCCCCTGGGCGTCACCAGCCTACACTGCTTGGCTGATGGCACCCCGAGGAGGCCCTCTCTGTGGGAGCGCACTGGTCGATGGGAGGCAGTTTGTGGCAGCAGACGGTCTCGGAGATACCTAGGTCCAATGCCATGGAGCGCTTTAAAGGTAGTAACAAGCACCTTGAAGCGCACCCGGTAGACCACCGGAAGCCAGTGCAGCTCGCGCAGGAGGGGTGTTATATGGGAGCGCCAATTAGCCCCCGAAACCACCCGCGCGGCTGCATTCTGGATCAGTTGGAGCCTCCGGGTGCTCTTCATGGGGAGCCCCATGTAGAGAGCATTACAGTAGTCCAGATGTTACGTGACTAGGGCATGGGTGACTGTGCACAGGGAATCCCGATCCAGAAAGGGCCGCAACTGGCGTATCAGGCGGACCTGATAAAAGGCCGCCCTGGTCACAGCTGTCAGATGGTCCTCTAAGGACAGCTGTGGATCCAGGAGGACACCCAGATTGCGAGCCCTTTCGGCGGGGGCTAGAGACTCACCCCCAGTAGTCAGAGATGGAATCATCTGACTATATCGAGACGCTGGGAACCACAGCCACTCCGTCTTGGAAGGGTTGAGCCTGAGTCGGTTTCTCCCCATCCAGATCCGCACAGCTTCCAGGCACCGGGACATCACTTCAAGGGCATCATTGGGGTGGCCTGGGGTGGAAATGTACAGCTGTGTATCATCAGCGTACTGATGATACTTCACCCCAAAGCCACGGATGATCTCACCCAGCGGCTTCACATAGATGTTGAACAGAAGGGGCGAGAAAATCGACCCCTGGGGCACTCCATATGTAAGAGGCCTCGAGGACGACCTCTGCCCCCCTGCCAATACAAACTGCGACCGGTTGGAGAGAAAGGAGGAGAACCAACGAAAAACGGTGCCCCCATCCCTAACTCTTCCAGCCGGTGCAGCATGATACCATGGTCGATGGTATCAAAAGCCGCTGAGAGGTCTAATAGGACCAGGACAGAGGAACAACCCCTGTCCCGAGCCCTCCAGAGATCATCAGCCAATGCGACCAATGCCGTTTCCGTGCTGTGCCCAGCCCTGAAACCCGACTGGAACGGATCTAGGTATGATGATTCCTCCAAGTACTGGGGAAACTGTCGTGCGACCACACTCTCAACAACCTTCGCCACGAAGCGAAGGTTGGAGACAGGGCGATAGTTAGCTAAAATTGCTGGGTCCAGGGAGGGCTTCTTGAGGAGAGGCCTCACCACCGCTTCTTTCAAAGCCGTGGGGAAGTAACCCTCCCCCAAAGAAGCATTAATAATTCCCTGGAGCCAGCCTCGTGTAACCTCCCGGGTAGCCAGCACTAACCAGGAGGGACACGGGTCCAATAAACATGTGGCCGCACTGAGCCTCCCCAGAATCTTGTCCACATCCTCAGGGGTCACCGAGTCAAACTCTTCCCAGATAACGTTCTCAAGACTATTCCCTGTCACTCAGAAATAAATCCAATCTATGATTTTGTTCTGGTCTACTGAATCCCTCTCTCAATTCTTGACTTTTTTCATGCTTCACAGTTATTCTCACCATTAGTCATTAATCATTATAACTGCAATGAAATTTCAGTGCATAATGGAACAGATATTGTAGGCAATGGATCAAATGTTCACTGCAGTTTATATAATTTGCCTAATTATGAGTATGGTAATGGTATAAATGTCTTAATGTGCGCAGAGGTCATCACACAAATGATGCAAAGTAAGATTTTGTGCCATTTGATTATGTCATCACAGATGATGTAAATCTCCACAGTGATAGGCTTTCCAATTTATCAGATATTTGTGGATATCACACGCTTTCCCCACAACTATTTTATTAAAATGAAAGAACAGTGAAATGAGATTTTCTCATTAGGAATGGGAATTACTTCATGTTGACCTTTCTCTAGATAAACACTTGGTTTAATTGATATTTAACACCATGTATGCTTTGCTCCTACTAGCTGACAAAACATAGGAAATGAAATTTCACACATCTGAAGGCCTGTGTGTGAGGAAGGTTGCTTTGGTGATATGATAAAAGTATGTTGATCAGTGTCTGTGGAGATTCTCAAACATCCAGGTCATGATTGTCCCAAAGGTGCTTTTTCAAAAAGCAACTGAGCTTTCTTGCTTTTTCCTTGGAAACGTTTCACTTCTCATCCAAGAAACTTCTTCAGCTTCTGTGTTGATCAGTATTTCTGATCAGGTCCTACACAAGTTCTATATTTTCCTATTGAATAAATTACCCAGTAAATTAGCAGAGCACAAAAGATGATATTTAGACTTATTTCTGTAAAATTCATGTTGGATGAAATACTCTGGAAGAATGGTAGATGTCCATTAGATATCCATACATGCTCCGAAATGCAGTTTCTAGGACCCAAGGTCTTGGTACCATTCTAGAGCCAGGTAGCAACAATGATGGAAAATTAGAATAATTAATGATCTATGGTTTTAAAAAATGTCTGAACAGAAATATTGAGGTTTGCCTACGCCTTTTGCCCTTACCTTTGCTTTCTGGTTTAACAGATCAGTTTGGAAAGTTTGGACATCGACCTTCCATTGAAGATGAGATTCAGTGTAACTGGCCTTGGCAATAAAGAACATATATTAGATCTCATGCCTGCAATACAGTCCCTCACAAATCACAACCGCTACGTTATCTCCTTTGGTAATCACAACAGCACCTTCCGGATACACCAGAAAGATGGGCTCAGTTATCTTCAGGTTGCTAAGAAAAAAGCCACAGCTGGTATTTACACACTGGAAATAGTTAGCATTCCTCTGTACAAAAAGGAAGAACTAAAGAAATTGGAAGAAAACAATGAGGACAACTACCTCGTAGGAGAACTTGGAGAAGCTCTTAAAATGAGACTTTGGATTGAACTCTATTAAAACCTTCCTTCCTCACTCCCATATGAAGGATTCCCTTCTGTTCACGTATCACATACTTTGGTTTTGAAAGCTTTAAAGGGGTCGGTAACTTCATATTAGAAGTTACCAAAAGACCCAAAAATTGCATCCTTCTGTCCTGAATAAGACTGAAGAACAGACCTCAACTTTTCTATTACCAAAACCTTGATTACAATGCCAACAATCATGATTACTATATTGTCCATATAATCTCAATTTTAAATATATATATATATTTTAAAAAAGAAAATGTTGTGCTTAAAAAAAATCATATATGGCACTAAATGGCACAAAAGGTGAGTTACTTTTTTTTCCTATAAGCACTCTAGCATATTGGTGATTTTGCTGTAGTTCCTAAATTAAAAATAGAGATTTTATTTATTTTTAATGCAGTAATATATGGAGAAATTAACAATCTCTCTTAAAAAGGAAAAAGAAAACCCTTGATTTTCTTTGCAATTTTATGAATTTGAACTATTACATGTATTAGGTATTTTAGAAAAAAAGAACAGAAACGAATAGATTGGAAAAGTTTCCTCTCAGTCTTGTGCCTATTATTCACAAAGCATTTTTAAAAAAATCACATGATCAAATGAGCACTGTAATATACTACCCAAGGGCTTTCTTTTCCCTAGGCAAGATATTTAAATAATGCATTATCTTAAATAACCACAATCAGAATTTCAACTTTGAACTTGGTGCTGATACTCAACATATTGACATTTATACAAACTAGATTTTTCTATCAGAGAAGACTATTCATGGAAATGATGCACAACCACTGTAATAAAATACCTGGAATGCTTGTGATATCCTTGATATTGCAAGCCAACCCGTACTGTATTTCCTTCAGGTAACCTCACTATATCACACAAACCTCATTAACTACAACAAAAGGTGCTTGACGTATTTGCATTACTGTAGGCAGCTGATTACAAATCATGTATTCTTAGAAGAGAATATCTTAGATGTTTCATTCTAAGTGGTGCTGGCTTGAATTCATCCTGAAATAAACATGGCTGAGCTATTGCAGAATTGTCATATGTGTACACTATTCATGCTGCATGGAAAAAAAACACATATTGGAAAATAAGAATGCTGTATTAATGCTGTAGTTATACACAATATGTCTCGTTTTATCATAGCCTATTTTATAAGTTACCTTTGTACAATGTGTTGGCATTTAGTTTAGTGTGTGTTTTTTTAATTTTTGTTTTAATTTGTCATTTAATAAGTGTATGTCACCATGGTGCTATTAAATAATAACTTGTACTTGTTACAGGTCATATAAAAAAGCCTCACATGTGAATCAACACAAAGCACATTCCATGCCTGCTTTTCCTCTGTTTTTTTTTTTTTTTTTTTTTTTTTTTTTACCTGTACTGATCAAAAATTGCTAGAAGTTATGCTCACTGTTTTGGTTCATTCTCTGTATTTTCTGTGTATTTTCTTTTATGAAAAGAGAAAACCTTGTAAATTGCATTTTGAAAAAAAAGCAATATTATTTTGTTGGTCTTTGTATTAATACAGCATCACTTTTCCTGAAATAAAACTTATTTTCTGGTAGCTGCATTATTTTGTTTTGATATGGGGGGATGGTCAACCTTCTAACATTAAGAGTGAATGATGATGATGTGTTTTCTCTCCTTATTTTCAATTTTGCAGAACTTGCACAGGATTATCATTGTTTCCTGAGTGAATTGTAGCACTTTTCCTGAGAGACAACTGAAAAATGTTCCTGTGAAAAATAGGGCAGGTAGAAAGTATGAAAAAGGGCTCAACTTGTACATTGTGGGTCAAAGTGTATTGGGAATCTGAATAATGAATTCAGTTAATGACTTAATAATTTTATTTAACAGACTGGGTTAAGTAGTGCCCCTAAATTAATCACCTATGTGATCTAATCTGCATAGGTAGAGCAATAATTTCCAAGGCCTGAGACTTCTTTCCCTGCAAAGCAGAAAGGAAAAGGCAGGAAGAGTAGGGCTAAGGAAGGGAGCAGAACGGAATAACTCACTGAGGCCAACTCGCTCCGGGACAACTTGCTGTGGAACAATTCAACAATTCAATTTAATTTAAAATAATTTTTAAGAATATTTTAATCTCTGTCATTCACATTTCATTTTGTCCCTCCTTTTGCATCCTTTCTTTAATGATTCTATTCCACCACTTCTTAAATATTATGTAATTCTTGTCCTGCGGCGAGTTGTCCTGCAGCGAGTTGACCGTGATGAGTTAGGCGCAGCAAGTTGGCTGTGGCAAATTGGCCATGGTGAGTTGGCTGCAGTGAGTTGGCCATGGCAAGTTGTCCTGCAGCGAGTGGACCGTGACGAGTTAGGCACAGCATATTGGCTGTGGCAAATTGGCCACGGTAAGTTGGCTGCAGTCAGCTGGCCATGGCAAGTTGTCCTAGACCCGGAAGGGAGGCCCTCTGCCTGGGTTGGGTCTCAACATGCCTTGGTCCCAGCATTTAGTGGCATGACAGCTCTGGTTCCCCCCCCCCCCCCAACATATAGGTCCCACAAGATCATACCCATATAGAAAGGACTTGAGGATTCCATCCCATGAAGGCTTCTCGGTGGCTGTCCTGACAACCCGATTTTTAAAAAGGACCTTAAAATCAGGTTTTTATTCTGAGATCATTCAGGGTGCCAATGGTCCCCTTACAGCACTTCTCTTTTATTACATAGGATTCTAAACCACAGAGCCCTATGAAAAATAGGTAGTGTAGAAATCAGTGCATACAATACATACATGGCTATTTCTGGCAAAGCATTGCTAGACAATTCATAAAGCTTCTGCTAATACTTCTGCTAATACATAGGCAGAAGGATGTGAGTCATGTGGGGCCCTATGTTTATTGTTTAAAAAATTGTGATAACAGATTGAAGCTAGCCCTGCCTCCCCCTGAACAAAAGCATCCTTTGTATTCTGGAGAAGGAGGCTTCAAGGTCAGCTATCTTCTTGCACCAGTGTTCTCAGTATGGCAGGGAAATATTTCCTTAATTATCAACAGATTTAATGAGCTTTTACTGATTAACACTTCCAATTTATGCACATTTATAAAACATACTTCAAGTTGCTATAAGCTCTTCATTACGAGCAGCCAAAGTATATTAAATCATAGAAATTATTGCTGGAGCTTTCTAAGTTATACTTTTTAAATACCTGATTTATTTTTTTTGAAGATTTAACTTTGGAACAGAATATGATCAAAGATGCCGTGGTTCTGGATATTTTATAGGATTGCTGCTTTTGTCAAAATGGCTAAGTAGTATGGCACTGTTGTGCTGTGAGTTCCCCCTTTTGTGGGTACATGCAAAACAATGCAATGTCAATGTGTGTGCTTGTGTCACAAAGGCCTGATGTGCTTTCCAACTTTCTGCCCCACACACTGCCCTCCTCCCAGATGCTGGTTCTGAGAGTAGCCCTGAGGGAGAGCAAATTGGAGGCACATCAATTGAAAGGCCAATTTGGAAAGAAGGGAGGTTTATAAGGAATGATGCAATGAACTGATCACCAGGAGGTAAAGCAATGTAAGGAATTGTCTCACTAGTCTTCAGGAGTCCTTGGTGCTCTCTTTTGAGCTTGGTTGTTTTCTTGCAGAAGTTTCATTACTCCAACTAGGTAAGATCATCAATGCATTGATGATGTTGCCTAGTTTGGATAATGAAATGTCTGCAAGAAAACAACCAAGCTCAGATCCTAAGGACACCACATTGCATCCCTGAGCCACAAATATTCTCCTTTGTTGGATTACTAGTCTTTTCCAGAAATCAGAATGAGGCAAAGCAAATGATAATCTTTTAATCCTTGAACTTTCTTCTACTCCCCAAATCTACTCTTCTCACTGGGGCCCAATTGCAAAGAACACTCTAATTGGGGGGGGGGATTAGTATCCCTCCTCTTTCTCATTTCCCTGTATAGCAGGGGTGTCAAACTCAAGGCCTGGGTGCTTAGACTTGGCCCGTGGGGCTGCCCTGGAAACAGCGCAGGACCAACCCGTGGTGCTTATGCCAGCAAAAATGGAGCTCCATTTTCACTGGCAGAAGGTTGCAGAAGGCCGTCGCAGCCAGAAACATCTCGGGAGCCTGTTTTTGTAGGCAGAGCACTTGGGCCTCCACAGGAGCCCCTGACACGAGTGACATTGAGCTGGCCACGCCCACCCCAGCCCCCGAGGGCAAACTCAACCCTGATGCGGTCCTCAATGAAATCGAGTTTGACACCCCTGCTGTATAGCATTTTAGCTCCATGTTAAAAAGATGCTTCCACTTTCAGTGCAGCTACTCTGGCAAATGACAATGGAATTTTGTAGAGCCCAGGAACCAGGCTGGCAGGGTTCAGACCACCTGCGGCATTCCAGGTAAAATGGAAAGTTAGTGAGAATGACCTTACTTTTAAGAATTAAACCCAGATTTCAACCACACCTGTTGTGCATTTAGGTTCTTTATACCAATTATTGCATTGAGTAAGCCTGAATGTGTCCTATGCAGGTGAAAGTGTAGCAAATTGATTATAATTATCAGTATCTGTAGCACTTCCAGGCCCATTATTGCCAGCTAACCTGGCAAATTATCATGGTGGCTAAGAATTATGGGAAATGTAGGCCAACCTAGGTGGAAGTGTATTCTTTACATTCCGTTCAGTTTTCAAATTGTACCTGGTAAAGCACAGAATCAGGTTCTACTTCATTCTTTTCTTCAAAGACTTAAAATAGTTGCCTGCACTTGGCCCTACCTTTATTTAAATGGGTGCCTCCTTTGCTTTTGAAAACAGCACAAGGAGTTTGAAAAAAATGCTGGCTTTGGAATGTAAGGGCAAAGAATCACCAGCATTTTCTCAGCAAGTGCTGGAGAAGGTGGGATGAGCAGTGCAAAGTTATCTACACTACAAATAATCTTGAAAGTTCCATTCTGAGAGAATAGTTGCTTTATTTGGATTAAATATTTAATAGTTATTAATATTAGTTCAATGACCCTTCTCTCCAGTGCTTAGTCTAAAGACACTGGCAGAAAGTCTTCTTATATGACCTCAGATTTTTTTTTAGCCTGAATTTGTATACATTGATAATTTTATTTTATTTTTTCAATTGTAGCTCTTGGTTGGTTAAACATACATATGGGTTCAGGAAGACTTCTAGAACAAAAAAAAAAGTTGCCTTAGAAACGGATGTGGGGAAATTGTCACACTTTAAATGTCTGTATTTTAATGTATGTTTTGCTGAAAGCACAACAAAAGTAATTCTTACCTGCTTTATAGAATTGGAATTAACAAAGATTTTCCTGAATATTGTATAGGTAGTGCTGGAACTAAAGGAATCATTTCAGTTTGATGACTTTGCTGAAAACCTTATGCAGGCTATAATACAAAAGTCTAGGTATTAAACTAACAGAGGTTCATTGCATTGATATATATTCTATTCAGTGCATGTAGGGTACAAAATGTGACAAACACAGCAGTCATTTTGGGTGTCTTGTTTGATATTAAAATCCAATTAAGCAGGTTTGTAGGATTTTTCTCTGACCACAAGATGGCGCTTGACAACTTCCATATGACAATGTTCTCAATTTCTGTTTCCCACTTGACATACTATCTGGTTCATTTCAAACTTGACATACTATCTGGTTCAGTTCAACTGGCCTCTCCATTCCTGCATAGACAGGAATGAAGAGGCCAGTTGAGAGATGCTTCTAGCAACCTTGCTGGAAGGGAAAACAAATTGGAGGAGAGATTAAAAAGGACTTTTCCTATCATTCTTCAGAAATATTTTCACTCTAATTCTGCAAAAAAAAAAAAAAAGACAATAAAACAATATTAAATATTCTAAAAAACAAACAAAAACACGAAAAAAACCAACAACCCAACAACCCCCCCCAAATTGGCAAGCTTATAGCCCAGGTAGCAAGTTCATACCTCCAAAGGGAAGTCTAGGTTTGAACCAGAACATTGGAGTTCAGTCGCTACTGCTATCGTTCTCTCCTTCTTTATTCTAAGACAAGCCACTAGAGGAGGACCAGCAAGGTCTACCACTCATTCACTCTGGTATCGAGAGTGTGGTTATCCAGCCAAATCTGTAACGCCATCGCTCACATACACCTTCCACCCTCCCGGGGGGGAAATTATCATGCTCTAGTGCTGCCGTTTTGGATGAACAAACCAGCCCTGCCGTGATTTCAAGGCATGCTACTCAGCAGATGACCTTCCATCTCTAGATTGCTGTGAATGCTGTCATTTGGGGCCACAGGCAGAGTCAGGGAAACGAAATGTCTTTTGAAGATTCAAATTCCATGACGCTTCAGTACCTTCGTGATCTATGGGCCCACAAGACATAGCGAACCAGAGAAAGTACATATACAGAATAAATTTTGATTTTTTTAAAAAAAAATCTTGCCTTTATTATTTTTATACATAACTCAAGGTAGTGAACATATCCAACACACATTCCTATTATTTTCCCCACAGCAATAACCCTGTGAGGTGAGTTGGGCTGAGAATGACTGGCCCAGTCACTTAGCTGCCTTTTGTGCCTAAGGTGGAGCTGACCTCATACTGGCTATCTGCCTGTTAGAAGAGGTGGCTAATGTGAGGTTATTTCCTCCTGCCTCTTCTCAGCCATGTGGGGCATGGAATGTAGTTAGCTCAGTGCTAGGTGCTGCCTATCCTTATAATGCATGTTCTGCTACAGTTAAAAACCTGCTTCGCTAATTATTGCTCTGAGTAAGATTCTCCCCCTCAGGAATGCTCACAAGTCCACAGAGAAAGCTTCAGCCTCCAAGAAGATGCAGGTGGTTAGCCAACGTTGCTAAGCAGGTGAAAGAATAAAATAAATAGCAGCTTATTTTTTCTCTGTGGCCCAGCTTAGTTTTTGGATAGGGGGAGGATTTGCAATTTTAGATTCAGAGCTCATGACCGGAAAAGTATCTATCCTGAAACCTTTTAAACCAGGGGTGTCAAACTCACAGCCCGCAGCCCAGATGCGTCACGCGCTGGCCATGCCCACCCCTATTTTAACGAAGGGGGGGAAAGTTGCAATATGTTACGTGTCGTCACGAGTTTGACACCCCTGTGTTAAATCATACACTAACCAGACTAGAGCTGAAAAGGCAATTATTTGTAATTCTGCATAGATTTGTGAATTTATTTATTTATTATTTATTTATTATTTGCATTTATATGTCGCTCAACTCCGCAGGGACTCTGAGCGGCTTACAACAATACATATATCATCCATAAAAAATAGCATTAAAAACAATATAAAAAGCATTATAACAATTTTTAAGAAAACATTCACTCATCCGATCATTCCATGGGCCAGCATCGCTAGATCTTCCGCACAGTCATTGGCCCTAGGCTGCCGAAAAAGCCAGGTCTTCACGGCTTTCCTGAAGGCCAATAAGGTGGGGACAGTACGGATCTCGGGGGGTAGCTGATTCCTAAGAGCCGGGGCAGCCACAGAGAAGGCCCTCACCCAGCTGACATTGTTTAGCTGACGGAACCCGGAGCAGACCAGCCCTGTGGGATCTAACCGGTCGCAAAGAGGTATGAGGCAGAAGACCATCCCGAAGACAGTCACTGAATCACTGGAATATTTTGCTGAACTCGTGGGTTAAAACTAAATGCAGAATTCCTTTACATCTTCATGAATAGAACTGGGTTTTTGTAGAACTGTAAACTACATCAGCTGAAGATGACGACAGTTAATGGGAGAAAAGCAGACAGGAACAGAGAATTTTATCTTTTAACAGTCTCACAAAGAAGAAAAATTTGAATATAAAATATGAATGTAAAGCAATCCAAGTTTCATTTTCACAAGAAGCATTGCAATAATACAATAAAACATGATTATAGATCAGCTGAATTTTTAAAAAGCATTAAACTCTAATAGGAACTGCATAATTAACCACCAGTTCCAGCTCAGTGAAGCTGAGGAAGGGGGTGGTTGCAATGCAACACACACTGTACCAAAGACAAGCCAGGAGTGCCGACAGGCTCTATCTCAAGGGATTGTGACCTTCCAATGGAAGAGCAGCAGAGCTCCAAATGAGGTCAGGAAAGAGGATTTTTAAATGCAATTAAATAAAATTGAAGGATGCAAATGACTGGAAAAATATTTTCCTGGGACTGGAAACGTGCTTCTTTATAGGCTTGCAAATAAAGCAATTGTGATGGCTCTAGAAGTCTCAAGTGCTTTTTTTATTCCCATTTTTGGTGTGGATAGTTATTTTGAATTTTTTAACTATTGGCACTCATCCATAATGTTGGGAAACAGCAGAGATGGCACAACCCATGTATCCTTAAAATTACGCCCCTTCCCCCCCCCCTCTGAAATAGTGCCTCAAAGAAATTTCTAGATGTTGTAAAACCATCACTAGATTTCCTGTATTGAAAACGCAGCAGATGAGAATAGCCTTGTTTGCAACTGAGCTGCCACTGCAGATGACATTTTGAAGCAGGGACAGCCGGAATGGAGTGCCTTGGGGTGATGTTCAAATTGAGACAGCAAGAACCGAGGGCACCTGAGTCTTCACACTTAAGGTACTGAGTGGGATAAGATTTGGAAAGATCTATGCAGAATCTGTGGCACCTTAATACCAATACAAATATTCTTATGGATTCACAGTCCTCATTATATGCAGAATAGCCGTGAAAAAAGGAATATTCCATATATACACACTGGAATATGGAACATTATATTCTATTTGGTTTATAAAATTGCCACTACTGGAAAGGTTTAGGTAAAATCAAGGTCTATCAATGAGAAATTATATACATAAATTATTTCCTCACTAGAGGCAATATAAAAATATTTTTTATGTACATTTACGAACCAAGACAGGTAGCCTTTTCAATTCCACTTGTTCATGAGTTCCTCCAGGATCATTTGAAAAGTATTCCCAATTAGTGAAATTGCCACATTTCTGGTAAACCTAGCGTTATTCAACTAAGCCAAAATCGATCTGGGTTTTTTTCCCCCAGTCTTGTAAATAACTTGGCTCCTTCGGGCTCTTTTCTTAAGGATAAGTGCTAGCTATACTGATAGAGCAAATGCCAAGCCAAGGAAATCTTTCTGGAAACATTACAGCTGTGTAAGGTTTCTGAGATAAATGAAGTTTGGCAGAACTGGGGTCAGGACACAGCCTGGAAAAGAGAGAGAAAGACACTATCTGTGGCCTGGGTGGGTGACTGGGAAGAACGGCACAATAACCTTTGGATGGGACTAGATGTTTCTGAACTTAAATATACAAGGTTCAAACTTAAGAATGAGTTCATTCATAGATAAACAGGAAAAAAACTGCCTTTTTCTTATCTCTAACAAGCAAGACTGCTGGGCTAGGCTGATCTTGCCAAGTAATTCATATTTGGCCTGTGTGCAGACAGTTAGAAGCAAGTAGCTGTTTAGGCAGATTCCCCCTGGAGAAGGAAGTGGATCAACTATGACAGATCAAAGTTCTCTTATCTGGAGACAACAGAAAGAGTGTAAATTGGTGCTTGAAATATTAAACCTGCAATAGCCAAAACAGAGAACATGGAAGGAAAATGGTCAGAACCTCACTGGGGTGGGTGTGGGGAGTGGGTGCAGGGGAAACACTGTCAATAAAAATGAAATGACTTTGATAAAAAGTATTTAATTCACTTCCATTTATTGCAGTTATCTTTCTTCAGTACAGTATAGCAGCTGCAATACTCCATGTTGTTAAAACATTAGAAAAGTCATAACTGTAGGTAACAGTTACAATACATTATCAAAATATGACATAACATTTTTGGACTGTGGATAGTACCAACCAAAGCTCAAGCTTTAAATTAAGACCGTAGTTCATTTTTAAATAAACAAAATAGCATATAAAATAATTGTGTAAAAAGGAAAGACAAACATAATGAAAGTAATAAATAATCAATTTCTTCAACTATTTTCTAAACACTTCCAAATTTCACAAAATAAATTTATAAAAAATGATATTGCTGAGTGTCAATGGAAAACTATTTCAAGTTATTGATTGAAACTTAAAAAGCATCCAAAAGAAATTTAAACTGATAGTAAATAGAAACTGGAATGGCTAAATTTGCTAACAAGTTAATAGTATATATTACCTGGAGAGCTTTAATAATGTTATAATCAGGATTTGGCATTTTGCATTTCTAATATTGGAAATTCTCATTCGATAAAGAACTTTTAAGTCACAGACTACATTTGGTACCATTGATGGACCCAAATGTTAAAATAATTATTTCAGCCACCGCACACAGACAGAAATGCAATTCCTTTCTTTTGCACATCACAAATAATGGCTGCCCTGAATGGGCCAAACTGCTACGTGTCCAAGTGCATTTCTTCTGGATGGTGTCACTGTTTTCTATCCTATTCTAAGTCTGCACTTAACAAAACAGGGAAAGGAAAGGAAATTCCGCCTCACTGAGTAATTTGACATCTTCTCTCATCACAGCAACAATCAACCAATCTGGTAGTAATCAAACACTCTATTTGCAATGTGATTTTTTTAAAAAAAGTAACAATAAACTATTATAAATTTCCAATTTCCTTTGAAAAATATATCCTGGCAATGAATTACTCTATGTGGCAGCCAACGTGTATTGCACTTCTGGGGGAAAAAACAACAATCAGCATTAGAGCAGTAGGTTACTGAAGGTAATTACAATATGCAAGAATCCTGTTGTCCAATTAACCAGATCTTCCAAAACAATTATCTGTTCAGAGATTTTGATTTCACTTAGCAAGAAAGCTGTATTTTTATATGCTGTGTGTTCTCTTATAAACTCTGAAATTATAGATCTTTGATCTAATATGGCGCTCTGTATTAAAAGCCAAAAGTTGAAACGTATTTTTAGGCAACTTACAGGTAATAGGTATAAGCGTTGGTACTAATTATTGGATAAAGCCTCAAGAGATTCTTCAGGAAGCAGTTCATAGAATAAAAAAACATAAAGCAATTGAAATATATACCCATCCATAAACAGAGGGCACACAAATGGGCAGTTCTGGAATACACCATCTTCTTATCAAATTAAAAAGCTCAAGAGAACCAAACCTGAGTGTTTAGCAAGAGTTTTAGCAGATTTTAAATAAACTGCCCTTGGATGCCCTGGACAAAACATGGTCCCACAGAACTACTCTTTATCCATATGGTCCCCCCAAAAGGGCACACACAGTATCAGTCCCAACACCGATGGCATCCTGTGACAAAAGCCCCCTTTGACAATGGAGCTGCACAATAAAATCTGGCCAGTTAATCTTTTGTCATAGGACCCCAAGGAAAACATAGGACGGGGTGGAATTGGAGAACATCAATAGTTTCCAATTAAGTACATCTTTCAGTAGTAAAAATTGAACATTACAAAGTCCTCAATGCTAACTGCATGAATTTGACTTTATTATCATAGCCAAGTCATCCCACTTACTTCTTAGGTCTAACCCGTCTCTTAAACAGACACATACACAGACCACAGACACACAACCCCTCTGTTCCAAACAATAAGAAACATACAACAGTCCAAACTAATACCTTCATGGAAGACCAGAATGCAGCATCTTTATTATTGTAAGATGGAAGAGTCTAGAAACTAGAGGAAGTTTGATCTAAAGTTTTAACCAATGACAGACTGACTTTATAAATTTACAAAACGATATATGGATGAAATTTGGTTAACTTCAGAAGGCACCTCAAGGCTAAAAGGTTTTTATAAATCTATAACCCTTTTACTGATCAAAAATAAACACTTTTATTGCTGCCTTTCAAGTAGCAAAGAAAAACCTGTTTATTTATTCTTTACTATGGAATCCTCCCCCATTTAGCAAGATTAAATTACAGAAGAATTAGAAAAAAATGGAACTTCCACAACTTTAGGAGTATAGTGACTTTCCTTATGTGCTTTTGAGTCAGGGGAATAGTGAGAAAGTTATCACTTTCTGCCTCTGTGTGAGGTTAATATTTTAATCGAACGTCCCAGTCCCTTTCCTCTAGGCACTGAAGTACCATTTCTTCCCCGTTGCATCTTGCACAAGAGAGTTTATGAATAGAAGGTAAGAACACTTTGATGATTTCCACGGACAAGGAGAATGGGTGGCAGGTCTTTTGAAAGAGCTTCTATCCAGGCCATGTACAATGCACTCGATACTGCACTTTTTCGTGCAACTGGTAAACTCCTATTAAAAAACAGAGGGGTGGGGGGAAATCATTCACAGATGGACAGGATTAGAATTGTATTATGTAATCTAATTTAAACTGATCTGGCATCCAAAATATTTTTTTGACATGAAATGGTTTTACTCAATGTTGTTCATTATAAACAATTCTGATGAAAGCTGTTTTAAAATTTTTTATTTGATTTACTATTTCTACTAATCACCCCTAAGTTCTTTCCCACAGGAAGTCTGTTCCATAGGAACTTCATGAGAAATGGGGGGAGGGGGGACTCACAGCAGGCATCTCTAAGATAGGCAGATTCAAACTAGGAAAATCTCTGATTACGTATCCTGTTGCAACACTGGCTTTAAAGGAAATGAATTTGTCCCAGAAGCCTACGGACAACCAGCGCAACAACCATATAATTGGCATTATTCCACAAGGAATAATGAGATTGTCTTACCAATGAACTAATTATCATGTTTGTCCTAGATGCAGCCTGAGTCATCTCAGAAAGCCTCTAAAGTAGTCCATTCAAGGAGTGATCAAGGTTAGATTGGAACTGGTGCAGCTGGGATGTGCAAGTGGCTGGTGAGGTGAGTGCAGTGGGACTGGGGGAGGGTATGTGAATGGGCAACAAAGTGTAGCATGACTATGGACTGAGGGAGCAGGTCACCAGTGAGGCCTGGCAAGGGTGAGAGAGGGTGCACAAGGGTGCCACAGCACAAGAAGCCCCGGAGTCATGATGCCTCCCCGCATGGCCAGGATGGTAAACCCAGTGGAGAGGGTGAGGCAGGCAAAGACAACAAAGGTCAGCTGGGGGAGTGGTCATAAATGGGAACTGGTTCAAATTACCATGTGACCATGAGGGTACTACGATGATTGTAAGTTCAAGGATCAGTCACAAGTCCATTTTTTTTTCCACCACTGTTGCAACTTTGAATACTCACTGAATGAATGGACATTAAACAAAGACTATCTGTGTAACACTTTTGAGTGATTTGTTATTTCAAATATTTACCGGAAAGGATGCCAAGAATTACAGAAATGAGTACTTACATAACAATTAGATTAGCTGTGCTTGAATGTTCTTTCAGCAATTCGTTTAATCTAATCTGACGGTTACTCTGTAAGAAAAATGAAAGCATTACTGATCTCTGAAAGGCAAATAACCATTTTAAAATTAATTTGGAATACTGATGTAAAGTTCAAAAATTTGTACATGTGGGAAAGAATGCCAGATACCTTGGTTTTATATAGCTCAATCTCGTTATCTGTGATTCTCCAAGGTTCATCTTCTTTCATTTTGTCTGCAACATCTTGCTCTTTATCATCTTCATGAAGTCTGAATGGTTCGATCATTTCTTCAAAGGCTGCAATGCTGAAAGTTATTTGATCACAGAGTTGGAATGTATCAATGCTCGGTTTCAACCACAATATCCACAGTAAGGCATGTGACTAGCATGTCACATATCCTATAATGCCATTAAAAACTGTAGGCCTAATAACTGGAATTGAACAGCTACTATATCTCTGCACAGAGGTGTCCTGGTTCCTAGCAATTTTTTTCCCCAATAGAAGAGAATAAATGTAGCTTGGGCTTAAGCGATGGAATCCTTGATCCTCTCTGAGCTTGGCTGTTTTGTTGCCTCAACTAGATAATATCTTCAGTGCAGCCCCTGAGCAAACAACCAAGTTGAGAGAGTATGAAGGACGCCACACATTTGTTTTGCAATTTACCTCTATTTAAAGTCTTCCCGGGTAGTGTAGGACCTGTTCATTACACATTGTAAAGTTGGAATTTTCATTAACTGAAACTTTAATCCTGCCTTTTTATATCCAGACAAGATTCACCGGTTAAGACTTTAGAGGGCAGGGGCTTATTATTGCAGATAGTACTTGTTTACCAACTGCCCCTTCAGCGTGTGCTTGGACTTATGAATGCTGAAAATTACAATTTGTCCTTGAAATAACGGCGGTTGCAGCATCCACATGGTCACACGATCTCAATTCAGGCAATTCACTGCAACCTGAATTGCAATGGTTGCAGCATCCTACAGACATGTGGTTACCATTTGCAACCTTCAGAATCAGCTTCCAACATGAAAACTCAGTGGTGGGTTATAAGTTGTGGTCATGTGACATTGCCTTAACAACCCATTGTGATTTGCTTACTGCTGCAATGCATCTGACATTGTAAATTTGGCATGGTCATGTTATATTTCAGTTAATGACTGTCGCTTAGTGTTGGAATTGCCGGTCCCAGTTACAGCTGTTAAGCAAGAACTATCTGTTTTCAGGGTTATTTGGTAATTAAGAAATCATACTAAGACATTATTTTCATTATTGAGATACTGAAGTTAAAACTATAATTAAAATAAATTATCACAAGGAAACTATTTAAATAGTAGCATGACATTCATATAGCACTTAATGATTCTGTTTTTAATAGCAATTCAGTCCATGTTCTGTAAAAGCCATTTCTTACCCAATATCTATGCTTTTCTTACTAATTATTTTAAACTATTTTTAAATATTAATGTAATATCTCATTTAAATTACATAGAAATTGATATTGGAAATTAGTATGCAACTTACTTTTCTTTCTTTGGTTTTGTATTGATATCACCAAGGACCATGATATCTGAAAAGTCTATCCGAAATTTGCTAAGCAATGTTGCCATCCTGAAAGTTAAAGGAGGAGACCATAATTAACAGTGGAAATTTAGAATACTGCATCCAATTCTGAGCTCCATAATTTAAGGATATTGATAAGCTGGAATGTTTCCAGCGGAAGAGCAGCCACAATAAAAAAAATTATGAGAAAGGCTAAGAGGCACTGGGTACGGCTAGCCTGAAGAGCAGACGATGGGGAACTCTTAATGGTTGCTTAGAAGTCTCTGAAAGGCTATTGTGTAGGAAACAGAGCTGCACAATGAGATTGTTTCAGAAGATGGAAGCAGCAGCAATGGCTTTAAATGACAAGGCACAGTAGACATTAGGAAGAAAATCTTGATGGTAGAACAGTCAAATGTATAGTGCCTTGCAAGTTGTGGATCCTCTTTCAGAGGAGGCATTTGAATAGAAACTGGATGGGCCTCTGTTAGGTCTATTGTTAATATAGGCAGTCGTCAATTTATGACTATAATTGAGCTCAGAATTATGGTTGTGCTGGTTGTTAAGTGAGTCATCATGTGATCCCCATTCAATTGTATGACCTTTTTTGTGGTCATTAAATGCAGAGTTTGTAAAGCAAACATCATGGTCGTTAAACGAACATGGCCATGGCCGTTCAGCAAATCCACTCTTCACGAGCATTTTTTGCTGTAAACTGGAAGTAACTGCCAACTTCTGGCAAAACCCGTCATTAATCACGGTCACATGACTATAGGGCACTGTAAACAGCCATAAATGCAACATGGTTGCCAAGGGCCCAATATGTGATCATGTGACTGGGGTGAGCCATCAAAACTTTGAATCTGGGTTGTAAGTTGCTCTGGAGAAACCCACTGTAACTTTAAACAGTTGCTAAGCAACCAATCGTGTGTCAAGGATTTCTGTAGTAGATTCCTGCACTGTGCAGACATTAGACTAAATTATTTCTTCCAACTTTTACATTCTATGAAATGTGTAGGGTAAAATATTTTGTATGAGATTTTTTTTAGTATGTTCTAAATCTAATGATGAAGTAAAAATAGTTACATTTAATTCTTCATCCCACTTTTAATTTCATAAGCAATTCCTTATAAATGCTGAAGTGCTTAGAAGAGGATCAACAAAACATAGGAGTCATATATAAACTTTTCATCCACTGTGTCTGTCACAATCCACTTCAGAATCTTCAGAATCAGCTTCCAACATGAAAACTCAGTGGTGGGGTATAAGTTGTCATGTGACATTGCCTTAACAACCCATTGTGATTTGCTTACTGCTGCAATGCATCTGACATTGTACATTTGGCATGGTCATATTATATTTCAGTTAATGACTGTCACTTAGTGTTGGAATTGCCGGTTCCAGTTACAGCTGTTAAGTAAGAACTATCTGTTTTCAGGGTTATTTGGTAATTAAGAAATCATACTAAGACATTATTTTCATTATTGAGATACTGAAGTTAAAACTATAATTATTCTAAAGCAATTTATGAATTTTGATATTAAAAATAATATAGATCAATGCACTGATTGGGTTTGATTAATTGATTTGGTTAAAATGGAAAAAATCTTAGCCAAAGGAACTTTGTTAATTGATTAAACTCACGCTCTTCTGTCATGGTCGATTCTATTTATTTTTCCACCAATGAACACCCTGATCTTGCAGTCTTTCCATTTTTTCTTGGTTGTCAGAAGATATGGAATCAAAAGTGTTAAGCCTAGAGGGAAGGGGAAAAAAAACAATATTAGTTTGGAGCCAGTGCTGGAAAAGAAATACCAGATAACATTTCTAATTTTGTCATTTTTTTAAAAAAAGTCTTACCCCCGTCATCAAAGAGCCACCAAACATCAATGTAATTTTTGCCTTGCTTTTTCTGAAATTGGGAACTTGCGTCAAGCAGCTTTTGATCGGCCAAATTCAGAGGAACAGACGGGCCCTTAGGATCTGTAAAATTGAGAAGTGACATTTGGAAGAAAATGAAGTCCAAAATATCCGATCAGCCATCTCCATTCAAATGCAGAAGCTGGTTTACAAGGAATAGAAAAAAATAAGAGATAAAGAAGATATGTTCTAAAATAGATGGACCTAATATCACACTTGATTTTTTTTTAGTATCATCACATTGCATGCCTTTGAAGCTCCCAATATCCAGTGCAGGTGACTGCTGAGAGGAGTGGGAGTGTAAATTAACAGTCAACCACTTTTTACTCCGCTATCTAGATCTGTATTTCTCTGTTTTTGGCAGCTTTAAGCTGTGTGGACTTCACAGAATTCCCCAAGCAGCCAGTTAAAGTCCACAGAGTTTAAAGCTACAAAATCTTGAGAAACACTGATCTAGATATTGGACATGGCTTGAAATAATTAGCATCACTTTTATCAGCTATTTGGAACAATGAAACACATACACTGTAATATTATCCTTACATTTTTAGCACAGCAATAAAAAGTGATTTTGGTAAACAAGTTACTGAAATTAAAAAAAAATGCTAACACTGTCCTAGCCAAAACATTCGCTCAAGTTCCAGGAAGTCTGAATTATTAACTTCTACTTGTGATAAACAATATTCAAAATAAGATATGAAAGAAATAATAAATGGACACTGACAGAAAGGAAAAATGGATTCAACAAAAAAAGATGGAAAATGGCCTGCCTTTTTTCAAAAGTGGCTGTGTTGGAGTCTTGACATCTTCTTCCTCTTCTGGACAAGTTTTAAAAGTAAACAAAAAATGAAAAAAGGTTATTTGCAATATTAATGATAATGGACCGTTTACCATTCAATGGTAAAAATCAAATATGAATTAATACATGCATTATGTTATTAATTAGCATATTCACAACTTTTCTTTATACCACTACACTTTTTTAAAAAAAGAAACATGTTAGTAGCTGAAATAAATCCCTCTCTCTTTGCACTAGACATACGAACACACACATGCATACAAACATACATACACACAAAAATCTTTTTATCCAGGGAAAAAATATTGATAGAATTTAAAATTCTACATTAGCTTAAGATGGAAAGAGGATGAGTAAAACCCATGATCAGTCTCACATTTAACTCAAGACAAGCTGTACCACTAGGCAAATATGTAAAATAGACTAAGTCTACACAAGTGACTACAAACACATATTTTAGACTTGGCAGAGCCAATATATTTATCTATTAAATTTAATCCACATTACAGTCAACAAGCTTGCCATAATCATATCAGCAACCCCTTTGGTGCAGCAACTCAATGTACCAAAAGCTTTGTTTATTCATTTAATTTGTAATGAATAACCTTCAGTAACACACTGTACCAACTAAGCTGAACACTGCTGGTTCTGAAATTCTCACCAGCTTCAAACTTTGTAATATAAAACAAAATGTAATAAGAAGGAAAAGACTTCCTTCTTTAACATATTCCCTTCCCCAGATATATGGCCAATAAAAGATCTGCACAATTATTCCATTACAAGGAGTCTTAGGTTTGAATAAACACAGCACTATGACATTGTGATCAGTTACTATTTGGAGTCAAATCTACATTGTAGGGTTGGTATAATAATTATGTGTATGTATGTCTGTCTGTGTGCACACATACACCTATGTGAAAAGAACTATACATGCTACCTTGATGTCCTAGAAAAAAAGAAGTATACATGTACTACATACATAATTACCTTTATGAATATGTCCTTTTTCACTAACAGGCTTAGAAGTTACCGTATCAGTCTTCTTGCTGTAGTCAACATTTACTATAATGTCTTTGGTTACTGGTGATTTCTCTTGAGATGACAATAATTCTTCTGTGAACATTAAAATATATATGACTCAATATTTATGCAAGGATAGGTTGCTATTTGAAACCATGATTTTTCCAGGAGGAACCTCAGCTTTCGCACATAGCGATTCTGCATAGGTGTTCCACTAGAACAGGAGTCCTCAAACTTGGCAACTTTAAGACTTGTGGACTTCAATGTCCAGAATTCTCCAGCCAGCTATGCTGGCTGAGGAATTCTGGGAGTTGAAGTTCACAAGTCTTAAAGTTGCCAAGTTTCAAGACCTCTGCACTAGAATCTCTATAACTAAAAATTTTCAATGTTCATATTCAGAATGCACAGTAATAATTGCTAAGGAAGCATTTGCCAAGAGCCTTGGTGGCACAGCAGTTAGAATGCAGTCTTCCATCGACTCAGCCTTCCATCTATCAGAGGTTGGTAAAATGAGGACGCAGATTGTTGGGGGCAATATGCTGACTCTGCAAACCGCTTAGAGACGGCTATAAAGCACTGTGAAGCAGTATATAAGTCTAAGTGCTATTGCTATTTGCACAAGAGAATGGAGATTGGTTGTGTGAATGTGCTGTAACTGAAGAGCTACAATCACAGGAAAATAATCTGTCATTCTTCATGGTTTCTATATATTAAATACATAGTTATTTAGTAAGCTTATCATTGGCAATGATCCCGGCTAGAAAAGAATAGATGTAAAATAATTTTTCCAAAGGTTTCAGAAACATCAATTTATGAGCATATAAGCATATAAAGATGGTTATAATGTCACAGCATTAGATAAGGTGTCCCCAATTCTTCACCTCATCAACTTCTTCGTCAAGGTTCAGGTTGTTCATTGATCCCAAAACATTTATTATATAAAAATAATATAATAAACACTACTTTGAATAATACAGTAGTAGTTTAAATATTGGATAATCTCATTGACCCTTGGAGGTCAATACTGATCACTTTGCAGAGAACTGTATTAGGGTTTCAGTAATGGTTTCCCATGACCAAAGACAATCTATATTGTATTAGCCCTTATAGAGATATTATTTAGCGCCTGTTGGAAGTGGTCTAGCCATCAGCTAGTAAAACAATTCTACTTAGCCTATGATCCCTCTGGGAAAGTGTTCAACTGGCCAATCTTTTGCCCAGAATCTGCATAATAAAGAAAAGATTTTGGATCTACCAAAAGATGGTGGCCTAACCTTTTGGCCACCAGGGACTGTGGTTTGGGCGTAGTTTTGTGTGCTACCTAGATCCTGCACATGTGCAGATGAAGCTTCGCTCACTTGCACGGCCCATTCCTAACAGGCTGTGGACCGGTACCAGTCCCCAGACCGGGGATTGGGGACCCCTGGCCTACAGAAGTCCAAGGGTGGATAAGACAATTAATAGTAAACTACATTAGATAAAATGGAATGTGAGTCTTTTGAACAGATAAAGAAAGGATAGTCAGCACTACAGCTCTGCTTATAACTCTGGGACAACTGTCCATGCTTCTGGTGGTTGCCACAAGTACATCATAGTAATCAATCTGAAATATAAGGTAGTTCTCATTTAGCAACTGCCTCATTTAGCAACCAGAATTATGAGGGTGATGAAAATAAAATGTGCAACCAATCCTTGTGCTTACAACCTTTACAGGTTTGTTAAAGCAAAGGAAAGTGAAAGTAATATCTTAAGCACAGTTGTGTTTCATTTAATGACCACTTCACATAACAACCAAGTTTCTGGTCCCAACTGTAGTGGCAAAACAAGGGCTACCTGTAAGAAATGTAAAAATGAAGGACAATTTTAAAAATCCTGAAAGACTTCAGATCTGAGGAGAAAGAGACTGAACTGCAATCCGAGACTGGTACACTAGAAACAGCAGTAAATATACTTTAATGAAAGAAAGTATAGAACTTTAAATTAAAAACTGAAAAACTTCTCAGTAATAGTTATCAAGCATGTATATAATTCCATTTAAACAAGGAATTCAATTAATAACCATAAGTTTTTCAAGTGAAGGTTTATATACTGTTTCTAGGAAATTTCCTAAATCTACTGAAAACATCTGCTGGAAAAGAACCAAGTTATCAGACAAAGAAAATGCTGATCCAAATGATGCAATTAGCCTTGCTCTGTATCAGAAGACTATCTCTAGCTGGAAAGCACAATGAGTTCTTCAGAAATAACAAAAGGATTGAGAATCACAGCTGCCTCATCTGTGACAAAGTGACCAGGATACAAAGGGCCAAGGGACCTAAGAACATATTGAACATGTTTGTAACAACACAGAAGGAAAAGCATATTCAAAGTATGGCCCATTGCGGTTGTGCAGATCCACATCCCTGAATGATCTATTATGGCCTACTTTGCGGAAAAAGTTGGCCTTTAAATTTTTACCACTGAGAGAATTACCGTATTTTTCGGTGTATAAGACGCACTTCACACACACACCCCCGCAAAGTGGGTGGAAATGTCTGTGCTTCTTATAGAACGAATGTTGAAGCCCCGCTCACTCGCCAGCCCCCACCCTTTGACCTCTGCCTCCCAGCAATTTGCATCCTTGCAGCAAACAGCCTGGTCAGCTTTAGCACAACCTGATTTAGCACGAGCAGCTGATTGGCGGTTGGATCTGCCTCCCAGAATACCACTTATCAGCTGTTCCAGGCTGTGGGGATCGCCACCACCTATTGCTACCTCCGTGTGCCCCATTTTCGACCTCTGCATGTCCCATTTTTGGCCTCCGCGCATCCCATTTTTGGCCCATTCTAGGTGGTGGCCCGTTCCAGACGGCGATCCCCACTGCCTGGAATGGGCCAAAAACGGGACGCGCGAAGGCCGAAAAGGGGACGAGTGGAGGCCAAAAATGGGATGCATGGAGGCAGCGGTGATGACGACGACAATCCCCGCAGCCTGGAACAGCTGATAGGCGGTATTTCAGGAAGCAGATCCAACTGCCAATCAGCTGGTCATGCTAAATCAGGCTGTGCTGAAGCTGACCAGGCTGTTTGCTGCAAGGAGGCAGAGGCAGATTTTTTTTCTTGTTTTCCTCCACAAAAGCTAGGTGCGTCTTATAGTCCAGAGCATCTTATAGTTTGAAAAAAACCAGTAAGTTGATGGCTGGGATTCTCAAAAAACAGAAAATATCCAAAGTATAGTTAGGTGTGATGACCCGGGGTGTGGCACGAAGGCAATACAGCCAGAGAACTGGTATGACTCCCTTTATTGGCACCAGCTTTGCCCCCAATGTCCCGTCTACTCTCCGGCCTGGAGAAAAGCTCTCCCACAAACCTGCAACAGCTTCTGGCTGCAGATACTCCATCCAAACGCTGTAAGCAGAATGACTGCAAATCAATCACTCCAGCAGGGCAAGATAATGAGTCCCAGAAGCGAAGAATTCACGACAATAATTCCAGCAAGACAAGAATAAGCACACAGAAGCACGACAATAATTCAAACAGTCAGGAGGAATGCCAGGAATGCAGGCCACAACTCTCAACACTATATGAATACAGCGTTTGTTCTCGACAAACGCCCCTCCCAACTGCCTCTCCTTTAAATTCCATCCCCAGGTGTGCCTTATGAAGGGAATCAGGGCCCTTTCCTTCCTTGTAAGCCACGTTGCTCTCTTCTGCGTTCTTCCCTGCGCGCCCTAGGATGAGGAGTGGGTGGGCCTTGGTCTTCATCTGAATCCCCTCTCCCTTGTTGTACCTCTCCCCTGTTCTGCCCAGCCTGACTTTGCCCTTCCCAAGTTTCCTCCACAGCCAACGGAGCGACTCTCCCGCTCTCTGTCAGCTGTTCGTCTTCCGTCTCAGATTCAGGCTCCAACGGGGGCATGACAGTTAGGTGAAGCATCAATTCATATAAAGGAGCTTGGGTTCAGTTGATGGAATTTCTTATCAAAACTAGAGAGGTGCACTATTATTAGAAATGTATTCTGAAGTATCAAAAATCAGATCCACCTTACTGCTTATTCAGATACCTATTATAATAGTGTAGTGCTGTTACTGCAGAGTAAAATCTAAATTTTATGGATACTCATTCAGGGGACTTTACATGCAGTGGACAAAGTTTGGTATGGTTTGCTGACTTTATAACTTGTTTATGTCTTTTATTTTATTTATATAATTCAAAGGACTGGCAAGGCTGCCCATCTTATGTGTCACAGCTCTGGGTGGCTCACAAAACAATAAAAACCAAAAGCAATAAAACTACTGTTCCCAAAAAATAAGTTTGAGCACCATAAACAATTCTCTTCAACCCATTAACAATTATAGTGTTCCAGCGTTACCTTATCCAACGCTTTAAGGAACAACCAGTTTTTTAAGGGCTTCTACTAAGAGAATTGGGGCATGCTGGATCATGGGGAGAAGGGTGGTGCCACGGTGGAAAAGGCAGTGTTTCTAGGATTCACTGGGAGACCATGTTTAAGGGGAGGGATCTGCATCAGGTGGAATAGGCAGATACCACTGGGGAGATTCAGTTTTGGAAATAACTTGGTCCTGTGCCATGCAGGGCTTTAAAGGTGATAACCAGGACTTTGAGTTACACACGGAAAAAGAAACTACCCAAAACTAGGCAGTTCTTATGAACTGGCAGTCACATTTTCTTAAATACTACATTGGTTTATAGTAGTGAAACTGATGAAGGTTTTTGTCAAACATCTCTAACTTCTTTTAGAAACATTGTAAGATCAAAATGGCCATAGATGTCTATGCTTCTGAATACCCCAGAGGTGTGCTTATTAGCAGAATCCAACTAGTAATCTGGGGCAAGTAAGGTTTTAATGATGGCAAGCATTACATGACATAGTCCACTGGCTCTGAACCAAAGATTGAAATAACTGCTACCAGTAGTTCTGACTAGATTAAGCGGACTGATCTTGTAATCAATGATGTTATATACAGTATATTATATCCACACTGGAAGTGGCTACTACATTGATAGCAAACCCCATCTCCCCCCTCACTCCCTGCTTTCCTACCAACCCATCCTCTATTCTCATATTGCTATATTTTCATTGTTTTTTCATTGTTCTATTATTTCATTATTTTGCTACTATTATGTTTACACTTTTTTCATTTCTCTGTTTTTACTGTTGTAAGCTGCCTAGCATAGCCCCACTATGAGATTGGCAGCAAATAAATTTAACAAACAAGCAAACAAACTTGTACTTTAGGAAGTCTAGTGAAGGAAAGATGAAAAACTGCATAGGGGAAACAACATATTCCTAGAAGCAGGAGTGGTGCATATTTTGAGGCCACAACACGTACATTGTTATGTTCCAGCTGCTATTGCTCTCAATTCTAAAACAGGAAAAGAGAGGAGCACCACTGATGCATATCTTGATGCAAATCATTTCAATAATATTGTGTAAACAAAGTCTGATGAAATATTTGATCACTGGAGATGCAATAATCTCCATGCTTGAACCTGGAACTACTGTGACAGAGGCATTTTATTTTCAACCTGAGAGATAATTGGGGGAAGGTGTTTAGCAGTAATTTCATGATCTTAATTCTTGGAGCCAAGTTTATCAAACTAGCAATGATAGATGGCAGAAATGAAACCAATAGAAATAAAAATTTGAACAAGGTGCAGAGTAAGAAATAGTAGCTCCAGTCTATTAAGTAAGGAACTCACTAGTGCCAAAATTATGTGATTATGGAAAGAAAGATCTTTTTACAAATGTTTCTTATCCTTATCATTTTTAGCTAAATGAAAAGGCAAAACTCCCAAGAAGCCACCATCAGAGGTTGTGATACAACATTTGAGAATGAAAAAGAAATGAACTGCCCATAGTGGGCAGAGAATAAGATTAAGTAGAGTGCTACTAACAGAATGTTCTAAGGAGCTGGGTTTGTTTTTCCCCTCAGGTTTCCAAGAGTCTGATGCAGGCATTACAATAATATTTAGGAAGCCTATTACAGTACAGAGAACATCAGAAGAGTGGTTGCTGTTGTTGTAAAGAAAGGATATAATTCTAATACTATGAAAATCCCAAGTCATATTAAGGATTACCTTGTCCCTGAAGATGAGATATGTCCAAACCTTCCCTCAGACGGATGACAACCACTCCATACTGATAGTCGAAAGCATCACTGAAATAAAATGAAATGGGAAAAGCAGTGAGCAGTCAGAATTGGCTAATTAGTACAATTAATCTAAAAGTATAAGCAAGTTTGATCAATCAAACCATATAGGAAATGTCTCCACGGGTCATCCTATAAAACAAAAAACTTACTTAAAATACTGATCTTTCTAGCTTCAGCTTTTTGTTCAAATGCTATCCACTGGCAAAATCATTACAGGTAGTCTTTGACTTAGAACAATTGAATCACGTCAATATCACACAAAAAAGCAAAAACCACAGTACATAATCACAGTTTTATAACCAGACATGCAGCACCACTTCTCCAGGAACAATTTATCCTTCCACACAATCCTCAAAACCAATGACTTTTTCACATCCCAAAACAATATCAGGAATATCACCACTCACACCTCCCTGGGCACATTATTCCAAAGGGAGGGAACTGCCACACAGGAGGCTTGCCTTCAGAAATCCTACTACAGATACTGCCTAGGGATTGGGACCTGCAGCAAATGTCCTCTTTGGAATTCACTGGAGGGGCCTGAGCCATAAACACGTTAAAAATAATGACAATTAACTTGAATTATATCAATATGCTTTCTTATGATCCATGCAGCTTTTATAGTAGATATCTAATCTGAGTAAACTGATCTGATCTACTGCATTCTGGAGCATCTAGCTTCCAAATAGTCTTCAAAGGTAAGCCAATGTACAATTAATTGCAAAATCCAAGTATAAAGTAACAAAAACATGACTAATAGTTAACAAAACTTGTTGGTAAAGGACTAGCCCATGTAAGACTGAGTTGTGCTGTAGGTCCTCCTGACTATGGCCTCTACTCTGCTTTTTCCAGCAGGAGCTGTAATAACGACAGGACCTCAGATTGTACACTTGCTTCGCAGAGTGAGCAATCTGGGATTAAAGGCAGAATTCTATTGAAATTAGCTAATTTCTCAACCCACAGCCACACTGGGATTCAGTTTAAATCTGACTGTTCTCATCCAGAGCCTAACAGCCTCCATACATTGAAAAAGAACCTTGTTAACATCTCCTGTTTCACCCAGTAGATAGATGAGATAATGATACCTCATCTTGTGCAACTGGATAAATGTTCTCAGTGGCTTTATGTAAATACTAAATATAAGTGGGATAGTTGGGGCTTGCAGCCCCTCATAACAGACCGCCTAAGAGCTTGATCTCCCTTCCAGTGATGGATCATTTATACCAGCGGTTCTCAACCTGGGGATCGTGACCCCTTTGGGGGTCGAACGACCCTTTCACAGGGGTCGGGAGACTTCGCCCGGATGCCATTTGGGTTCTTTTACCCTGTGCGCATGCGCAGAACACTTTGCGCATGTGCAGAGGGTAAAAGAACCCAAATGGCGGCGGCGGGGCAAGGGTTGCGGCGGGCGCAGCAGTGGGGTGGGTCGCGGCGGGGGCGGGGGGCGGGGCGCAGGTCGCGGCATTAGGAAGGTTGAGAACCACTGACTTATACGATGTCCTCACTCTCAACCTTCACAGGCCATCTAGAAAAATTATACTGAAAGCAACTGAATATCATTTCTCCTATGATAATTCTAACTAAGATCACCCATAAAAATGATAAATTTAGTTCCATATCCTGTCCTGAAACCCAAGAGAAAAGGGTCCAGATAATCTAGTTCATTCAGGATGTTTACCTCAATAACCTCCCTTGAAAACTCTCTGTAGGTAGTTCAAAGAGCTGTGTTTCTTTCATTTGAAGGTATGTTGTCAGTTGTCAGTGCAATCAGGACCCTGTTTTATTGAAATCCCAGAACATCTACAACAGGAGTGGGAAAAAAGCTCCTACTCTCCCCGCATATGGTCAAAAGGACTCTGAATGAAATGTGATATCCGCTTCAGAACCATCAATATGCCTAGAACAGGGGTCTCAAACTCGATTTCATTGCGGGCCACATCAGGATTGTGTTTGACCTCGGGGGGCCAGGGTGGGTGTGGCTGCGGTAGGTATGGCCAGCACGTCACTCGTGTTGGGGGCGCCTGTGGTGGCCCAAGAACTCTGCCAGCGAAAATGGGCTCCTGTGACCCGTTTTAGGCCGCGATGGTGTCTGGGATGGCTGCGTGTGACCCTCCCGAGCTCCGTTTTCGCTGGTAGAGGCACTACGGGCCGATCCTTCGCTATTTCCAGGGCCTTGATCTAAGCACCCCGCGGGCCAGATTCAGCCCGCGGGCCTTGAGTTTGACACCACTGGCCTAGAAGATCAGTTTATAAGGCAGTATTGTACTGAATTACTGCCCACAATATCAGAATATACTAGCAGAAAAAGGCTGTTTATAATATTCTGAAAACTTTGATAAATTGATAAGTATAGATATTCGGTTACAAGAACAATATCATAATTACTACTACTTACTGTAATAAGTTGATGTAGATGTCAACATCATTCATATCAGCTGACTGCCAATCCTTCTTAAATCCAAGAACAAGAATATTTGGCCTCATTCTTCCTAGACCTGAAGCCTAGAAAAAAAGTATATACAACACTTTGGAACAGTATGCCTATCTTTAAACTTTGCTTTATTCAGATTAGATAAAAACACTGGAATTTTTCTACCCTATTTAGTCCTATGTTTTACTGGGAATCATTTGACAATACTGGCTGAAATTTCGAAGCCCTCTAAATGCCTCAAGATGAGGAATGAAGTAAAAACTAATCTTGTAAGCAAATTTAAGCCCAAACATGTGACTTTCTATATCACAGCACTAACTAAGTTAGCATCTGGGTCACCATATCCTCTGCTAGAACCGAAGGACCAATATCATTTTGGAGCAATTTCTTGCTAACTATTCATTTGAGCGCTTTTGTTGCTTTTTACTACACAACAGCATGATATTAATGTTGGTATGTACTATCTGTGGTCCTGGATAGCATATATCTCCTCAAAGCCTAGAATAATGTCTCAAAACCCTTCATACATTTTTAATAGAACATTAGCATAAAATTATTAATACATAAGTAATCCTACCTATATATAATGAATCATTACATTTAATCAATATTTTTATCCACATTCTCATACTTTTTGAAGTTACTATGTCACTCAAAGATACTCCATGAGAGTGGCTGTGGGAAGGATCAGAACAGTAGCATTTCTCCCATACCTACCTAATTACAGTAAACACAAACAGAATAGGCTATAAAGAGATTCTGAGAACGGCACCTATTTTCCTACTGAAATAATGTACTTTTGGGGCAGGGTTTGCAGTTGTTTCCTGATTTCTCTCAGCCACCTTCTAGATTCTTCTAATGAAACTCAGAAAGGAGGGTACAATTATAAAGGTAAAGGAGCCCAACAGAATTATCTCTGTACAGAGACCTAACACTTTTAATTCTATTCTGGATGAAATTCTTTCTGAAAGGGAGCAGGAGAGTGGTTTTGTCATCTTATAAGACCACACAGAATTTTATAGCTTTAAGACTTACTTCAAAACTATTGTCATGTCGCAGTCTAATAAAGAGGAGAATATTCAAATACACATTTCTTGAATACCTGTACCTCTCAATAATATGGCAGAGTAGAAGTAGCTCTATAAACTATAGCAATTTTTAGAATGGTCTGCAGCAAGTGAGAGAGAGTGAATTGAAGTCCAGCTTCACGATGCATGAAACCCAGCTGTAGAAAAATTAGTTTCCCTTCCTCTGCTTTTTGATACTCAAAACCAAAAGAATGTCAATTTCTAATACATGAAAAACAATCAAGCTTCAATTTCTGGTGTATGAGAAACAGTGCTCACTTATTCCTGACCATTTTTATTTTCTGGATATTACTTTTCCTATAATGTAATTCTAAAACATGTATAGAAAACATATATTTATAAACAAAAATTATTTATTGAATGATCTTGTAAAGCCTTCCCATCTTTCGGGATCAGGGGTGGGTTCCAACTTACCTCGCTGCCTGTTCGCTCCCTCCAACGTCGCGTGGGCGCACCTCATGGGTGCGCGCTTTGCGTGCATGTGCATGCGCAGTAATGAAAAAAACAAAACAAAACAAAAACAAAACAAAGCCAAAAAAAGATGGTGACTGTATGCACAGTGCCAGAACTCTGCGCATGCTCAGAAGGGGGAATTTTTTAAAAAAAAATTCAAAAAAATTCAAAAAAAAAAACCCTCTAAAAAAAACATGGCAGCGCCCACGGACTGGCACCGACCAATCCGGTTCGGTGACGTCACCAGGGAGTCGCTACCGGTTCGGGCAAACCGGTCCACTCCTGATTGGGATGTATGATATTATAACACAAATTATACAAAATAATTTGTATACTAATATCATAAAAAACACAAATAATTACAAAAGAGAAAACTCCCTTTTAAAAAGATCACCTACCTGCATTAAGTACTGTGCACCATCTCTCATGTCTTCTGCATGTACTGGAGCATAAAACGCTTTCATTTTGTTTTTAAGAAGCCACCGTTGGTACCTGGCCAAGTCAGCTGACAATTCCTTCATGGCTTGCCTGCGAGGACCCTAAAAGAGACATAACCCCTCATCAAAATTTTTGGAAGAAATATAAATGTGCATTCCTCATTGAAGACCATGTACTGCTCTATCAAAAGATAGGATATCGCTTAATTAGATAAAAAAAAATATCCTAAACAAATTATTTAGAACATAATTGAAGAAACTATGAACCATAAATTAGTATTCTTTTTTAACACAAAAGACAAACTAAAAAAAAAAACCTTTACTGATAACCTCTCAAACATTTTAGAAATCTATGAATGAGTAACATATATATTGGTGATCTTTATATACATACATACATACATACATACATACATACATACATACATACATATCTCACCATATATATCAATATCAATATCTATCTATCATATGCATACATACATACATACATACATACATACATACATACATACATACATACATACAATCAATATATATTTTAGGTATACAGTTTCTGCAGTTTTTCATACTCTGTGAAATGGGTAACATGTGTGTGTGTGTGTGTGTGTGTGTGTGTGTGTGTGTGTGTGTGTGTGTTACCCATTTTACAGAGTATGAAAAACTGCAGAAACTGTATACCTAAAACCTTCTGCATCTCAAGTATTTCTGTGTACTGTGATATCTGAATATTAGACAGACTAGGCTTGTCAAAATGTTCCTCAGTAGCTAGCAAACAACTCATTCTCCAAGGACACATCACCTTATCTGCATGCTTCTATTCAGTCAATTACAACATTATAAAACTTACATAAGACAAACATTACTTTCTATACAAGCAATAACTGGTTTTACAAAAATAATATAAGAATGGGCAACATACAAAACTTTAATAACATTTTAGTGTTTTATGATATTATTGAATTGTAACCACCAGCAGCAAAGGAACTTAATAAAAATTGAATTCAGCCTATACCGTGAACTAATATTTTAAACTTGTATATACTACAGATGTTATTTGTAATACTGACTGACAAGATCTTTGTATCAATAGTAATCTTTGAATGGTCACTGTTAATTATGTTACATAAAAAAGCAATTATCTGAAAGGAAGACTTTTTCTTCATCTTTACCTTTACCTGCTTTATGATTATTAACAATCAAGATGTGCTACCAGTTTTAAAGATAAAACTATTAAACAAAAATTTATTTGATACCACAACTAGAGTATCACTAGTTTCTTTTATTTCATTTCTTCTATTTCATGCAATTTGCATTATCTTAGACTTCTAGATAAACGAGGGGAAAGGGAAAAATTACAACGGGACAGAAATAATTTTTTTGAGAAGTATAGCCAATTATTTAGAGACTTACTCGATGTACGTGACCACAGATCATCAATCCTACGTTTTTGGTGAAGGCATGGACCAGATGAAGCAAAGCTGGACGTGAGTTTGGAGCACCACTCATGACAAGGCATTGTGGCCTAATTTTAAATTCAAACAACAGTTAACATGTACATTTTTTCAATCCAGTCTGAACTATTGTTAAAATGTTGCCATTAAGCAGTATCTACACATGAAAACAATTCAGAATTAGCACCATGTGACTGGAATCACCATTTGTTATTCATTTGTAATATCAAGACTCCCTTATACTGGCCTTGAATAATGTTGTCCAAGTGATTATATATATATATATATATATATATATATATATATATATATATATATATATATATATATATATATATATATATATATATATATATATATATATATATATATATATATATATATATATATATATATATATATATATACATATACATATACATATACATATACACATACATACACATACATACATTACATACATACATACATACATACATACATACATACATACATACATACATACATACATACATATATATATATATATATATATATATATATATATATATATATATATAAATAAATATAAATATATAAATATATATATACACACACACTAAAATAAAGACATGGATTCTGACCTAATCTGTTGGTCAGGGACTAAGCTGAAGTACATCAAAACAAAGGAGACAAATACAGCACAAGGATGCATTGTGATAAGGTAGCTAAATAATGTTTTGATGTTATCGTTAAGCTATCTATTACTATTTAAGCAAATTCCCCACAGGAAAAAAAATACCTCACTTCCAGCTGCATATAAAAACTGACTTATGAATCTTTGCTGCATATTGACCTTTGCATATTCTACCTGGTGTTACCAGCTCTGGGAGATTGTAATTAATAAAAACAATGAGTAAGTTTCAAAATTTTTCTGTGATCCATAACAATATCACACAGTGAAGCTAGAAAGTAGCCACTTACCGTATTTTTTGGAGTATAAGACGCACCTTTTTCCTCCCTAAAAGTGGCTGAAAATTCAGGTGTGTCTTATACTTCGAATGTAGCTTTTTTTTCCAGCCCTAACTAGGTGCTAACAGATCTTCCCAGCTCTTACCTTGCAGGCTCTTTCATTGTTACTCTCTCAGAAGAATGTTTTCCAGCCCTAACTCTTTGCAGGTTTTTTTTTCATTGCTCTACTTGCTCCAAAGAAGTTGTTTTCTAGCCCTAACCAGGTGCTAACGATCTTCCCAGCTCTTACTGGCTTGCAGGCTCTTTCATTGTTATTCTCTCAGAAGGTTTTTTTAAGTCCTAACCAGGAGATAAAATAATGTGCTGCAGCTGCTCCGAATAAGTTTTTTTTTTAGCCCTAACCAGGTGCTAACTATCTTCCCAGCTCTTACTGGCTTGCAGGCTCTTTCATTGTTACTCTCTCAGAAGAAGGTTTTTTTAAGTCCTAACCAGGAGATAAAATAATGTGCTGAAGCTGACCAGACTAAGGACGTTAGCCAGATGAATACCTGGTAGGCAGATTGTTTTCCCCTATTTTCCTCCCCAAAAACTAAGGTGCGTCTTATACTCCGGTGCGTCTTATACTCCGAAAAATACGGTATATGTTTTGTCAGAGGAATGCTTAGTCCAAATCAGCAATAGGGAAGTATATTAAATGAATTCTGTAATCTATGCATATTTCAAACCATATTTACCTTATCACCAATCAAGTCACTTTAAAAGATCTAAAGGAAAATGGTAAACAGGCACTAATATGCAAGATCAATAAGGCTATAATCATTCTATAACCATCCAATACCAACAGCAACACATTTTGAATATTCCAATTCAGTGTAAGTCAACTGACCCTAATTTTCCAAACATTTGACTTCAAAAATATATATATATTTTCTCCCCAGACTGCTGTTTTTATACTTCAAGTCTAGCAATATACCGATTACTATTTTTCAAGTTACCTGAAGTTTTTGACATGGTCTTCCACACCAGTAAGGCGGACAGCATGCTGCAAAGCATTCAGATAAGTCAAAGCTTGAGTTGAGGAACCCCAGTTCACATCTGCAAAAAACAACTTTAATGTTGAAACAGAAAATGCCCTATAGCAATCTTAATTTCAAGGAAACATAACTGAATGTTATACTCATGCTTCTACTTATCAGGGAAGCCACATCCCAACACAACTCAAGAGTTATATATTAAGATAAATTATCTTAGCACTTCATTAAGAAAAAAAAAACCACCACATAGACAGCATCATTAGCAATTTACTTGACCCTAAAATGTATTTTTATAATCAAATACAGTATCTTATGGAGGCATAATATGTTCTCTTCAGACAAGTTCCAAGAATAATCAGATATGCAATTTTTTTAATTTAAGGGTCCCTTTATATTTTTTTATAGCTAAATAAATGAGGGGATGGGGATTCTTCAAATTTTAACATAAAGGATAATTAATAGTTACCATGGATACATTTATTAGAAAAAAGCTCTAGCTAAGTTTCTAGGAGTCTTAGAATCTTGACTATAGATTAATGACTATATGACATGCCTTTAAGAAATTAGAGTAAAATATTACCGTAATTGGTAAAAAGAATTAGAATGGCATTTCTGAACAAACAGTTTCAGAAAGTGATGAAATAATCTGAGCTCAAGAAAAAGATACAAGAATCCTATTTGAAAAAGTCCCAGAGGACAGAAGGAATGAATGAGAAGCCAAGAAGCTATACTGTGAGGTAATAGTGAACTTTCAAGGCACAAAGCAGAGCATCAGATTTCAGATTTATGACTAAAGAAACTTAAGAAAGAAGAAACCTAAGGAAACCTAAGGAAAAAGATATGGAAAATGAATTGATTCTAAAACCCAGATGTAACCAAGAAAACCTTTACTGCCTCTCTTCAAAGCTGTGTGAATTTTGCTGAGATGGAGCTTAAGAGAGTCTGGTCTGAAAGGAAAGCTATTGAAGGCCTATTAGCTAAGAACGCCTTGCAAAATAGGACTGCTGTGTAAACATATAATAAAATGATCGAATTATTCAAACATTATTTGAAAAATAGTGCTTTATTTCCCTTTGTTACTGATTCCCTCGACAAACTGTTACTCTGAAAAAATGAAGGTTTCAATTTTACCATATAGACAAATCCTGATTTTAATTTACTTCACCTAAACTTAACATTAGACTTTGAGTGAAGTAGCAGTAAAGGGCACGCATACCCAAAGGGCAAGTAGCATGCATACCCAACTGGCTAAAAAAGATGTACCCACCTGGCTTCTTGTAAGTTACATAAATGTAGAGTCCTAGAACAATAACATATGTGAGGAGTGCTGCCCACCAGTTAATAACAAACATAACTATGCAGCATAAAATTGCTCCAACTAGAGATATCCACATGTTGTAGTATTTAAAAGCAGGACGCCAGCCTATTCAAAAGAAAATAAAAATTAAATAAACATACATACATACATACATACATACATACATATACACACACACACATATGTCTGTATATCTATATCATATGTTATATGACATATATAAAACTTATCCTTTAATGGCCCGTTAATATGTTGTATAAACAAAAGCTTGTTACATAAATTTCCCAGCATTCATATATGCAGTTGCTATGTACTATGTACTTAAATATATCAAAAATGAAATAAAATAGTATAGTAATACTATGCCTTCTCCCCACCCTCCAAACTTTTGCGATGCAAAAGTGATTGCAATCTGATTAAGCTGAAAATTATTTTTTAATTGCTGTTGGTGTTTATTTTAAAAATGAATGTACAATTAGCGTTGTTGAAAAATATTTTTAAAAGACCCCATGCTCTCACTAGGATCAATATAAAATCCATACCTGGTGATTTTGCCAGTGAAGCATGGAACACGGAAAAATTAATTAAAGCATAGGAAGCCAAGAAGAAATTGGAGATAATTGGAGCAATTAAATTCAATTCAGCTGCAAAGACAGAAACACATAATCATATTGATTTTTAGAGCAGACTGCTATGGAAAAACAGCTCCTTACTTGAATTGGTGGTTCTTTTGATTTTTTAGTCTTTGTAGTCTTTTATAGTGAGGCATTTACATGAACGACAGACAGAACTTCCAAGAGTGGTGCTGCAAATTGAAAGAACTGCCTTCTTCATATATGCAGACATATGCAATCTGGATTAGGGTGGCAAAAGTGGCTTTTCTGCTAAAGCTTTTTGCATTTAATTGGGATAGCAGGATGAGACAACTCTGGAACTGAAATCAAGCTGAAATATCTCTTACTAAGAATATAGCAAAATGTATACAGTCTCTCTCTCCCTCTCTCTCCCTCTCTCTCTCTCTCTCTCTCTCTCCTCTCTCTTTCTCCTCAGCACAGGTTCCACAACCCCCTCCCAAACTTTAAGAGTGTGCAAAATGTTTAGAACTAGAAATATTTTAAGTCTGAAATATTTTGAGCTTTCTAGAAGCATTCCAAAACTGTATTTATGGATCTAGAATTCTCTTCTGATGGATGGAATAGTATTGGGATACTTCTGGTAAGTGTTTGTACAGCTGCTCTGAATTAAAAATGGGATGTTTTTGATCATAAGACAAAAGTATTTGACCTTAGACCTGGTCATGTTAATAACTTATTTTTAATAATGCAATATTTTGCACACCATGAGAGTTATTCAGGTTAATTTACCCAGGAATCTTTTTCATAGTGTAATTGCAAGGTAGAAATACTGCTTTGCATTGTTAATGTTGAGCACTGGGTTAACAAAAAGATTCTTCAAATATTTAGAAAATGAGAAATTCTAGTGACAAGCCTTTGAAGTCTAACTAGTTAATGTGACTGATGAAATTAGTCTATATAAAACTTCTAAGGCTCAGTTCAGATATTGTATTGTCATAATCTATTTCCACAGATCATGCCACATAATTCAGATTTTTAAAAAAGTTTTGTATACAAATATGATTTAAACTAACCAATTAATATGAATCCAAGAGCAATCAAAAAAGTGAGAAGATACCCTCGTAAAGGTTCATTATTTTTCCCATAGCCTTTAGCAAACATCAGAAAACCCGGATAGATATTGTCTTTGCACAATGCCTAGGATCAAAAGAGATGACCAATTAAAGTATGGACATATTAAAAAACCACTCAAGGCATTAAATCTTAAAAGACAAGGACCAAGCACACATAGACAGTAATAAAAAGTTCCATAACATTAAAACTGTACAGATCATCAACAATCTAGCCACAAGACGATATAGTTGATAGACAAAGCAGGCAGCATTATTAGATATATTGCAGGGCTTTTTAAAAAAAATGAAGACTTACTACATAAATTATAAGCAAGTTGAGAAAAGTATTTTTTAATATGAAGCATGTTTGAAGAAAACAATGAAAACAATCCTTCTTACCTGAAAGATTTTAGGTGCACTGACAAGAGAGGCTAATGCTGAAGAAAGAGTTGCAGAAAATATGCCAGCTGTTATCAGTGGGGCAAATCCTGATACCATGCTCATTACCTGTATATTGAATAGGAAATAAGAAAATAGTTTGCAGGGAAGAATTGATGTTATGAAAAAAATGGAATCTGTATTAAGACTATCAATATTTTGAAAGCAAGGCCCACGCTGCTTGCATTTAAACATTTTAAACCGTTTCATAAATGAATTGTTAATTTTTTAATGGAAGGAGCCAAATTCAAGTTACCTAGATTACTGAGACAGCAGATAGGCAGATAATATTCCTTTAAAACAATGGTTTTAATTTTCCTATTTTAAACAATACTTTTATGATATTTGTTAACACTATTTGTCTGGAATGCGAATGATACTGTCTCACCATTATGGGTTACTATTCAGTACCCTTGTAATCCTGGCAAGCTCTTGGTTCCAATTACAATACAAACACTGAAAAGGACCAGATTTATTTGTGCTTTATTGGACAGAAAATTTAAGCGTATTTATTTTTTCTCATTACAAAATTAATTCTGTGAATAATTCATATTTTGAAACAGCTATAAAATGGTGGGGTAATATATGGGGCCGTCAATGAGATTATTATCCTCAAAGAACTACGAAGTAATTTAAATTTTAAAATTTAATTTAAACTTTTTAAATTTTACAAAAGAAATGCAACTTCCTAATCTTGCATGCTCTGTTTGGCCTCAATGCCCTCATAATTTCTGAAAACTTGAAGACATGAGAAGTGTTCGCCAAGATTAAACCTGAAATTATTATTACAGAAAAGAAAAAAGGAAAGAAAAACAAAGTTGACTGGGTGACTTTGATTCAGTCACTCTCTCTCAGCTCAATCTACCTCACAGGTTTGTTGTGGGGAAAATAGGAGAAAGGAGTACAGACAGTCCTCGAAGTTCAACCATACTGAAATCTGCCCATTTTAGTTGCATGTCACGATGACTCTTAAGCAAGATGGCCTCGTTTAATGACCCAACTCCTTGCTCCTCCGATACAGTCATTAAATGAATAGTCTTTAAGCAGACCATGGGTTACCTCAGGCCTCCTAGCGCAGGACCAGGCCCAGGTCCATCTGCCCTGAGCCTCTCAAGGCCTCCCCCCCACCCCCAAAACCCCCTGTGATCCATTTCTCGCCACTTCGGTACCGGCAGGCTTTTTAGGTCCATGCAGGACTTTCCCTTCAATCCTTAATGAAATAAAATTTTAATCAAAGTTTAAGATTTTTTTAAAATGAAAATAAATCAATTTTAAAAATTGGACACTAGAGGGAAGTAAAGATATTAGTTAAAGGAGAAAATTGCACAAGCCTAATTAACAGTTAATTAACTGGGATAGATACTGAAGGGGACTTTTAGAAACACAGAATCAGAAATTAGTATCAATAATGTCAATAGCAATGTTTGTTTCTATCAATAGTTTGTGTCCAAAAATATTATGGAAGAAATTTCAAGTAAAAACAAGTTTTACTTGACAAGACAGATATGGATAGAAATGGATCTACAAATGACCATTATAAAAATGACATGGAAAAGGATGCCTCTCTATATGGTTTCATGACTTCCCCCTACATTTGACTCATTACAGTTTACCAATCGGAAGAACCGCTCTATAGATGATGCACTTTCCTGTACGTTTCATCTTAGCTTGGTGCACCTGGAGAAGAATATTCATGTGTGAATGCTGTTTGTTGATTTTAGTTCTTTCAATTAAACATCCAATGAGAGAAACATTTTCCATTTTAAGTATTTGATTTTACATCCTTTTAACACAAAAAGATCTTTCTTTATAAAATTGTGATATGGAAAAATTCCCAGGATTGGAAATGGTGTTTACCTGGAAGTTATGCATTAGCCCATAAGAACATGTTGTTGTTTCACAGGAAGAGAAATCAAAATTCAATTTACAAGCTGCTGATGTACAGTTTGTCAGCTCATTAACAATTGTGTCATTAAGGTTCCCGGTGGCATCCCGAACAACACAGGAACCTAGAAGAGTAGATAAAGAAGAGATGACTTACCAAGCAGAAAAGCACACTGCATTACAGCTCTATCTTAACCCATTCCTATAAAGGTCATTTAGATTTTGTTAAAGATCATCATAAATATATCAGCAGCTACTCCTCCCCCAGGATGGCTGCTGCCCAGTAGAGAAATTTTTCTCCCCTGCTGACAATCTGCTGTTTTTGTTGCCAAAGCTGATTCGTTGGCAGTGTTGCTTCCTGGATTTCAATGGGGGCACCTAGGAATGACCCAAGACAACTTTTGGACAGCTGTGGACCCACCTGGGAGGAGGAGTCTCAAAGATTCCAGCTCCCTATAGGAGCAGCCGGGAAGTCATTGGTGTTTTCTCCACCTCTTCCTATCAGCAGAACGTTCTCATAAGCAAGCCTGGGCCTTAATTTCACTTTTTCAAGTTTTGTTTTGTTCTTTATCTTTAAAGGTTAATTGGCTGGCTGAATGCGGATTTATTTTAACCCCCTGCTGGATTTTATCTGTTTTTTCTGCTTTTCTTCTTTGATCTGTTCTCATTAAATTCATTAACTTCTTGGAACGAGATATCCAGAAAATACCTTCCCTGTTCTTTTATCTTTTCCTTGTTCTGTTTATCTACTACATTGAGCTAAAACATATCAGATTACAGAGGGAAGGAGGCTGACACTTTGGGGGGAAAAGATTGCTTGGCAACATGCAATCTTTAAGTGAAAGTTTTTCTAAAAGTTTGATGAACTCATAAAGAGCATAGAAAACATTCAGATGAAACCGAATATAAATAAATCAAATCCACAAAAGGAATGAGATTTCATAGCAGTAGATTCATTGGGAAGAAATATGGAATCAGAAATAACGAAAGTCTGTGGAAAACATTCAGAGGCAAAAGGAATGTAATTTCAAAGCAGTAAACTGGTTGAGAAGAAAAATGGACTCAGAAATAACAAGACTCAACTTTATACATTTTCCTCAACTCCAAGTCTGTACTTTTATATAAAGTAGAAAACTGTTTGGGTGGATAAATGGTAATTTTTTTTTAAAGTGGATTGAAGGAATTGTGAATCTATCACTAGAGAACAATTTCATCTGGATTTTTTGGAGAAGATAGACTGGCTTTGAAGATTGGATTTATTGCATTCAATCAAAAAACAATTGATGAGAAACAGTATTAAAAAACAATTGTGGATTTTTACTCTGGGACCAACCAGGGTTAATTTCGAGGATGATTTGGGATACTTAAAAAGCTGTGGTAAACAGAGGGTTTTGGAATTTTAATCTTGTGGGGTTTTTTTTGGGGGGGGGTATTATTACTGTTCTTCCTGCTATTTTGTTATTAATATATTTAATAAATTTACAGACATTTCTAAACTTCTGTTTTTACTTTGTCATGGGGTACTGAGTGTAGATTAATGAGAAAAAAACATGAATTTCAACAACTGTAATCAGGCTGCAGCATAACAAAATTGACAAAAGTGAAGGGGTTCTGAATACTTTCTGAATGCACTGTATATGACAGGTTAACTAGTTGTAAATAGATTTAGTCCGTTAGTAATTTAAAATTATTTGGACCTGTTTTGCAAGGGGTGGGAAACTAATATTGTTATAATATATTAATCAGCATTTATGCATATTTATGAAAAGCCTCTGGCCATAATATAAGTTATGTTACTTAGGCAAGGAAATATAAAGTTATGTTGCTCAGGCATTAGCTTATGCTGCTGTACAGATTCTTTCGCAGGAACAAATAATGAGGCCTGGGAGTAAAAAAATTTCAAACATCTGATAGCCAGAGGTAGAGACAGGAAAAGAAAAATAATAGCCCATTACACTCCACACAAATTTAGCTTCTGAAAAAAACCACATTTGTAAATTATGTTTTTTTCTAAATTATTTTATTTATTAAATTTCTATGCCACGCATCTCACTGATAAAAGCAACTTTGGGCAGCTCGGTATATAATAAGAGTTAAAAAGTCCTAAAAAGCAATTAAAATTAGAAAAATTGAGCAGAGAAGTTAAAAACCAAGATGATGGATGTCTTGGGAGTGAGAATCTTCTCTATTCCGTCAGCCACCCCCATGTCAAACAGCATAGCACACAGCACATTTTTAGGCTCTTCCAGAAGGCCAGGAATGTGGGAGTGAACCTCACCTCTGATGAGAGAATATTCCAGACAATATTCTTTGGCCACCAGGACCCGAAGCAGGCATTTTCCACTGGAAAGAGTGGGATGGGTTAGTCCCATCAGGGTGAGATGGTTCCTCAGATACCCTGGACCCATGCTATGAAGGGTTTAAAGGTGATAACCAACACCCTGAGTTGAACCCAGAGGCAAACTAGCAACCAGTGTTGCTTATGTAACAGCAGTGCCACATGTGGGGCCTCCAGAACTATCTATGCTGCTGCATTCAGTACCAGTTATAACTTACAAATACTCTTCAAGGGTAGCCCCATATAGACCACATTGCAATAATCCAACCAGGGGATGAACAGGGCATGGATGACTGTGTGCAGTAATTAACATTTTGCAAAATAGGATTCTCTATTCTTTAAACAGTCTATTATATCTCCTAGACATCTCTTAAAACTGTGGGAGCTGCATCCCAACCATCTGAAGAGTTCCAATGTAGTAAAACTAGAGAAACGTAAAGACAGTTTATAGAAGATAAGCAAAACAAAAACAATTTAAAAACAAGTATATTTGAAAACTGTCTTTTCCTCCCAGTATTTAAACTTTGGAACCCTGCAAATTGTTAAAATTTACAATACATGCAAAATACTGGAGTTGGTTGGCCAATAAATTCAAGCAATTAAATAAAACATATTAACACAAATTATGAACTGGAAAAGATAAAGCAAAATTGACAAATCCTTTGCTTCATGATGTCCAGTGATATTAGATGAACGTATTCACAAACATACACCAGTATCTGTGATGGTTGCAATGGCAATGAGACATATACCATGATAGAAATAGCAGATGTAGATGTGTTTCGGTCTATATAGCCTTAAACCCAAAAGAGCAACTGAATCTGCTAGAACAGTGGTTCTCAACCTGTGGTCCATGGACCTCTGGGGGAAGGGGAGGCGCAATGTCACCACAGGGGTCCATGAAGGCTTGAAGAAATGCTATGATTTAAATTTTGAGTTTAGTCTTGGGGATCTGTGGCCACAAAAGATATTTAAAGGGAATCCGTGAAGAAAAGGTTGATATTTTATTTGTGGAAAGGGGAAGGTTTTTTGCACACCTCATCTCCCATCCTATCTTCTATGCTACTAGGGAAACAGAATTGTAAAAATGCCATATTCTTGAATGATATGATTCTTAAATGCCATATAAGCATTACTAAACTAAACTAAACTTTTTATGAACTAGGTAAAAAAAGTATTACTAAGAACTAACATAGTTATCAGATTGTCTTAGTAATTAACATTGTTCTTCATAAATCTAATTTTAATCAACTTTAGAGAAACACCACCTCAGAAGTGTAAAAAAACTGTGGACTAAACTCTGGTAAAATTAGGTTTATTTTATCTAATTTAACATTTTTTAAATAAAAGTTTGTCTTATATGTTATAAAGAAGAAATATAGGTTCTCAGTAATGACTCTTCTTTCTTTTTGATTCAACTTTTTAATAATTTCGGTAACAACATTTGTTCTGTATGCTTGGCTCCAGTATCCTATACTGCTAATCTGATATTTTGGAAAGCTAAGCACTGCTTAGAAATCCTAGTAGATGACAAACACTATAAATTTATACTGGCAGTATAAAAATCTAAGTAATTTATAAGATAAATACCATTAAAAGCAAAAACAATGTCTGGCTTTGGGGAGAATTTCTACTGAAATGGCTATTACGTTTTTAAAGAAACAAATTTAACTTCACAATAACTATAATCTATTTTTAGAAAATTTTAAACAACTAATTTACCTGAATTGCAATTTGGGTTTTCTTGTAATTTTTGTTCTCTTTTAGAAGCATATACAATATTTATAATATTATTCTTGCCTTACCTTTTTTTGCCTATATAGAGGTATAAATACTTGGTAATTACCAAGTGGACTACAATACAGAAGATTGGTCTAAGATGATGCATAGTAGATAGATTTTGTATTTGGTAAATTATAAGCTGATTGTCTCTATATGAAGAATAAACAATAATTCAAATTGTAAAAACCAACCTGGGAAAAATTATGCACACACACACACATCAAGAAACTTCCAAACAATTTAGAATTGAAAATTGCTTACCTACTGATACTGCTACTCCTATGTAAACCACTGTAGTGATTAAGATGGCTAGCAATGTCCCTTTAGGTATGGCTAATTGAGGATCCTGGAAAAAATGGAATTTATGAACCACAAGAACATTCCAAAGAACTGAATAGCGACAAAATAACTAAACATCACTCACCGCAAGATCACCTGAGATATTTGCACCAGCTAAAATGCCTGTTGCAGCTGGGAAAAATATAGCAAATACTGAAAAGAAAGTTTCGTCGTCTCTGAAATCTGGTCCAAAGTTTTCTGAAAATATTTCAGCTATTAAATAAGAATGTTAAAAAAGAATTATTTTAACATTGTGTTGTCCAATAAACTTCATATTTATTATTCCACTGAGGAAACTACAAGGAAACTTTAAAAAATTATGTAACACTTAAAAACACAAACTGTAAGGTGGATATTTAAAGATGTGCTGTGTTTTTTAACAAATACAATCTTTCACCAAATCAGGGTATCTTTCTACTACCTGTAATTTTTCTCCCATTATTAACTAAAGCACAGATATTAATTTAATCCATTTTTAAATTTACAAGAATTCCTGTAGGATTACAGTAGACATATTAATTAGAAACAGCATACAGGTAGTCCACACTTATTGAACAGTCTTCGAATAACTGTTTAAAATTAGAACAGTGCTGGAAAAAACAACTTTACAGCCTGCTTACAATCTTTTATGACCTTTGCAGTATCCCTCAGTCACATGATTCCCCATTATAGACAGTACATATCCTATATCTGACCTTTGGGGGTTCCCCCCCCCCATCTTGCAGAACAGAGATGGAATTGTAAGAGAGCAAACTGTTTGCTCTTCTACACATCGAAAGCAATGTGACTGTGCTGAAAGCAGGAAAGGGTCAGGCAAAGGAGAGATTACTTACAGAAATTACTTGCTTTTTTGTCTTACCTTTGTAACCAAAAAATCCTTTAGGCTTCTTGTTCTCAAATGGAATAAATGATCCTATGACGAAGTCAACAATAGCTACTAGTAATATAACTAGCAGAACAATCTGCGCCTATAATTTTCAAGTAGTTAATATCAAGTGGTTAATATATTTATATAAAACAATTCTCCAAATTAAAACCAACACTATATTTAGATATATTGATCTATTAGTTAAGAATGAAATATAAATTATAAAGGTTTGGGATTTCTATTTTTAATTAATGCCGTCTGCTTTATCAAAAATATTTTTTCATATTGAATACATTTAAAATCATAGTTCACCAATTTCAATTATCTGTTGTAACCTAATTACTCAAAGGTGTCAAAAACCTGTCTCAGAAACAGATATTAATAAAAACAAAAGGTTAAATTCAATCATCAGAAAGTGGATGATAGTATTATTACTGTTTGGATCAGCATTTTACTGCTTTAATGTTTCTTCATTGTATGTAGGTATATGAATTGCAAATTTGTTGTCTTTTTTCTTAGGTTTTCTTGAGGGGGGGTGTTACCCAGATGACTTTGATTAAGTAGGCAGTCAAATAAATGTTATAAATATAGTTCTTTAGATATGTCAACCTCTCATCAATTGAGCCAGAAGTAGGAATGCTTGTGCTTGAAAATGTTTTGTAACAGAGATGATAATTCGCCTAGAAGTTTACTCTATTTGATGAAAGCAGCATAAGCATAGTAATTCTTTAAAGTAAATCATATTAAGATCTTAAGTATTTAAAAAAAGGAATATAAAGAGGATAATATTTTTTTAGATTTATAGAATGAAAATAATATATCCTTTAAAAAAAGTATCTTATAGGATCTGTTTGGACCATGGCATTCTTTTAAATCTAAAAAAATACCATCTTGTTTTAACTGCCTCCTTCTGGAATACTATTTTTTTTTAATTACAATGCTGCGGTCCTATGTGTAGTTTCATCAGCATTAAAATAGTAGTACTTACTTCTGAAAAGCCTTCAACAGAATTATAAATTTTCTTTTGGGCGGCACAGAACTGTCACATATCTCACTGCTGTACTCACAACAAAATTCTGATACTATGCCCTAGGACTGCAACAGTCATATCTGAAGAATCCTTTGCTCCCATTACCCTAATGTTAATAGACAATGTAAATAATCTATATATTGTAACTATGTGATGAAAAGTTGTTGCAAGAATGTTCCTTGCTAGATGTCTGAAAATTAGTTGTTTTTGTAACGTATGCATAGTTTTGCACATTTTTATATCTTTTTTAAAATCATAGTTACTTACTTTAGCTTCCCATTCCATTCCTGCTAACGAGATGCCTAATAAAACAACAATTGTAATTGCTCCTATAATTCTGATATCATTACTTGGATCCAGCATAAGTACGTCATGTTCCTACAAAAAAAATTGAGATAATTGTAATAGAGTTAATATTGCAACAAACTAAAATCATATTTTAACAAATACAAAGATTAGAAAGAATATTTGAAAACAGAACTTCATTTTAGTTCGTCACATACAATAATTAGATCAAAGATCCTGATTGTACAAATGTTGAAGTTTATTTTGCTCTATTTTATAAGAACTATCTCTGATCATAGAGATTAATACTAAACTCTTCTAACTTTAATGTTTTTGAATTGATTACTAGGTTTACAAAAATCAAGTTGTGATTTAGAAATACACGACAAGTATGTATGCTCCATATTTTCATGTTGCCTTAATTTCCCCTTAGGTTGGTCATCAATGAAGTGTAACTTGCCTCTGCCCTCTAATCCAGATTTCAATTTTTTTTTCAAATTCTGGTTTGGAAGGAAAGCACGCTATATAAAGCACAAACTATAGTCACCAATAATTAGTAAATGAAAGATATTAAATGACTGAATAATCTTCATATAATCAAATCCCCCATTATGATTATTCCTAGAGTTGGACAAACCTTAAAAGGGATACTTTACAAACTCATGGGCTTTGCACAGGTTTATTTCTAGATAAACTATAAACTATAAACTAGAACTATCAAACTATTTTGATGAATCATATACCTCCTCAGGTTTTCCAGTAAGCATAATTTTATGATGTATTTGATCTTGGGCTGATCTCAGCAAATACCGTATTTTTCGGAGTATAAGACGCACCTTTTTACCCCCAAAATGAGGGTGAAAACTTGGGTGCGTCTTATACACCGAATGCAGCCCCACCCACCCACCCACCCACCCCCACACTTTGGCCTGTCTTCCAGCAATTTACCTGTTTGCAGCAAAGAGGGAAGAGCCTGTAAAGCCAAGCAAGTCACTAGTAGTTTCCTGACCTACAGCTGATTAGGTTTGCCAAATGGGAAAATGAAAGTGAAACTAACTGCAAAGAGGCAAATAGCTGGGAGAAATACACAGATTTTTATTTTTTGCTGAACTGGATGGAAGGGGGTAAGTGAATAACAATAAATGTCTGTAGAATGTTCAAATTATTACTTATTTTTTAAAGACTGCTTTATTATTGTTCTAGAGCCAGGGGTCTCCAACCTTGGCAACTTTAAGACTTGTGGACTTCAACTCCCAGAATTCAACAGCCAGCTTTGTTAGCTTTGCTGGCTGTGGAATTCTGGGAGTTGAAGTCCACAAGTCTTAAAGTTGCCAAGGTTGGAGATCCCTATAAATCTAGACAACTTAACAAAATAAAGAAGCTTTTTAAAATAAATGCTTGTTCTGAAGAGGCCCAATACTATTGTATCTTCTTTTAAATAATAGAGAATAATGTATACTTCCAGAAATTTTAATTAATTTTAACAGCTCTGTACAAGTATAGTATGAAATGTAACAGTGTCCTGTTTAGTATTAGTGTTTAGTTACCTTGGAGTAGATCTATTTAAATAATTGGGAGGAGTTAGTGTGACTACATTTAAGAAAACTTTCTGGCATAATGTACATTTCTCCAATTCTTTGCTATTTCTATGGGTCAGGCACACATGCACAGAAATACACAGCAAACAGTGTATATCATCTGTGCTGTTTACTGTTTGGCAAATTGCTTGGAGGCAGAGGCCTTTTTCCCTTGTTTTCCTCCCCCAAAACTAAGGTGCATCTTATACTTCGGTGCGTCTTATACTCCGAAAAATACGGTATTTGACCACTGCACTACTACCACCATTAAAGCCAAACTGTCCCACATCTCCCTAAAAAAGTTTTTATACACTATTCCAAAGTAGAACTGTTCTGAGGAAAACTTGTTCACACTGTGAAACAAAAAGATAACAAACAGCACACTAGAAGAATGAGTTTACCTTAAGTAGTTCAACAACAGTCTCTGCAAAACCAACTACATACATGGCTACGGCAACAGCATTAGCAAATGCAAAGATCAAGCCTATAGCACCACCAAATTCTGGCCCCAAGCTTCTGGAAATGAGATAATATGCACCTCCTAAAAAAGAAGAGACAGTGTAAGTTATGATACAAATTATATCTTTATGCACAGAATTTATGCTTATGTCCTACAAGCACAGATTTTCCCCTTTTTTTTCTATTTGAGGTAAATTCTGATTTTCATGTGCACAAAGTCTTAAGAAGTACAGAATTAATATCATTATATTATTCACTTGTAAGAAAATGTTTGCATCTGTTTAGTACTGAAGTAAACAACACCTAACAGACAGACTGTCCTGCTGACAGATACTATAGATAGGCAAAAAGATAGAATTACAGCTACTAACTGTATGGAAAAACATCAAGGGATAAAGCACTGATGTGTTTTCTAGAATTTTCTTTACAACCCAAGAACTATGAAACTGCATGCAAGTAACTGTTCTGTTTGTTAAGCAAAACATTCATGATGAATAGAGGATTTTTATAACAAGTCACCAAAAACATGTTTTTTGAAACCAACTGACACTGACAAGCTAGCATAATATTTTGTTATTGCTGTTGCAGGTGGTATCAAATTGCTGTTGGATGCACATCAATCATATATTTCATGTCTTTAAACATTTCTTTAAATTATATGAAAAATGCTTCCATTAGGGAATTTACATACATAAATTATTATATATAAATGTAGGGCTAAAAATCATTTATACCAACTACATTTGAAGACTACTAATCATGTAAGTATTAATGAAGTTTTACCTCCTCTCACAAAACCATTGGTAGCTATTGCTGATGTAGACAAGCCAGTGATAGTAGTTACAACAGTGGCCATTGCAATAACCAAGACAGCAAGTCCTGTAAGGAAAACAGAATTGTTATGATTTGTAAGGACTATATATTTCCTAAAATAATGCATATTATTTAACAAAAAATACTGATTCAACAAAAGATGGAAAATATGTAATGAAATTCTGAATCACAGCAATGTCAACATCCAAATTACCTTAGAAGATAATCTCTATTTACAAGAACCTTTAGTACTAGATGATAACTTTAGGTCAACAATCCACTATCAAGTTTAAAAGCTAAAGGATTTGATGGAATATTTACAGAAATGTGACAAAGTAACAAAATAATGATTGAATGATTCTATCCTATCACAGTAAATCTGGAGAAAGACACGTGGCCAAGTGATTGGAATAGATCACCTTAACGCCAATATCAAAGAAAGAAGACTCTGCAAACTGTTGCACTGTATCTTTAATTTCATCATTAGCAAAATAATTCTTAGGATCATCCAAAGCTGAATAGAATACTATGTTCAATCTAGTTTTAAAAACAAGAGACAATACTGCTCTCTGGATAATTGAGAAGGCCAAAGAATGCCAAAAATAATTCACTATGTACTTCATTGATTACAGGAAGGCCTGTAATTCTGTCAAGCTGGGATATGTCTTTAGGTAATTGGCATTCTCAGATCATTTATAAGCCGCCCAGAGTCCCTTGGGAATTGGGCGGCTTATAAGTTTGAACAATAAATAAATTTTCAAATGCAAAAGCCACGGCAAAGCCACGGGAAGATCAGATCAGGTCAGCAAAGACTGAATTCTCTGTCTTATTTATTTGATCTATGCATCAAATATATACTGAAAGAAGCTTGATCAGAAGATGATGAATGCAATTTTAAAAGTGGAGAAATAAATATCAAACTGAGCTATGTTGGTGACATTACTCTGAAAGTACAAATTACTAGAGAGCTCTACTGTAGTAATCAAAGTCAAAGACCTCAGTGAGAAAACGGGAGTATAATTAAATATAAAGAAAACCAAACTAGTAAAAACAGATGCAGTAACCCAGCCTTAAAATTGAATACATTTAAGTGGTGAATTGTTTCTGCATTTTAGGAGTGATTATCAAACAGCGTAGGATTCAGCAACCAATAAATAGGCCATGAACAGCCAAGAAAACAAATGAAACATAAAACAAATCAATCAAGAGTTCTGACTTGAGGAACAAATAATCAGGCTCAAATTATCATAATTTGGACCAGGTCCCCTGAGAAGTCCATAATGCTGGGAAAGGGTAGAAGAAAAGAGAAGATGACAATAACTATCAGCAAAGTGACAAGTCTCAATTATAGCAGCAATAGATGTGCTGTTGGAAGACCTGAAGATCCAAATCTATTTACCCAGTCAATAAGTGTTGTTGATACCAGGTTGATCGAACATGTTAACAACTGATTGCAATATATAAAAGTACAAGTAGCAAAAGTAGCATAAATGTCAAATATGGACACATGTTTAACGATCAGAGTATAAAAGATACTACTAGTTCACAGCAAATGAAACATGTTCAGCAATTGCTCAATACTCTTTTCAAACAAAGCTTTTGTAGAAATCATATTAATTTTTAGTAAGAAAGCCACCTACATAATCTTCTGGGAATCAAATACAGGGCTAATCATTCAGGTGTGCTATGTTTTAATATAGAAACAAACTTCCCTCCCCCCAAAATGTGAAAGTTCTGCAAAAAAGCCAGAGTTGTTTAATCATTTAATTCTTGCTTTTTGAGAAATTATGGACATTTAGCAGTAATCCTACTCTATAATCCATATTTTGTCACATGTCAAATCACAGGAATTTTAGCAATAGCCAAAATATGGTGTTTGGGAGTATTTACCTATGCCAGCGTGTCCTACAATCCAGGATAGTCGAATGAAGAGCATCACACCCCAGATATTCAACATACATCGTACCTATATCAACATCAAAGTAAATAACATTTATATTAAAATTAGATTTTTGAAGTAATTGTAACAGTTCAAGTTAAAAGTTTCTTACAAGAAAACCAAGCATCTCAGGCTTTCAAGCATTCTTTTCAAGATGCAACTTGGAATCCATCTAACTTTAACAGCACATAGTTGAGTTTTCAGCAAGTAAATTCGTAACTGGCTGGATTCGTAACTGGCTGACCAAGCGCACTCAACGTGTAGTCCTCAATGGAACTGCATCTATATGGAGGGAAGTATGCAGTAGGGTACCCCAATGCTCAGTTTTAGACCCAGTACTCTTCAACATCTTCATCAATGACTTGGACAAGGGGATATATAGGGAACTCATCAAATTTGCAGATGACACCAAGCTAGCAGGAATGGCCAACACTCCAGAAGATAGGCTTAAGATACAGAAGGATCTTGGCAGACTTGAACATTGGGCGCTATCTAACAAAATGAAATTCAATGGTGAAAAAAAATAAAGTTCTACATTTAGGCAAGAAAAACAAAATGCACAGGTACAGTATATGGGGTACCTCGCTCAATAGTAGTAACTGTGAGAGGGATCTTGGAGTCCTAGTGGACAACCATTTAAATATGAGCCAGCAGTGTGCAGCAGCTGCCAAAAAAGCCAACACAGTTCTAGGCTGCATAAACAGAAGGATAGAATCAAGATCACGTGAAGTGTTAATACCACTTTATAATGCCTTGGTAAGGCCACACTTGGAATACTGCATCCAGTTTTGGTCGCCACGATATAAAAAAGATGTGGAGGCTCTAGAAAGAGTGCAGAGAAGAGCAACAAAGATGATTAGGGGACTGGAGGCTAAAACATATGAAGAACGGCTGCAGGAACTGGATATGTCTTAATGAAAAGGACGACTAGGGGTGACATGATAGCAGTGTTCCAATATCTCAGGGGCTGCCACAAAGAAGAGTGAGTGAAGCTATTCTCCAAAGCACCTGAGGGCAGGACAAGAAGCAATGGGTGGAAACTAATCAAGGAGAGAAGCAACCTAGAACTAAGGAGAAATTTCCTGACAGTTAGAACAATTAATCAGTGGAACAACTTGCCTCCAGAAGTTGTGAATGCTCCAACACTGGAAGTTTTTAAGAAGATATTGGATAACCATTTGTCTGAAGTGGTGTACGGTTTCTTGCCTAAGCAGGGGGATGGACTAGAACAGTGATGGCAAACCTATGGCACGTGTGCCACAGGTGGCACATGGAGCCATATCTGAGGGCACGTGAGGTGTTGCGCTATGTCAGCTCCAGTGCGCCAGCTGATTTTCAACCTTCTTTTTGGGTGTTTTCGCTCTCCTCAAGCTTCAGGAAAGCATCCTGAAGCCTGGGGATGCCAAAAAATGGCCCAACAGGCCAAACAGAAGTTCACTTGTGTGTGTCACCCCCAGTCTCCTTTTCACTGTCAGAGGTCTTTAGGAACTTCTTCGGCTTTGGACAGTTGCAGCCAGGCCTCTCACATCTCGGCCCATTTCTTCTGCAGCCGGCAAGGCTTTCCTGAAGGCCTCTGCAGCCGATCAGCTAGAGAGGCCTTCAGGAAAGGCCTTTAAGAAAGGCCTCAGCAGCTGATAACAGAGCTCTGGATTGATCCGGAGCTCTGTTATTGGCTACTGAGGCCTTCAGGAAAGCTTTGCCGGCTGCAGAAGAAATGGGCCGAGGTGTGGGAGGCCTGGCTGCAACTATCTGAAGGTAAGTAGTAGGGCAGCTCCACTTCCGTTTCGTTTCCGAACTTCCGATTGGCCCGTTGGGCCATTTTTTGCCGTCCCCGGGCTTCAGGAGGCTTTCCTGAATCCTGGGGAGAGTGAAAAACAGCCCAACAGGCCTACTAGAAGACCGGAGGCTTCAGCGAGGCCTTTGTGCATGCGCTGGGGTGGCAGCGGGGGGGAGGGTGTGCACATGCATGGGGGCAGTGGGGGGTGCCCATGTGCGGGGGGAGGACATTGCATTATGGGTGTGGGCACTCACACACATGCTATTGTGCACGCCCTTTTGGCACCCGAGCCGAAAAAGGTTCGCCATCACTGGACTAGAAGACCTCCAAGGTCCCTTCCAAATCTGTTATTCTGTTTAAAGCTCATTATAATTACTGTTCATGATCTTATATTCTTAACACAGCAAGCAAGTTTCTAATTTACATATAAAAAGATAGTTTAGAAAACAAGATTGCAAGATGACAATTTTAAAAAGCTAGTTGCATATTATTGAAATACATTATTAACAGCTAATCAATAGATTATATACAGAAAACAAATGTATTACCTTTCTAGATTCCTAATAGCAAGAAAACATGTTCACCAGAAAAAGACTGATCACCATTTATAAACCAAAAGTATAGTAATAAAGCAAACATTATATATGTCACTCCAAAAATGACATCATTTGTTGTTATGTGTATCACCATTTTGGAGCCATTTGCTTTGTATGCCTACAGGAAGAATGTGAGTATTGAGCTGTAGTTTCTTAACATGCCGAACTGGAAACTGTTTTGTAAGGAGTGTTTAAACCATAGAAAAGATACAATACTATCCTTGAAGCCAGCATAAGTGAACGGAAAGCAGAAAATATAAAGATAGAAATCTCAAATTAAATAAATTAGAAAGATGCTAATTACATATAACTAACCATACTATTGCTTATTATAAATTTAAAGTGAACAATATAAACCGTATGCCTTTTACTATTAACCATATAGCTCTAGAATATTTCTGTGGTAGAATGAACTAATAAATTATATGGGATGTGGGTTTTTTCTAAGTAGTCTCTGGATTACGGTAATCCAATCAACAAAAGAAAATAACAGACTATCAAGAATGAAAAGACACAAATGAAAGCGTTTTCATAGCTTACTTTTTTCTGTCCAGTGATACTCTTAAATTTACCTTTTCCTTTTAAAAAAAGAATCTTTGGGGCAATGATTATGAAAACTGCCAGATAAGACAGAGAGGGACTTCAAAATGCTGGCTTTCCAAGCCATTTTCTATGGCCTATAATGATACTGCATGGATGTTAAACAGCAAAGGCAGGGCAATGAGTGCTCTACAGATGTGAATGCCAGGTCACAGGAAAAGGCCTGGAATAGAAGCAGTCTGGAAACAGCTGCCTCACAACTTGTCTTCATATGCCAGCCTAGCATATTTTCCGGGCATAGGGAACACTATCAACCCCACAAATCTCCTTGTGATGAGCAGCACCATTCCCTGAGAACCCCCACCTGCTCTCACCCTCTCTATCACGCAAGAAGAAAGGCAACAAGCAAACAAAAGATATCGCTGCTAGGCAAAGAGAAGGAAAAACTCTGCCAGGCAAAAATAGAGATGTCAAGTGACAACAAATATGAAGACTTGAAGAGAAGCTAGACAAGAAAAAAAGCAGGGTCTGCACAGCTTTTAGTAGATGGATAAATTATCTCACCCTAGATATGAACTTGAAAATATATTACATATGAAACCAGTAATACAATTAAATATTGGTATTTGGGTGAACAAAAAATACTATGAGCTAAATGACCAAATTGAAATATTTCTATTTTACAAGTACAGTAGTTCTGTTCTATCATAAGATCGTTTTTTACCATTCATGAAATGTTGAATCTCACCCACACATGATTTAAAACATTAAATAGAAGTCAAGAATTACTTGAAATACCGAAGTTCTACTCACCAATACACCTTTAATCCAACCAAATTTGACAATCCCTTTACTATCAGCAGTATATGCTGCAGTGGCTTCTCCAGTAGGAGTTCCTTCTTCTCCATTTGCATAGCCATCTTCAAATAGCTCCTAAGACACAATAACAATCAGAAGGGAAAGGGAAATTGTAAGAAAGAGTCTCTAATAAATCTGTTTAATGTTGATAGGGTTATAAACCAACAAGGATTAAATGGCGGAACACTGATATTATGACCAGTATCAGAAAGCTTGGAAATGTTTTATCTTTGTAGAAAAATAGTCTACCACTGTATGATAACATCTTTTGTATAAAGCTAGTGAAGCTTTATATGAATGTTTTATATGATTCATTTATTAAATGAAATATGCCTTGAATTATGTAGAAAATATATTTAAATAACTTTCACAAAAGACTATAGAAACCATGGCAATTATATAAAGTATGTATTATATTACATATACAGATATTCCTTGCTAAATAACTGCCCTGTTTAGTGACTGTTCAAAGTTACCACAGCACTGAGAAAGGAACTTTATAGTCAGTCCTTGCATTTATAACTGTCAATGTGTCCCCATGGTCACATGATAGAGATTCAGGCATTTCACAACTGGTGGGTATTTTATGACTCTCACAATATCCTGTGATCACATGATCGTCATTTGCAAGCATCACAACTGGCTTCTGACAAGCAGTGTCAATACAGAAGGTGGCAATAAAACTGGAAGTTTTGGTCACTGATGTCTCCCTTACCATGGGTGACGTGTTTTAACAATTGTGATGGAAGTGAGGACTTAAGTTTGTTGCTGTCACATGATGACTTGCTTAATGATATTGTTTAGTGACAGAGTTGCTGGCCCCATTTGTGGTGGCTAAGTGAGAACTATCTGTATACATAATTCATAGGTACATTTACATTCAGTCAAAAGGCTCAATGTTCAAACACCAGACTTTCTAAACTTTGTTACCCTAGAAGAGCCTTTGAAATAATTTTCAGATCTCAAGGATCCCTGTATAAAAATCACAAAACATACTCTAAAAAGTTTACAACAGAATTCACTTCTTGCTTATACAACACATGTCTGTGTTTAAAACATCAGCAAAACAGCAGGCCAGGAGCGGACTCAGATGAGTAAAAATTCCCAGATGAGTATTGGTGCATAAAGTTAAAAAACAAAAACAAAAAAAACCTTCCCCCCCCCAATCATGGGCTCTCGCAGAACCCCAAACAAGTTGTCATGGAACCCCAGTTGAGAAAGGCTATAGATTTTAATGTTTAAAAAAAAGCACAGAAAATGATTATAAGATGTTTAATGAATGTAGTGCCTTAATCTCCATATCTATATGGATATTATAATAAATTAAACAGAAAAAAATAATCCCCAAATGAGCTCTATTTTTTACCTCTATTTACTTCTTCACATTATTCTGCCTTTGTTATTTTTAGAAATAACTCTAGGCCATGAACTTATCAAACACACCTTCCTCCTATTTTCTGTGTATTCTATATATGTCCTATAATCATCACCATTTGTTACACTTCTGCCAATGATGGACAAGCTACTTTTTAAACCTATTATGAAAGAACTCTAAACTTTGTCTTTCAACCAGGTCTTGACAGTCCTTTCTACCTCTTCATTTGACTCCAATGCATATCCACAAAAGTATTCCTAAATTTGGGAAAGGGTGAAAGTTGCATGGTACAAAGTTTGGACTATATGATTGACGGAATAAGGTTACGAAATTCAATTTTACAAATAACTATTGGGTGGCTTGTGAAATATGAGACCTAACACTGCCAGATTGCAATCCAAATTTCTTTATTTTGCTTCTGAACCGTTTGTTATTGTAAGTATTTGCAGTATAGTGCTTTAAATTAATACTAGTGCCAGTTTCAAGGAAATCTGTGTGAACAACACTATCTGCATCTCAAAAACTATAACGAGTTTTCCTGTCAAACCCTAAACGATAACCATGAGGTTTCCTGTCGAACTCTATGTTTTGAATCTGTTGTTCATATATGAGATTTTATAATAATATTCCATGGACTGACATTTTGTTCCTGGGACTTGTTTTGTTGGCCGTCACAATTTCTGTGAAGAAATTCCTCACATTCATTCTTGTAGTATGACAATAATTGCTGGCAATTTTTGACCCTTGATGTAAGAAAAACTTGATTTGCATCAATCTTCCAAAATTGAAGAACTTCAATAACATGATCCATGCATTCCTATGAAATGTCAAGCTTGACAACAATTTATATCTGAATAAAGTTCATTAATCTTTTTCATATGAACTTGTTACTTGCTCTTGCAAGTCATCCACATCATTCTCAATCACACAAATCACCACTATTTAGTTCACTGTTTTTATTTGGGGGGGGGGGGCTCAGCAATGCACAATACGCCAAATCATTAATTTTACTAGCACTTCTACTCATCAAAAAAATCCCCATTAAATACCTGGGTTTTCCATCAAGCAGTGGCATAGGTTAAAGCGACTGAATGTTGGAAGCTTGAATTGGTGTCAGTTTTTTTGTTTTGTTTTATGTGTTATAGTTTTACATGGTTTTTATAGTGTTTTAATTCTTGATTGGCAGCTGCCCAGAATTTGGTATAAAGGGAGGCTATATAAATGTTTTAAATAAATAAATAAATAATAATTTGACAGTGACCTTTATTAGGCTAAAATTCAATTACAAATTCCATCTGTTAATAACTTGTAGCATCAAAGTCATTACTTTTCATTAAACCTTCTGAAATCTGGTAATTCTCAGATAATGTAAGATTAATAGATTGAAGGATTCTTCAACACGCTTTCTGGCAGAAGAAATGCCTTTACTCATGTAACCCTTCATTTTTTTCCCATTTCCTAATCTGATTACCACACAACATATTTATAATCAAAAGTATACAATAAACCAAATATGTTGTATTGTAGGGAAATGCAAGTAATCCAATGTAGTAGCTAAGAATACAAGGCAGAATAAATGATTATTTCAGCTATAAACCTGCTGTCTCCCCAGGAGAATTTAAAGCAAACTATTTTAAGCTTTGTTCACACAATAACAGGTAGTCCTTTGGGTTCAAAGAAGACACAATGTTGTGCATTTATGAACACGGAGGTGGCAGTCCCAGTCTGGAAACACAGACTCTAGAAAATAGAGGCACTAGAAGTCCATTATTACAATAATTGTGAATGCTATTCTGTGCTGCTACTCATAATATTCTATCAGTTTTTGGTGGCAGCTTCTTTGGCACTTGCATGGACAAGCTTGAGGTCTCTTTCTGGTCTCCAATTCACCATACAGTTACTAACTAGATATAAATGCTCATCCATTCTGATGATGTGTTTCATCCATTGCATCTGGACTCATATCCATATAGGAGAGAGAGGATAATTATAGTTCTGCAGACTTTCAGCTTTGTGGAGATATGGACATTGTGATGATTGAACACTTTAGTATACAACTGCCCCAAAATCTGGCTGGCCTTACTGATCCTGGGGTCAATTTCTTTGTCCAAAGACGCATAGATCAAGATGATACTTCCCAGGTATTTGAAGCTGTTTAATTTGTTAGCTGGGTATCAACAGTGATCTTCTATGGCAGTGATGGCGAACCTATGGCACGGGTGCCACAGGTGGCACGCGGAGCCATATCTGAGGGCACGCGAGGCATTGCCCTATGTCAGCTCCAGCGTGCATGTGCGCGCTAGTCAGCTGATTTTCGGCCGTTTTCGCTTTCCCCAGGCTTTAGGAAAGCCTCCTGAACCCTGGGGACAGCGAAAAACAGCCCAACGGGCCTACCAGAAGCCCGGAGGCTTCAGTGAGGCCTGTGCGCATGCGCAGGGGGCAATGCGGGGATTGTGCACATGCGCGGGGGGAGGGCATTACATTATTAATGTGGCCATGCACGCACACGCACGCTATCGTGCGTGCGCACACCCTTTTGGCACCAGAGCCAAAAAAGGTTCACCATCCCTGTTCTATAGGGTTGGTATTTGACACAGGCTGGCAAAGTCTTCAGTCTTATTCAAGTTGATAATCATGCTAAAGAGCATACCAGCATCTACAATTTTATTTAACATCAATTGTAGATCACTGTCTTTGTGCATCAAGTGCACACAATCATAAGCAATCGTTATTTTTGAATGTATGGAGGCCCTTTGTCCATGTGTTCAAGGGACAAGGGTCAAAGAGTGTTGTCCAATGGGTAGCTGATATAACTCCCTCTCTCAGACCTTGGACACCATAGGACAACATGCAAAGCAAAGGGTCAAAGAGTGTTGTCCAATGGGTAGCTGATATAACTCCCTCTCTCAGACCTTGGACACCATAGGACAACATGCAAAGCAGAGATTGAACAGGACTGGGGCTAGTACCCAGCTTCACCCCCAATGGAAATGGTAAATGCAGTTGACTTATCACCATTGTAAAAGACCTATTCTGTCATTCTGATGTGGAGCAGCTGAATCAACTTCAATCAATTTCTTTGGGCATCCATAATGTTTCAGGATGATCCAGTGTTTCCCTGTTTCCTGTGTCAAATGGCTTTGTCAATTTGATGACAACAGAGTAAAGAGGCTTGTTCTGCTCAATGAAATTCTCCTGGACTTGCCTCACAGTAAATATCATGTCTACTGTACTTCTGGCCAAAAGCCACATTGTGCCTCTGAGAGGTTCTTTTCCAAAACAGTGACAAGTCTACTCAGGATAATGGGAATCTTGCAATGGACAACAGTGAGCTGCCTCTATAATTTCTGTGGTTTGATTAACTTCCTTTATTTTTATAGAGAGCTATGATGAGGGCATGACAGAAATCATCAGGCATCTCCTTCATGAACTAAATGTCTTCCTTGAAACAATTATAAGGCATTTAGGTGAACAGCTTTATAGATCTCAACAGGAATACCATTTGGCCCTGTTGCTTTATTTGAGTTCATCTGCAAGATCACTGTTTTGATCTCATCAGTAGAGGGAGTCAGATCTAGGGCATCCAAAATTGACAGCTGAGGAATCTGATGTAAGACATCAGGATCAGTTGTGGATGGCCTATTGAGTAGGCTAGAAAACTGTTTAGCCTAGTGATTTTTCGATTCTTCCTGATCTTTGATCAAGCTCAGCCCATCAGATGACAGCAAGGGGAAGCATCTTGATTTACAAGGGCCATAAATTGACTTTATGACACTGAAGAGTTTCAGTGGCAGAATTCCATCTGCTCAGCTTTTCTCTGCTGCCACTCATCCTGCATTTCTGTAGGTGTTTAAACTTGCCTTTCTTTGAGACAGGTGACAGTTCATTCTGCCTGTCTGTGTAGGCCTTGTTCTTAACCTGGAGTGCTGCTGAAACAGTCTCGTGATTTTCATCAAACCAGTCATTTTCAGTTCAGGTACACTTGTTACAATCAACATAATGACATCTTTAAACTGCATCTATTTTTCAAAACAGTTTTCACAACCAGTAAATGTTAACACATTAAGCCATTCTACTCTTAATCCTGACTCTCACTAGGTTTATACAATATATATCCACAAATACTATCTGTTTCAAAATGTCGACCACTCTTCATCTGCCCAAATAACATAGATCAACTTTAAAATATTCTAAGAAATGAGAAATTACATTTTATTCAAATTTTAACATAAAATGTTACAGACAAGATCACATTCCATACAATACAGCAAAGCCAGAATGATTGCCAAGATGATTAATGCATCTGCTACTCGGAGATGCATTAGTAGTTTTGGCTGAACCTTCTTATAACATCAGCTGACTTGATATCATAAACTACCTGAATTAGTGCTATATGCATAACTAGTTTCAAAGAATCCTTGTCAAGGAACCCCTCACTTCAAGGTAACCCTCATTTTTATATCTAAAAAGATGTAAAGTAATGCAGAACCAATGTGACCAACTGAATTGGTGCATTTCAGCTTGGCTTAAGATTTCATTAGATATATTGTTTGGGATACCTATCACTCTTTAACATTTTCTGTTGTTTACTTTTAATGTTAAGAGATAATTAGCCAGGTGATTAAGCAAGCTTTAAAGAGCCATCCAGCTAACATTTCAACTCTTGACTTGACAGTAATCTTCAAACATACCACATTTGAAGTTCTATAGGGCAGGCTGCCCTCACACAACCAACATAACCACAACTCCAAAGTATTTCTTTAATACTGCAAGATTTCTTGATGAGAAAGCTACACGAATCTTTCACACAAAAAGATAATAAACACAACCACTTTCTAAGCAGGATGATTTACACTAACTTCAATTTTTAAACTAATAACCATTTATTTACATTTATAGTATACTGCCCATCTTAAGATTGCTTATACATGTGTAGCAATTTTTCTGTTAAAAAGCAATCAATGTATACATTTAATGGAAAATACTCATTTATCTAAAAATATCTGCTTAACCTGTTTCATTTCTTTCCACACAATACCCTACTTCCATAAATACTTATGTATTTAGATTCAAACTGCCATACTTAGAATATACTTCCTGAAAAAATGGAAATCTAATTTAGACAATACTCAAGACAATAGATTTTAATATGTCTACCCTAAGCTCCAAGCCAACTCAATGAATTCTAAGTTAACAGAGTTGCACTGTTACAGGAAAAGAACATTTATGGTCTACTAATATAATTCTTCCATACTACATTAGGCACTAGATAAATTTTGGAGCAAGTTTTTATAATAGGGGAAAAATCTGGCATGATGAATGTTGAACAGGTATTATACTACCATCAGCTATAATGTTTATATCTTTAAAAGGCTGTTAACCCAATGGAAACCAGATTTCCATTGTATATTTACCTTATTGTTAACATTTAACATATTGCTTCAACCAACTATCTAATCTTTATACTAATTTATCAAACAGGTTTTCAATAGATTAGCTTCAATATGCAATTGTTTGGGAAATCTTAATTCTTTAATAAAACCAGAAATATTAACAATGGCTCATAACATAGACTTACCAAGCGCAATTCTGTTTTAAATGCTAATATCATATAACTGATAAGTACTTTTCAAAAAGACAGAGCTCAGAAAGTTATCAAAACTTTCAAATACAATATAAATAAGCACTAATAAAATTCCTAATTAACTATAAACTCTTTAAATGTTTCAGACCTACACATAGTTGAAGTACTTAAGCTGCTGAGTTTAAATTCCTTTCATCATCTTATAACAAATGGATGTTTAATTCTGACCTATTGGAAAGATGCAACTTTAAAGCAGCCTGTGTTATTAAATTATTTAGGTAAAAGCTAAAAAGTTATTCTGAAAATAGCCTCTCAAACACAATTTACATATCTATAGACAGCTTATAAATCCATGAACATTGCAGTAAGTCTGGCCAGTGGACTGATAAAGAACTTGGCATCAGTAAATAATCGAAGCACACAGAAAACCAGAAAGCTGGGGGAGAATATTAATATGGATGTTTAATATAAAATAGAGATAAAGGGATTTCTTCTGGCCTATCTGAAGATGGCTTTTAGTTGTTCTTACATCATGTAGAGACTTTACACTGTGTTTCTCCGGCAACTACTTAACCCCACGTCCTAACCTAAAATGAACTAAGACATCTGGAAGGGGAAAATATTACCTTAGACCAGACAAGTACTGCTGTAGTGTTCCATTAACTTTTACAGACCTATAAAGTATACTGGCTCCATGTAAAAGATGCACAAACATGAGACAATATGTAACGTAAGGAAAGGACAGCAAATATATTTGCAATGCATATCTATAACGCCAAAGTCCATGCAGAGAGAACATAGAAAATGTAACTTTTTATAGATTCTAGGTAAAACTCACCTTTTTTAGAAACACAGTATTTTTCTGCTTCTATACTCTCAGCAGGACACCGCATCAGCCTGATGCCCCCCCCTTTTTTAAATCCCAAATGGGATTACCCGATGTTCCTGACTTGCTCAGCATCACTCACCTTGTCCAGCTCATCATGCAGCTCTGCGAGGCTGGGTCGAATAAGTTTCTCTCCTAGCCCAGCAGCGGTATTCCGATAATAGTCTATCCTTGGCACGGCATCGATGGTGTTGTGGCCAAAGGTGCGCATATAGTACGTGTTCGTATGAGTGTCGTAATAGTAGTGATGGTGCCCTCCTGAGCCTCCCCCGGAATGTAGGCTCCCTTCGCTCAGAACTGTGTCACCACCATTCTGGAAGCTGACGCTGCAGCCTTCTGGGCCACCACCTCCAGGTTCATCAGAGCTGTCGTCTCCAGCCGAGGGGTCCACGAAATTCACCCGAAACCGGCCTTTGGCTTCCTCACTGCTTTTCTTATGCCCATCACCAGGCGCTTCGGGGGTCCCTTCCGTCGTCTTCGCCTCTTCTGCCATAGCCGCCCGACTCAGGTTTTCTGCCACCAGGTCCACCTGAAAGCGGCTCTGGCTGGGCGTGGGACCGAGAGGTCTGCACAGCCCATCTCCAGCGGCTGCAGAGGCAGGAGCCAAGGCGCTCTCGGGGTCCGACGAGTCTCCGCCTGTGCCAGCCGGTGCATCCCCGTCACTCACCAGCAGACGAGATACTTCCTCCGCGCCTATGGATGCTGCTGCATCGGCGGCTCCTCCTCCTTCTCTCCCTGCCGCCGCTGCAGCTTTGAGCTTCGGCGAGCCGGAGCGGGGCGGCGGGGAAGACGCGCGCGAAGGCTTCGCTTCCATGGCTTCTGCTTTTCCTCGGGCGGCGACAATGCGGCTCCGGCTGGTTCAATGAAGTCCCTTCGTTTCTGGCAAGCAAGCAAACAAACACAGTCGGCTGCCGCTCGGGGCGCTTTAAACCACCAAATGGCGCCACGCCGCTGCCGGGCTCCACTCCGCCACCCTCGAGAGAAAGCAAGGCAACACGCCGCACTTCCTCGCCAGATAACCGCGCGGCCCGGCCCTGCCCCTCCCCTCCCTCCCTGCCGGTCTCTCCGCCCCAGTCCTTCTAGCGCCGCCGCCGCACCAGGTGATGATGCTCCTCAGCTGCTGGCCCCTCTCGCCTCTCTGCCTACCCGGGTCCCCTTCCTCGAAACCCGAGACAAGGGAAGAACCGAAGGAGAGGGGGGGAGTCTCCGTCCCCGCTACTCCCCCCCCTCCCGTAGCCTTGCTTCCCGCTTTCTCTTACCTCACGTCCCCACAGACAAGGACCACGCTCGGTCCGTCTCCCGAAGTCTCAGGGACGGCTGGAAGCAGCAACGCCACACGCTTCGTATCGCGGGCGCCAAGGCGACAGCGCTCCCTGGGAGACCGCGGAGGGGAGGAGGAAACCGGCTGACCGACCCTCCACAGAACGACGCTTTCTCAGTCTGAATAAGCCGACGCGGTCTCGACACGTGTGTGTACGCCTTGGTGCTTGGGCTGGCCGCTGGCCAGTCAGCCGCAAAGCTTCCGCTGGGCCCTCCGTTATCCCCCCCTCCCTCGGTTTCCCCCGAAGCGAGCGAAAGCCGGCGCCAAGGAGCGAACGAGAGCGGGCAGGCGGCAGCCAATCGCCTAACAGCCGCGCGGCTCGGGGACGAGTCTTTAAAGCATCCGCTGCGAGGGGAGCGGGAGGCGGAGGCAAAACCCAAGCAAGGGAGGGATCTGGCCCGGCGAGGGCGGAGCAGCGTTCGGGCGCTGCTTCTGGAGCTGACGGATGCTGGCCCGGCTTTGGTGTGCTTCGAGATTAGAGCTTGCCCGGTGCGTTGCCGCCGGGAGCCTCAACCTGGCTAAAGCGCCTTTCGGAGAAATAGCGAGGCCGCGGTCCAGCGTGGCCTGCTTTCCCCGTGCAGGGCGACCCAGCCAGCAGCGCCCTTACTCTCGTCGTGTCAAGGAAGGAGGGAGAGGAAGAAGGCATCCGCCCGGCGGGCTGCTTTGCCTCCGCCTCCTTTCGACGGAGAAGAGCTTTAAGGCAGATGGCGGGTTATAAAACTGACGCTCGGTTCGAAGCGGGGATGGGCGGGCCTACGAAGCAAACTGCTCCTCCGTGGGAGGAGGGCTAGCTGGACGGCTAGGAAAGTTCCCCGACTCTCCCTTCTGCTGTGGAGGAAGAAAAAACCCAAGCTTCAAGATCTCGCGAGCAAGGCGCTCAGGCGCGGCTGAGGTTGCAAGAAGCCCCGGCAAGCTTTACGTTGAGGCGGGCGGTTTATAGAAGGAAGGAGCGTTCTCCACATGCTCCGAGGGGATGTTCGCTTCCCAGGAAAAGCTGCTTAGGACATCTCAATTGCTAAAAGATGTGTAATGCTTTTCACTGAGCCAAGCCTTGCGTCCTTCCTAGGATGTCGAAGATGTCCTACATTAGGAAAAGGGGGAAAAAACAGTCCCCACACAAAAACAGTCCACGCGTGGTTATACAAACCGAAAATCTAATGTGTTTTTTATTGCTGTTTTTAGTTTTATCACAATTCTGAGAAGTTGGTGGCTGTTGCTGCACAGGAGTTAAATTGAGCGATTCGTATTGGTGTGGTACATACTAGTGAATACTTGCTTTGAACTGAACATCCTCCAAAAATTCCCCGAATCCCAAGGGTTCGCAAGGATTCCTGGGCAGGCTAAATGATGTGGAAATTATTCCCTCAAGGCCCGAGGTTTAGAAACCACTCCCATTCAAGAGAAAAGAGTAACAGCCTTGCATCTAGGAAGCTTCTGCTATGACGCTATTTTATGTTAAAGGCTCTGTTTTCGCCCTTTCAACCCAGACAAGGAAGGTTAGCTGATGTCATGTGAATTCTGTAACCTATTTAGCTGAGGGGGTATCTCTAAATCAACCCTGTCACGTGAACATGGAAGGAAGCATTTACTCCGAGTTAACTCTCTTCCTGCTGAAATGGATAACACTTGGAACAGCCCTACAAAACCGAGACTTTTCTAGTCTCTGCCCCTACATGTACATACAAATAGTGGGAAATGGGTATGTCTTCCACCTGTCTCTGGCATCTTTAGTTGGACCATCATGGATTTTCAAACAACTTAGTAGAAAACAGTGGGCTCTTACATAAATAGCATTGTGGTCTATCATCCTGGATGAAAGGATGTTACTCCTTTGCCCTGCGTGGGAGTTGTTTCTAAACCTTAAAAGGAAATCTGAGGAATTGGGAGGAGATATTGAATGGGTTTGCATATCACATTGGGTCATAATCTGTTTTAATGTGTTGCGTGAAGCCAATTGTTTTAATACAATCAATGTGTACTCATCAGGTTGAAGCCATGTCTGTGCTATATTACTTTCTTAGGTAAGATGGATAATTACTAAATTTGCAGACTGGCACAGAGATTGTATGAGCATTCTCCAAAGATTCTAAATTATTTACAAAGACAAAAATCGTTGATAGTCTCCATTTAGGGGGACTTAAAATATATATATAAATTAATATATAAAAGTCCCCTTTGTACAAGTTGTTTAGTATTGTGGGTAGAAAAGGAAAAACAGGCAACCTCTATATCAATAGCAATAAAATTACTTGTAAGTTTAGGTACCCTTGGAAAATCTGAACGGTTGCCACAGCATTGAAAAGGTGATTTATGACTTGTCCCGCACTTAGGACCATGTGATCAAAATTCAGGAGCTTGGCAACCAGCATCTATTTATGATGGTTGCAGCATTGTAGGGTCATGTGATTACCATTTATGAACCTTCCCAGCTGGACTCTGACAAGCAAAGTCAATGGGTTATGGCAGATTCGCTGAATGACTGCATGATTTACACTACAACTGTAATGATTCGCTTAAATATGGCAAAAGATTGTAAATTGAGCTCGGCTCACTTAACAATGCCTTGCTTAGCAGTGGAAATACTGGTCCCAATTGTGGTTGTACATTGAGGACTACCTGTACATAAACATGCATTCATTCTCCATCCGAAATGTTCTAGTTCAAGACAGCTAACGCGGTTGTTGAATTCTGCTCTTTCCATTTTTCTCAATGTGGATATTAGATCAAGGTTGTGGCAAAACTAATCCAGTTTATATATCCTATACTGTAATACAAAATACCTGCTTTTATGTTTCCTGAAATGGGTGATTCAGTTTTATATAGTGTTCCTGAATGGGAGATGTAATCTTTTACTGTATTAATAATACCTACTCTAGTTAATGATTCAGTCTATGGCAGAGGTGTCAAACTGGCGGCCCATGGACCGGCTGCGTCACGCACAGGCCACGCCCACCCCAGCTCCAAGAATAGGGAAAACATCGCGAACCATCACATGACGGCAATGTGACACGACAAGTTAGACACCCATGGTCTATGGTTTACACTCTTGCAACTGATGTTAACTTGCAAATCCTGCAGCTAAACAACTGGATTAATTTTTGTACTTTTTTTAGTGGCATCTGTTGTAGGACAGGAGATTCTTGTCGACTGCTTTGACACTTGCAGCAGCCCCTGAACATCTCCCAAGTGGATTGTTTCTAATAAATGTTTTGACTTCCTTTGTTATTGTTTGGGGGTTTGTTTGTTTGTTTTGGTCATTTGTCACTTGCCCATTCAGTTTAGGAGGCATCAAGGACTCCACAAATATTGGACAATTGAGGTGGGTTCAAGGAAAGGTAACCAACGCTATGTACATGTAAACAGTTTCAAAATAGCTTAGTTATACTAGACTGAATTGAACAAGTAATCAGGAAAAGGCATCTATAACTTCCTTGTTTTTTATTGCCAAATTGATAGGCACCTAATAATCCACAACTGCGATCAATTTGAATCTGTTTGCCATAAGAGAAAAACAATTTGTTGTAGTAGAAACTTTGGCAAGAAGAGACAGCCTTGTAAGGACATTCAGATTGAAATTCATAAAATTTTCCCCAAAACTGAGTAAATTATAGCTTTTAAAAGAAATCTAACGTACCAGTTGTCCTTCATTTCTTAATATTTATACATCTGATGTTATGGAAAAAATGGAAAAATACTGCAAATAATATCTTTAACTGGTAAAAATACATTGTATATTTCTACGTATAGTCAATATTTCTTTTTAAAACGCTTATATAGAAAATATTGCATTCTTTGGACAGAGAATTTTTATTTAATGTGTAATTAGTATACTTTATTTGCATAATTTTTCAGGGGCACAAAGTTTGCTTTGATTTTGTTTTTTTCAGTTTCTCCAGCACTTAAGGGGTAAAAAGAATATTTGCACAATTTCTTTTGATTGGTACGTAGAACTAGAAACCTGTCATCTGGAAACAACTTAATTCATATAACACACACTTTTTGACAGATTTGAGATTTGATGGCAGAATTTGCTTTCTCATTACAAAATGGTATTTAGAAAGCATATTGGTATTTACTGATGAAGTTATAATAACTATGACATGGTAAGACATGGTTTGCTTTATAAATCACAATGTGGATTTTTACCAGGGGTGAAAACTAGCAGGTTCTGACATGTTCTGGAGAACCGGTAGCGGAAATTTTGAGTAGTTCGGAGAACCGGCAAATACCACCTCTGTCTGGCCCCAGAATGGGGTGGGAATGGAGATTTTGCAATATCCTTCCCCCAGGAGTGGGGAGGGAATGGGGATTTTGCAGTATCCTTTCCCTGGAGTGGGGTGGGAATGGAGATTTTGCAGTATCCTTCCCCTGCCACGCCCACCAAGCCACACCCACAGAACCGGTAGTGGGGAAAAATCGGATTTCACCACTGATTTTTACAATAAACCAAAACCAAATAAAACATGTATTTTGTGAATCCGGTTATACGTGTATGTAGTGAGGAAAGAACTGTGGTAATGTTATGCTTTGGGCTGTGAAATGTTGCTGTGTGGTCTATGTAATGTGTAACGTGCTATCATATCAGTCATATAGCTGTATTTATTTGCAACATATTGTGTCAACTTACCTGCATGCACATTTGTATATAATTCATTACAAATTGCATGCTTTCATCTTTTGTTAATATTTATTCAGCTAATATACTGTAAATACCAAATGTGTTTTATATTATTCTAATGGTTCTTATTTTTATGCCAAGGCATTTCAGTAGTTTCTTCACTACCAGATCAAGGTTTAGGTTTGTATATAAACAAAGATGCCTCAGCTCAGACTACAGAGTTGACAAGGGCATCACAATTTGCCATTGTTGAAACATCTAGCAATCATAAAGCTTGGATTGTTTCTGGCAATGCTAAGCTCCCTACAGACATGAAGAATCTTCCTCCTTAGTAACAATATGAGCTGTCATAACTAACAACATGCCAGCATGAGACCCATGCAGCATCTGTTAGGACAATTTCACAAATTTAAGTTTTGTTCTACATTTGTTAAAAAATTATTTTACATTTATTTTACATTTTACATCCTGTATTTGCTGAAATTTGGATTGGTACATTAATCCATGATCTCTGTAACTACCGTGTTTCCCCGAAAATAAGACGGGGATATATTTTTTTGAACTCCGAAATATGGCCTTGGTCTTATTATCGGGGGGGGGGGGGTCTTATGTATTTAGGTCATGTTCAAAATTTGAATTTCTTTTCATAAAACTTTTATGTCATGAGAAAATTGTGTGCCACTTTATATAAAAATAATTCCAGTCTTATATTTTCCATTCAAATGTTCACTTTGCTTTGATGAAGGCCAGACAAGGAATAATGGATGGAAGCTGACCAAGGAGAGATTCAACCTGGAAATAAGGAGAAACTTTCTGACAGTGAGAGCGATCAACCAGTGGAACAGCTTGCCTGCGGAGGTTGTGAGAGCACCAACACTTGAGACTTTCAAAGGGAGATTGGACTGCCATTTGTCCGAAGTGGTGTAGGGACTCCTGCTTGAGCGGGGGATTGGACTAGATGACCTACAAGGTCCCTTCCAACTCTAATAATCTGTAATCTAAAACTTATTTCTCCTTTGTTGCACAATTAGTGTACATGGATGGGCACTGAACTGTCATTGTCTCAATGTGAGAAAATGGCCTGCTTTAGAAATTGCTATGTTTCTTCTTGAATAATGGATAAATTATTAATGGAACACATTTGTGTAGTACAACACAATTTTATTGTTTTTCTATAGTGATGTAGACTTCTGAAATTTTGCCAGGCAAATTCCATGATTAATCCTTTCTGGCCAAAACAGTTCAAAGCAATTTACACTCATTGTTTAATTCAGAGGCCCAAAAGCTCTTTTCAGTGTGCTGATGTGATATTTATAATTGCTACTATGTCTTCTGCTTTGCAGTCTATGCTGAAGTTTTGAATCAGGAACACAATTATCAAATAAAGACTGTTCTTTAAAATATCTTTGTAGAACTCTTTATACCTTATATTTTCTCACATCATTAGATATTCCTTGCAAGCTTAATTATTAATGTTTAGACAGGTACAACTATTTTTGTCATTTATTTATTTATTTATTAGTGATATTTATATACCGCCTCATAGTGCAAGCACTCTCTAAGCGGTTTACACCATTAAGCAATGTATATATTTACATTGCCCCCAACAATCTGGGTCCTCATTTTACCTACCTCGGAAGGATGGAAGGCTGAGTCAACCCTGAGCCGGTGAGATTTGAACAGCTGAACTCAAATGATCAGTAGCCTGCAGTACTGCTCTCTAACCGCTGCGCCACCTCGGCTCTCATGTCATACATGAATCAGGAATCTCAAGTACCTAAGATTGGTCCATGACTTTGTAAATTGGCATCTAACTAGAGGAAAGAATGATAGCTTTATAAAATTGAAAAACTTGCAATTTATAGAAGCCTCCTGTCCTAGAAAATAAGGAAATATCTATTCTCAAAACTTATGCTACTAAATGATATAAAATCTACAAACTTACTGCACCTTTTGGGGAAAACTTGCTTCCAAGCAGGTTATGACTCTGTTGCCTCCTTACTTGCATCCAAAATAAATGTCAAAACTTTGGCTGGAATATCTGGTAAAACTATACCCATAAGCCTATTTGGTGAGGTTAGTGGAATTATAATGTAAATCCAGCCATGAAGATAATCCTGAACACATTAATGACAGTGTTCCGAGTATTTAAGTAAAACTTACCATTAACCACTTTAGATTCTGGGAATTTAATAACATCACATCTGGAGGGCATTGAGTTGGGGACAGGTTATTTATGTTATGAAGTTTTGATCAATATAAACTACATTTTTACAAAATGTAAAACAGAAGTCTAGAATTTATGTTGAATGGATGAAATCTGCAGCTATTGCCAAGAATCCAAGCTATGCCACATAAATATTATTATAAATTCCCATTCTGTGGTTTGTCTCTGAAGATATTTCACAGGATATACCAGAATTTCCCACCTCGGTATTTATATTCTTTCTCTTCAGTACTGAACTGCTTAATTTTCAATTGCAGGATTAGTCCTACCAAATTCATTTATCATCTGCCTCAAGTTCTTTATTGTTGACTCAACAAATGAATGGGATTGCTTTCCAACCACTATTGAGTTCAGAACAATGGCATCTTCAATGTCTGTATGCTTGCTTCCATGCCATGGTGGTTATTTCCAAACTAGTACTCATGAAACCAGGGTATTCTCTTCTCCCCTGGAAATACAAGGGAAAAATCTGAATAAATATAAAAACTAATTAATTAGGTTTTTCCTTGGGGAAATAATAATAAGGCAGAGTCTAAGCAGGATACACCAGTGGTTCTCAACCTGTGGTCCGCATATCGTCACGGGATCCATGAAGGCTTGAAGCAATGTTATTATTTCAATCTCGAGTTCAATCTTGGTAGTCTATGGCCATAGTCCATGACCACAGAAGCTTATTTAAAGGGGGTCCATGGTGAAGAAAAGGTTGAGAACTACTGGGTTACAGAATTATAAAACATATAATAACAATATTATCTACCAAACAGAACATCTTAGACCAGTGATGGCGAACCTTTTTGGTTGGTGTGCCAAAAGAGGGGGCGGGGGGGCGTGCATGTGCATGCCCACACCCATAATTCTATGTGGGGGGGGCATGCATGCACGTGTGACACCCCTACTCCCTGCATGCAATGGCACGCCCGTTTTTCGCTCTCCCCAGGCTTCAGAGCCTTTCTAGGAGCTTGGGGAGGGTGAAAACGGCCTCCCACCCGGAGACCCTCCGGAGGCCAGAAACTGCCCATTTCAAGTTGGGAAACAGGCCATTTCTGGCCTCCGGGGGGGTGGGGAAGGCCATTTTTCCCTCCCCATGCTCCTAGAAAGGCTCTAAAGCCTGGGGAGAGCAAAAAAACGGAACTTCTGGTTCAAATGGAAGTTGGCAAATGGAACGTTTCCGGCCTCCGGAGGACCTCAGGGGGGATGGGGAAGGCCGTTTTCATCCTCCCCAGGCTCCTAGAAAGGCTCTGGACATTGGGGAGAGCAAAAAATGGGCCTTCCCCACTCCCTCCGGAGGCTGAAAACAGGCTGTTTCCCAATTCCCAGTGGGCCCAGAAGGCCTGAAAATCAGCTGCGCGTGCCGGACCTGAGCTTGCGTGCCCACCGATATGGCTTTGCATGCCACTTGTGGCACGCGTGCCATAGGTTCGCCATCACAGCCTTAGACTGTATCCCCAAAAGCATGGAGAATACCGACAGAATATCACTGCCTCATTCCAAAAAGATGAAGAAATATGGAGTCTTATTGGAGAAGGTCAGAGGCCTGGCAGCCTATCACTGGGTTCTAGCTATGTCAGTTTCTGTAAATCCCTGGCTGCCTGCAGCAGAAGATGAACCTGAAGATATGTAGGGAAAGGGTTTCTTATTACTTTCAACCCTTATCTCACATACTCATATAACTGGTGTTAATGTCTTTATCTTTTGCATAACTTCTGAAGACATGGCAGCAGATAAGAATTATAATAACCTTGAACAATGCTAAATATTGTGCTTTGTGCTGACATTTTTCATAAGCATTAACACAGCTGTTATTAATCCTATCCTTGAGTTAAACCTGCTGGGTGTGGACTAGATTGCTACAAAATTCCACTACGTTGGTAAAGTCTGAATAAATCTTGGCATAGCATCAGTAATTGGCAACTTGGCCTGTGAATGACAGAAACCAGTAGTGCAAGGAGTAAAATTAAGTATTGCAGAGAAATTTTAGTGCATAAATGGAATCCTATGCTTTCTCAGAAATTGTCTACATAGAGATATTGCATACTATCACAATCTCATACCTTTCATTATAGGATACCACATGGGGATGATAAAACCCATGCTTGCACGGGAATGGGGTTCATAAAAGTCATTGCAGGGCAGGGTGGATAAAAAATGATTTTTTAAAAAATAGGCTTTTTTATTTAAATTGGATTTTTTTGGATTTTTATCAAATTTATTTTAATAAAATGCTTTTGGAGTAAAAATCTATCTAAAGATAGTTTTCTATTTAAAATACCATATTTTTCTCTCCATAAGACACACCTGACCATAAGACGCACCTAGGTTTAGAGGAGGAAAACAAGAAAAAAAAATCAGGCACAGCCTGAGAGGACCACAGATAGGTGTCCTCTCATGTGCCAGCTCTGCCTATTGACTGCTGCACTGCGGAAAAGAGACAGAAGTCGCAGGCAATGACAAAGACAGAAGAGGCAGGGTTCAGCACTGTAAAAGGACCCCACCGCCGCAGCCCGGCTGCTATTCACCAAAGATGCACAGACATTTCCACCCACTTTTGGGGGGGGAGTGGGTCTTATGGAGCAAAAAATATGGTACATTAATAATTTAGTTTAATCAGCATGAAATGGAGCTTAGTTATGTAGCATGAGGCTGTATATTCTGCAATATTTACATTTTTTTGTAAACTCATTCAATGAATCCAAGCTCTGCAAGCTGAGATAACATGCACTGCATTGATGCATTCACACAATTTCACAGTAACCATGAGATAAATAATAAAACAAAGTTCAGGAATATTCCTTTATCCCATGTAGAGTATGTACACTACAAACTCTATGATTGTTTGAAGAGAAATGCATCTGTACCACCAGGCTCTAAGTGTGAGGAGGAAGGGCAAGCAGTAAAAATGAAAGTGAAACCTTCTAAGCAGCTTATAAATATAATATATTAAAGAGCACCTGTCATTTCAGATCCATCATGGCAGCACCTGTTAGCGGGCATCCACTCACCTGCTGCCTGCCATGTCCCTCACCTTGTTGTGTCACTGCCGCATCACCAGCTGTCCCATTAAAGTGAATGGGACTGACAGTGAGTCAACAGCGGGTCAGAGAAGTAGCCGCTGCGGGACAGAGATGACAGTTGCTCTTTAAAAATTATGATTTAAATTGAGTTGATTTAAATCAAGCCTTTTTACTAGTGATTTAAATCATGATTTAAATCGTGATTTAAATTGACTTGATTTAAATAAAATCCACCTTGATGCAGGGGTTGACTGTTTCCATTTATTCTAGGGTTGAAGCAATACAATGCTTACATTCATATCATTCTTTTGTTAAAAGGGCATAGATGGAGTTGAATACAATTGTGACTGTTGCTTGTGTTGTTTTTATCACTTTTAATCACTATTTTATTATTGTTGTTTTTATTGTATTTTTTGATAGTATTTAGCTGTTCTTATATATGTTGTACGCCGCCCTGAGTCCTCAGGGAGTAGGGCGGCCTATAAGAATCGCAAAATAAATAAATAAATAAAATAAATTTGTAGCACCTTATCTACTGAGTCTTTCCTACTGAATCTCTCTCAAGTCCAGCTCCTTGAAGTTAAAAATATCAGCTATCTGTCCCTGCTTTCCCACTATGGATTTAGCTGTGTTAAATAAGATGATAAGGGCAGCAAGTGGATTCTTTGGATGGAACATAGAGAGCTTAATATTGACATATGATTTCCATGTATGCTTAAGTAGAATATCATGAGCAACAGTATCGTAAAAGATGGATGATGATTGCAATGATTATCATTGCTCATTTCTTGAAAGCAGCTAATAACCCCATTGTATATTTTGGTTCACTGGCAGTCATTACGGTACTTTTGGACCACAGAGTTCCCATTCTTAAAATAATAATGATATAACATGCAAGACAGTATTTGATAGTTGCAAAAGACACTACATCAAAATATCTATTATATTCTATAGTGGAGTTTGCATAGAAATCATTACAGCAATTACTGTAAAAATACAAAAGCAATTAAATAAAACACAGTAAAAGAAAAAGGCATAAATCTAGCAATTAATAAATAACTATAATTAGGGCTTAATAACTGTTATTATCATAGCTCTGATTCATATATTCAGTAGCACAGAAACAGAAACATGAAAATATTAGGAATAAGGAGCTTGATTGGATATTGCTGGAAGAAGAGCAGGTATTTTGTAGGTATTCTCTGCTCCCATGTGATGACATTGCATCTTCAGTATCCTCTGTGTGTGTGTGTGTGTGTGTGTGTGTGTGTGTGTGTGTGTGTGTGTGTGTGTTTCTGTGTTTTAAATGAGTGAAAACAGTATACACATTTGTTTCTTCGATGTTAGCTCTATGTTAGCTCTATGAAGCTAATGCCCAGTGCAGTCCAAACCTTACCCTTCCTCCTTCCTTTCTTCCTTTCTTCTAAAACTCTTTATTCTGAAAAATGAAGTGATTATTACATAAGCACTCATGGAAATTTAAATGTAGGCCTTCCTGATTCAAAACCGTTCGAAACTCGACTGCGGAAAATACGACTTCAGCAACAGAGTAATCAATGCCTGGAATTCTGACTCTGTGGTTTCTTCCCCAAACCCCAAAAACTTTAACCTTAGACTGTCTACAGTTGACCTCACCCCATTCCTAAGAGGTCTGTAAGGGGGGTGCATAAGCGCACCATCGTGCCTACCGTCCCTGTCCTATTGTCCTATTGTCCAAATTTACCTATACCTACTTTGCTTTTGTTTATGTTCATACCATACGTGTTATCTTGTACACATTTTGACAAAATTAAATAAATAAATAAATAAATAAATAAATAAATAAATAAATAAATAAATAAATAAATAAATAAATAAATAAATAAATAAATAAATAAATAAAGTACTGTCTCACATTACTTTTCAACTGGTACCTCTTTATCTTCCTATTATAAAGTTATAGATACTTCTCCTGTTTTAATGAATGCAAATTGGCTTCCATTCAAAACAGTGTCAACTCCAGCTTTGTAATGCTATAAAATATTGGTATCAGAAGGAAACCCCATAATGTCAACAATCTATTTAGATTGAATTTTGGACCTATACAACTGACATCTAATCCCTTCAGCTTTTCTTACCGAAGTTCTGATTTCTATGCAAAAATATTGAAGTGCCAAAGAAATTTATTTATTATTCTGTGAGGTAAAAACAGTTCTGTATCTCTACAGTATACTTCCTGAATTTTCCTTGAAATACAGTATAACCTGTGTTTTAAATAAACCCCAAATATTTACTTCTGTACTTCTCACTTAAATCAGCACACAGTAATGTTCCTAAATTTGCTTGGCTAGGGAGCAGGAACAGCATGTTCTTAGTTTTAAGTCACCAACACTGGGTCTCTTTCTTACTTCTCCCTTTGGTAAGATTTTCTCTGGTCCCTCTTTCAGGTATAAGATGAAATCTGCTTTCCAGAAGGACAGTTTGGATTTGAAATCAAGTTGCTTTGTTTGGCGTTTAAGATAATTTCATAACTGCAAAAACACTTAGCAACTTTTCAGTTGACAAAAGATCCTTTAATAGCATTGTAAACATACCGTGTTTCTCCAAAAAGACGACCCACCTTGAAAAGAAGCCCTACCACGTTTTTGAGCGTATGCAATCAAATTAAGCCCCACCCACAGAACCATAGTAAAAAAAATTGAAACCCACCACTGGGTAGGTGGCATCATTTTGCCTACTCCAACTCCATGTTTCATACCGTAGTGCACAGGATACTGCCAGCAGCTGTTGATTACCTACAAGTTCTGTATGGTATTTATCAGTTTGGGATACAGTATATGGGAACATATTTAAATTAACAAATCAGATTTTCTCTTTTCCTTTTAGACTTTCCTGGTCTATCAGTATGTCCTGAAAGGGCATCCTTCCCTTCCCTTCATCTCATCCTATATCCTATAATCCTCAGCTGACATGTCAGTGAGACATACTGGTAGGAAATTACAGGATAAAGAAGGTGGAAGCAGGTGCATATTCCTGCTTGCTTTCCTTGCTTTCATATTCTTTTCCATCCATAACCTGTTAGTTAGGATATTTTTAAACATAGGAGTATACGTTCTCTGGAAAACCAAAATGTCTGTCTCAAGAAAGAAAGTTCTATCTGACAAGTCAGGGACAAATGAGGAATCGGAATAAAGCTAAAAGGAACTCTGTCAATGCCTGTGAGCTCAGGCAAATACATGAAAAGTTTTTTCTGAACCCAGTTAAGTCACCACTACTGACTCAAAGTTCAATGACTGCACATAATACCTAGAGTCTCTCACCCCGCCCCATCTGTTATGGAGAGCAATTGGTAGCTATCTTTTTCCCTCGGGCAGATGATGCTAGTTAGAAGGGAAAAAAGAATCCATGGAATTCCCCAATTGCTGACCTGAAATAGTCTCACATTACATTTGCAACTATTCACCAGCCTTGCCACTGAGACACATAAAAGCTTAGATTGGAAGCAGTGCGACTGATGTCAACAGACCTTTCTGCCAAATTACAGATGTGAGAATGCTTGTTAAAACAGCACCAAAGAACTGCCTTCAGTTCGGTATTTTAGTTGTGTATGAGGCATAGATATTGAGATATTTTTCGTTGTGGGTTTTTTTTCCCTGAGAGGGACCATTTCTCTTCCCAACGTCTAAGACAAGTGAAGTGGGGCAGCTACTGCTGAAAAGAAATCACCATGGGAAAAATAAAATGGAGACTTGTAGTACTGTATATTTACTTAAATACTTCCTGGGTTGTTGTTTTTATTGCTGCTGTTTAGATTTTTGTTTATTAGAGAAGTCCTTTTTGCCATTTGATATTGCAAATCTGAACATAGAAAATAAATCCTCTGGCTGAATTCACATATTCCAATAAAGCAAGATTTTATTGCTTGGTTTCACTGGCTGCAATTGGTTGAGTTCATATGTGAGACTATAGATTGAACCCAGCCATAAACTGTGGTTAACCAATTCACAGTAACAAAATTCACACCAAGCTAAGCCAAAACTAAACCAAAACATGACTCAGTGTGATATCTGAATCAGGTCACTGAACCTTTAATACATCAACCAGAGAACTGGGAAGATCATTTTTTTTTTATGATTTCAACAGAAAATCTGATTATTTCTAATGTGCATGAAATTCAATATGTCTCAGAAATACTTGTGCTTTCTGCTACACAATAAAAAGCTTTTGCTATGTAAAATTAAAGAACAAAACCAGTTTATATAATTATGCAAAGTGAACAAAATGATAAAATAAGAAAAAAAAGATTGAGAGACAAATATTATGTTAGTAATACAAGAATCTATGTCCATTTGCTTGTAGACTCATATACGCCTGAAAAGAATGCTAAGGTACAAATGCCACAATTACTAAAACTAACCTTACAATTAGAGTAACAATTGGCTTGGTCCCCTGGGAAACTAACCTTACAATTAGAGTAACAATTGGCTTGGTCCCCTGGGAAACCTACTATGCTTAGACTGGTTTGGAAAGAAATAAGATTCTTTTGTGATTATTTTGAAAGGAAACAGTCTCTTAGATGAATGGCATCTTCATAAAATTAGGGTCCAGAGCTAGGGATATATCTATTACAGTATTTTTCGGAGTATAAGACGCACCTTTTTGCCCCCAAAAAGAGGGTGGAAATGTCGGTGCATCTTATACACCAAATACAGCCATTTTTGGCCTCCCAAAGCCCTGCCCCCGCATCCCATTTTTGCGAAAAATGGGCCATTTTTTGCAAAGATGGCATTTTTGCCTTCCCTCACCCCCTAGGAGCGCTCTGCAGGCTTCCCAAACACTCTTTATGCCCTGTTTTTGCAAAAAAAAAGGGGGGGAGTGAAAAATGGGCCATTTTTTGCAAAAACGGGGGTGTTTTTGCCTTCTAATTACCCCATCTAGCATGACTGGAGGAATTCTGGGAGTTGAAGTCCACTAGTCTTAAAGCTGTCAAGTTTGAAGACCCCTGGGTTAGGGGTTAGGGGTGCAAGGGTCTTCAAACTTGGCCAGTTTAAGACTTGTGGATTTCAACTCCCATTCCTGAGCTAGCATGACTGGAGGAGGAATTCTGGGAGTTGAAGTCCACTAGTCTTAAAGCTGTCAAGTTTGAAGTTTGTAAAAAGTATACATGGTTGTAAAAAGTATACATGGTTGTAAAAAGTATTCTGCTACACTGGTATTTTATTAAATAATATATCACTACACTGTTTGGTTCAGAATACTTTTTTCTTTGTTTTCCTCCTTTAAAATCTATACTCTGAAAAATACGGTACATTCTTACAGTATTTGCCACCCTTTATTTTGTATTCTCTAAATGTAATGCAAGCTCCCCTTGAGGAAGAAATCAGGTTAGACATCAGAAACATTTTGGATCCTTGAACCAAAATGTATGGTAATATTTTGTTTTCCTTACAGCAGCTACCATTTACATCTTGAGCCTGATTTTTCTGTGTCAGACTTAAAGTGAAGGAATACCCCCTTTTTTTTAAATCAACCGTGTAGCTATGTGTAGTATATTTTAATGGAACAGGTTTTAATGGTACTAATAAACATGAGTTATTTAATGTAAATGTTTACTTCTGCACTCGGTACATATTTTTCAAGGGTGTTCTTGAGAAACAGGATAAGCCACCTCAAGAGGGCATTTCCTAGATAAACAGAGAACCCAAATAGGATTTTTTTTCATGCTGCTTGTTTGTTGCCTTCAGGCTTCCATTTTACATTAGGGTGTCTCAGTTCAGAAGCAAGAATTAACTGGCTGTCAGATTTAGACATAATGCTAAATCATAGTTTAGTATTATACGTTCAAACTGGGCAATCATCTGTCTTCTCTTTCCTGCCCTTGTGACGGCAAAACAAACAAACAAACAAACTAATTAAAAGTGTTCATTTCTGTTTTTAATTGTGGTTTGTGACTGTGATAAGTGGGTGGGGGTGGGGGTGATAGATGCTGCCATCCATATTGTAATAAATAGAAGAGGGAATGAAAGATCCTACTCTTCTTCTCAACAGGTCTCAGGGGGGGGGGCACTTTTCATGACTGTCATTATTTTCCTAAGGGGTGTGTGGTGGAATTGGATAGTACGTAGTAGTCTCAGTAGAATTTTTTCCTACACCAGAATGTTATACATAGTCTCTCCTTCACAATTGTCAGAAATAATTTTTTTTTAAAAAAAAACCTCCTTGGAACTCTGAACCAACTGGATTCGTTTTTACTTGTATCTAAGCCACACAGGTTCAATTTTAGCCTATTTTCCCATAGCATTTGCTCTTAATAGTATTTTTCTGGTATCATGCTTGTAATCTAATCTATGGTCCTTTAAATATTCAGTTTTCACTTCAATGGCTTTTGGTGACCAGTGGCTCAGTTTTTGGATTCAACTCTTTAATGATGGAAAAGGTTGATGCAGCAACATCTGGAGGGCCAAGAAATGCCCATTTCCAGTCCCAAAGACACAATTTTAGGAATATCTGACAGCAATTGCCTTTTTGAAGTTTGCTGTAGTCTAGGAATAAACATCCTGGATTACATCCTCAAGTTCCAGGATCCCCCTAAATCAGGAGTATGAACTCTTTGGCAACTTAAACATGGAGCATCCAAGAAACAACTGTTTCCCTCAATCTTATGCTTTGAGGATTACATGTCTTTGTATTCCAAGATAGCATTGTTAAAAGGAATTGTCACCTTCAATGCTATTTGGAAGGCACAAGGTAGACCAATTATAACAACTCTTCTGTGATTATGAGGAGCAAGGCTTGGGCTTAATTTGGAGAGAAGAGTAACAGTAGATCAGGATCAAATTTGTGAATGGAACTTTTCTTTAGGATTGGTTCTTTAGGGTTTTCAAAATAAAATATGTTTTGAGTTTATAGCCTTGTATAATTTTTGAAATTATGTTTAAGCATTGATTATAGGGTATAGTTTGTCAGTTTTTACAGTTTTTGCATTGAAATTACAAATACTGCATGGTTGAAGGGCTTGGGTAAAGCTACCTTTTAAGGCTTGCAAAAATCTGGCTGACCACAAGAAGGCAGCAAAGTAATAAAATCCTTAATCACTTCTGTTCTCCAAGATTATCTGGAGATATTGGTAGACCAGATACGGCCCAAACCGCATAACCTCTGGGATTACAATTGTCTACCCCTATGATGGAATGATAGCCAAAGTTGGATTACCATTACAAGCCTTGTAGTCAGCAGGTGCCATATCCCAGTGGTTGGAAATATTCTGTCATAGAAATATCTAAGCATTTTTACGCACCTTCTTCCAACCCTTCAAGGTTAATCAGATCAGAAAACAGACTCCTCAAAAAGTCTGCAACTACATTTTATTGAGATAAACTATTGTAACAGAATCTTGCAAGACTTATTGCATTTTTCCATGCCTGCCTCTTCCACCTCAAGGAATCAGGGAGAAGTCTGTCTGAATCTCTTCCTAATATTGTCCCTGTTTCCCAGGCTTATGTTTTTGCATATGCTGTTGTAACTGTCTCTGAATTGTTTTTCCAAGGTTATCTCTGTGACTCCCTGTACCTGATCAGTGAGGTTATGTTCAGAAAATGTTGATTACTGATTTTAGAGATTAATCCACCAGATTCCTTAGACTTTTTCATGCAAGGATTACAAGAAGAATGCATTAATCACATGATTATCAGGAAGCAGGTCTATGATCTACTAGTTTTAATGTTGAAATGAATATCTTCACTGAAAAATCTTGTGCATTTATTTATACATCAACCGTCAGTTTGAATTTCTGCAACTACAGAGACATTACTTGGTGATTTTAAAATACTTCCTTCCACACATGAGATGTACTGAGTGGGATACAGTAACTCCCACCCGCTTCATTTAAAAAAAAAACATATCTGGCTTGTCTGGTTTTGTGTCTGTGATGGCCACTGCAAATGACGTCTCTTACAAGTAAAGGCTAGTTTATCAAATGGGTGATGAAAGAACTCCCACATCTTCTATTCAGTTGCCTTGGTGTTTTGGCTTGGCTCCAGATGGAATATGTACAATAACAGGTGACCTTCATAATCCGGGTTTCAAGTAGATGGCAATCATCACAATATCCTGTTTTCAACTTTCCTTAGGATTTATTTATTTATTTTTGAAGCCTGTTACAACGTGGATTATTAACATCTTTCAGCAGTTTGCAATAAAAAGTAAGATGAAAAGTAAAATCTAAACTTAGAAACTAGTTCAAAAAAGTATTTGAAGGATCTTTTAAAAAGTTAAAGTGAGGACATTCCATCAGGGGCAAATTTCAGAAAACCTGGCTCTGACTGATCATAAGAGAAGACTATGGCATCTATAAGCGAACCTCTTCAGATGATCTCATTTGAAGTCAGGGATTTTTAACATAAGGTGAGAAACTACAATCCAACTTCTAGCTTCTAATCAATCACTGAAATGTAGGAACTTTTCACTTTTGATGGAAGTGAATCAATTACTGGTCCAATTCCCTCCCATTTTTAGAGATTTGTTTTAATTTTGGAGATATTGTGTTGACGAATGTGACATAGATAGGTCTGTTTGTGAACATGTGTACTATAAGATTAAGGTTATAATAATTAATATTGTATTAACTAATATTTTTATTGTGCTTAGGATAAATATTGCTTTTTTTCTTTATAGATTTTCTTAAATAAAGTTATTGAGGGGGAGTCACTAATTTCGACAGTTTTAAAAGGAGACTACACAAATTCATAAGGACCTGGTCTACTAGCCCAGTGTCCAAAATCAAAGCAGGTTACTTTACATAGCATCTGTTTCAAAGGAACAATGGGAGTGATTTATTGTTCTATTGCTTCATGTGAGGTCCATGAACACATCTGCGCTGGCCACTATGTGACACAAAATACTGAACTAAATGACCCATTGTCTTGTTCCTTTTATGTTCTGTTTTTTTTTTTACTTCTGGAAGATAACACATGTATTAAACAATTATATCCACAAATATATACTCTATCAATAGATGTCCACAGGAAGGGGGCGGGAAGGAGGGAGTAAGTGATACTACATATACAGGTAGTTCTTGACTTACAACCACAATGGCACCCAAACTTTTTGTTTACGACCTTTCTTGCCATATTTGTTAAGTCAATCACTGCAGTTGTTAAGTTACTAATACGGTTGTTAAGTATCATATAATTTCAATGTCTTAGCTTTGAATGGGTGCTTATGATTCTAGCCTTGTTATAAAAAGCCTTGGTGAGCAGTGTCCAAAATGTACTACAGTACTGATGAACAGTACAGCACAATACAGTACCCCACTGTCTTTAGAAGGGCCTACAAATAATTCACTTGCTTGTCAGCTAATCCTTTCCAAGAGAAATAAAGTATTATTTCTTCATGACTGATACATTCTGACTATTGTTCTGTGACAGCTACTGTTCTCTAATGTGCTTGATCAGCTGATATCTAAGCTGTATTTTATTCTGTGGTATCTTCATGGATATGTTCATTTAGTTTTTCAGCAACAGTTTGGAAGCAATTTCCCATTATAATATCCTAGCACTTTTTTTCAACTTCCCAAACTAGCCTACAGTCCATTATGAAATTTTGTGATGGTCTCTCCCCATCAAATGCTAATCACGTTTGACCTTGTTTAGTTTTTCAGGATAAGGCAAGCTCAGTAGGCATTCCAGTAAACTGGTCTTTAATCTTATTTCTTATTCTTGACCCAGTATGTAAAATCTGTATCTGTTATTGGTACAATTGCTTTATATGGGCAGTGTCTATAATTGTTCAAATAAAAGCACAATTGCATATAAAATAGGTATGTTGTTCAAAGAAATAAAAAATAAAAATGGAGCCCAATAGCTAGCGTTGTATATCTAATCTAAGAACTCTGTTTTGAATTCTTCATGATTCTCCAAATTATCAGTTTTTATTATATTTCAATAGACATTATCTTTCCTTATTATTTGTTCATCACACAGTCAGCCAGATGTTCAGACTGGATTTGGCACTCTTGTCTGCCTATCGAGTCTTTCCCAAGGACCTGGGATGGTCAGATGTGGATATTTGATGTTACAGATATAGTCACAGGATGTAAACTTTGATTATCTTTCCTTACTATTATGAATATTATTATTATTCAACAATAATATTCATATCATCTTGGCTTCCTATATTATGCTAAGCCAAGATATCTGTGCACGATTTGTGAACCCAATCTGTGGTGTTTATAAGCCCTGGTTGTTGCATAATCTTTATCAATTGTGGCTTACTAAACAATTTTTTATTTAGCAAATTATGCTAATCAATATTCCACTGCTAACTTTCCATCATGTATAAACGCCCTACATGAGCAAAAGCTATTAAGCAGAGTTCTCTTTCCCATTCCAGTAACTGGTTTCATACATGGATTAAACTACTTGTTCAAACATAGTTGCAGTTTATGCTTTATTGATTAAATATGTTGTACTATAAAAATGAACTGAGTAAACCAGCTGCTGAGTTCTTAGTTTCTCTCTCTCTCTCTCTCTCTCTCTCTCTCTCTCTCTCTCTCTCTCTCTCTTTGTAAACCACAATTGTTGGTTTCATAAACAGTTATTTCATTCCCATTGCTGTTTTTAAACTGACAGAAACATTCCTTAGTCGGGGAAATATATCTGTTTTAATTTATGTATTTATTTGTTTTCTATATTGCCAGAATCATCAAGGACTCTCACTGGTTAATCTTAGAAAAACATGAACATAGAATAGTAGAACAACTTATGCAAGCAACAGCATCAACTATCAGAGATAGTGCCACCCAAATTACTCTCCAGAGACTCTTTAAAAAACTATATTTAATCAATTTCCAGGATATCATCAAAGTGGTTGCCTGCCTGACTTTGGGAAAGATGCCATTCCATAAAATAAAAATCATCACTGAAAGACATTATTTCCAGGCCTCAGGCCTCTCCCCATAAAAATGGGTAAGCTGCTTGTAATTTCTGGATGAACAAAGGTGCTGAATGGATGCAATCTAACCGGATGAGGCAGTTTTGCTGGAACAAGATCTCATTTTAAAAATGTTTTCCGTTTTCTAAAAACAAACATTTACTACTACAAATACAAGTTGGCCCTTGCTACACGCACTGCAGAACTTTCCCCAATGTGACTGGGAATTGAATTTCCAATTGAATTTGGAAATGCAGCAAGTGGAGAAAGCCAGCATTGGGGCGTCATGTAGCTACTAACGGAGATCGGAACATTGGTTCAGCTGTAACAAAACGTATGTGTGTGTTTGTAGAGATCTTAATATTTGCAATGAGAAGCAGTAGAGATCATTTCTAAATAGATTAATAATAAATTGGTTGGTTTTTTGGCTGATAATGATTGCAGTCCAAGTGGGAGATACATGGACTCATAATGATAAGCATAGAAATCTATGCAGTATTTTTATGCCTTGTTTTCAGAGGTGCAGTATTAAAAAAAATTTAATTTAGTAATGTCCTTAGTTGTCCAAGGGAAGAAGCTACTAAAACAGAAAGCTGCTTTCTTGTGAAACATATTGCTGATTGGTATCAGCATGTATTAAAAACTTTGAATTATACTTCTATACATTTTAAAAATGATTTTATTTATACATTTTTCTTTAGTAAATATAAAAACTCAATATCTACATGAATAGTGTGTTGTCTGAGTACAGTTAATTTTGAAAAGTAATAATAGTAATAATAATAATATAGCAATAATAATAATAATAATAATAATAATAATAATAATAATAATAATAATAATAATAATAATAATAATAATAATAATAATAATAATAATAATAATAATAATAATTGCTTATCCATACTAATAAACCTTCATTGTATAGTTAATCATTCTCTTAAACTTTTTAGTTTCTAACTTCTGTTTTTTTAAACTAACCATTGATAAAACGAGTCCCATGTTAAAAAAAATATTCGGTTTCTTCCTTCTCATTTATTTTGAGTGTTAATCTATCCATCTCTGTGCATTCTAATATTTTTTATTACACTTTCATCTGTAGGGATCTCTTCATTTTTCCACTGCCGTGCAAAAATAATTCTCGCTGCTTCTATACATTTTGTTCCATGCTGTCTGTGAGTGAACAATCTAGCTAATAATCACTTTCAAATGAATAGTTTAACAAAAGTTGTTTATAGTTCATTTAGCTATGATTGATAAAAAAAATAACTTAACATTAACTACTGTGTTAATTCACATCTAACTATTTCAATCCCATTTTTGTATAATTTTTGTTTACCAAATTGATTTTTTGTTCCAGGTCAGTTGATACCATAAGAGAGAATACTTATTCCTTATTATATGCAAATTCTGAGCCCTAGAAGATCTCTTAATGATCTCTTAATGATCTTAACAGTGAGTGATATGAGCTTAGAGATGCCCATGTGAAGGTACAGAATTGTGGAACTATTGGAACTGTTTATAGTTTCACCATTGCGGCATAGTGTGCTATGGGTATAATGAAACTAAGTCTCCGCCTATTTTTTTAAGTATATTCTCACATGTATGAATGGAGGTAGTGTGAACTGCTCTGAGAGCCCAAACAGAAGAGGAGAACAGAAAATTGGTAAAGTAAAATAAAAATGAATCTTGATATCCCCAAATTTTCATATTAAGGTCACTGCTAAGTAGAAAACCAAGTTACAGTTCCATTGTTCAGAGAAACGAGCAGAGAAAGTTTAAAAACTGGTGAGTATAGCAGAAATTGACAGGTCTGCTTTTCCACAGAAGAAAAACAAATTCCTGACATTTTATATAAGGAACTGTATGAAAAACCTTATATATAAAGCAGTAGGTATGCTTTGTGCTACTCTGGACATTTTTCTATTTAGATTTTGTTTCAGAGGAGATGATTTAATGCATGCATGATTCATTAGTTGTAACTGTGCTGCCAATTCCATAACATGAGAAAGAGATGAGAGTTTGTTGGTCTTGGATAACCTTTTGTGGGCATGATGTGTTGTTGCCTCCTTAGAGCTTTCACATGGGCGTGAAACCAAATGTTAAATGCAGCTTCAATTAGCAGATTCTTTTGTTGAATTTGGACCGAACATAACTGAATAGAAACTAGATCTTTTAGTAGGAAATCTAGAGAGAATAAACTTAAATGTTTCCTTGGAAATAAGATACACACATTAAGTTCTCATGTTGCACTAAACCAAAATGTAATTTGCAGTTTATATTAGATACAAAGTCAGATCCTATATTATGGCTTCTTCAACATGGTTAAAACAAAGTTTTGCTTAATGAACTTAATAACTAAGTTTAAGTTGAGTATACATTGGCTTTGGGTCAACAACTTTGATTTGTTTAGGTTTTATGCTATAATGAGCAAAATCACTTGACAATTTTGTCAGAATGAGAGAGTATTTTTAAAACTGGAAAACTGAATTTTATTACATCAAATCATTTGTCTATTCAAGCATTTTCAAAGTATTGCAAATATTTGAAATACAAATATTTGAAAAAAATAATCTGCTAATAATTTATCTTATTTCAGATATAGTTACACTGAGTATCAACAAGACATGTTCATATTAAAGCATGAAGCAAAATAAATTTTCCCATTCTGTATCCTCACCATCAAAATTTAAAATAGGTGCTCTTCTGGCCAGTACTGTCTTCTTTAGCTGATGAGACACTAACAATTCCTCAGACAAAAATCTTATTCAGCCCTGCTATCAAATATGTTCAAATTTGAAAATGCAGACAATATTATTCTATGCCTTGTGACGCTGTCTACAAATGACATATCACATCCCAGAGAGCAAAGACGAGAAATTTTTAGTATAGTCTCTGATGGTACAGCAACACACACAGAATGATTATTCATGTTGTACTGTAGTAGTTTTCAAACAATTCAAAGGTCTGAATGATAATTTTTTAAAAAACCTAAAAAGAATTGTTCCCAATACAGAATTTTCTGTATGGCATTGCTGGTAGCAAAACAAAGCAACCAGTATTTTTATAAAGCTACTGTATATGAGGCTTCAGAAGACACTTTATGTTAAAATTCTTTAACAGAGAAAAAAAAAAAGGGCAGTTGTTCAGTTGTCCAAATTTTTGCAGAAATATCTTCTTTCTCTGGCCTGTAATGGCTTTTAGTCCATTGACAACATCCAGCAAAAGTTAATACTGTAACAATAGCCACCACTTTAACCAATTTTAAAAGGAAGTTAAGTTGATTAATATGAGGATCTAGCAGTAGGGCTGCTAATCATGGCGATGCTATGAAATTATTGGGTTCAGAATACTATGTCACTAAGGCAACTCGGACTTAAATGGAGCACCATTTGTTGGATTATATGATCAAATCTTATGTGGTTTTATGTTCTTAAACAAAGACAGGGACCACAGGTGTATCCTGAGGTTGAATGGAAAGAAAGCAAATGATAAAATGTGCACCACAACTTTGCAATGCAAATTCTGCCCCTTTTGTTGCTACAACATGACATTGCCCACAAGTACACAGGGGGCAGAGCTTCTGTTGTGACATCAAAAAGAACATGTACTGATGAAAATTCTATTTACTGTGGATACCCATGGTAGAAACTGGCTGATTCCTCAGATTGTGCAAGATTTGGTGGGAAACCATAAAATGGAAGGCATAAGTTTTTTAAAAAAATCTAAGCTGGACTCTCTGATTCATAAAGGCAGATAATGTCATAAGCCTTTACAAGATGATTAAGAGACTTGTGTGCAATAAAAGGAAAAATGTAATAAAAGAGAAAATGTGCAACCACAATGCTTTCATTATGATTGACTCTGTCTTTGAATAGACTCCCTTGCTTCCATAACAGGTTTTGCCAGGTAATGGATGAGGCTGAATATAACTGTTATCAGTTATGTCCACTAATTTTCTATCGATTCAATCTTCACTATTTAGACACTACATTTTAGACTGTGAAATTAAATATATTTATTTCAGATAAGAACTTGTACACCAGGGGGGTTATTTTCAAGCAACCGAATCATGCTTTCAGAGTAAGTTTATTTTGAAATGCAAAATAATAATAATTTTGGAAGAATGTTAAAAGATTGTTAACACTTTAGGAGTGCTGAATTTGCAGATGACACCAAACTGGCAGGAATAGCCAACACTCCAGAAGATAGGCTCAAGATACAGAAGGATCTTGACAGACTTGAACATTGGGCGCTATCTAACAAAATGAAATTCAATGGTGAAAAAAGTAAGGTTCTACATTTAGGCAAGAAAAACAAAATGCACAGGTACAGTATATGTGGTACCTTGCTCAACAGTAGTAACTGTGAGAGGGATCTTGGAGTCCTAGTGGACAACCATTTAAATATGAGCCAGCAGTGTGCAACAGCTGCCAAAAAAGCCAACACAGTTCTAGGCTGCATAAACAGATGGATAGAATCAAGATCACATAAAGTGTTAATACCACTTTATAATGCCTTGGTAAGGCCACACTTGGAACACTGCATTCAGTTTTGGTCGCCACGATGTAAAAAAGATGTTGAGACTAGAAAGAGTGCAGAGAAGAGCAACAAAGATGATGAGAGGACTGGAGGCTAAAACATATGAAGAATGGTTGCAGGAACTGGATATGTCTAATTTAATGAAAAGAAGGACTAGGGGGTGACATGATAGCAGTGTTCCAATATCTCAGGGGCCACCACAAACAAGAGGGAGTGAAGCTATTCTCCAAGGCACCTGAGGGTAGGACAAGAAGCAATGGGTGGAAACTAATCAAGGAGAGAAGCAACTTAGAACTAAGGAGAAATTTCCTGACAGTTAGAACAATTAATCAGTAGAACAACTTGCCTCCAGAAGTTGTGAATGCTCCAACACTGGAAGTTTTTAAGAAGATGTTGGATAACCATTTGTCTGGTGTAGGGTTTCCTGCCTAAGCAGGGGGTTGGACTAGAAGACCTCCAAGGTCCCTTCCAACTCTGTTATTCTATTCATTCCTATAAGAATTTCTTGCTGCTAGCAGAAAAAATAGGCAGGGACCCCAGTTTTGAACCACATTATACCTCCTTGCTTTTTAGCCTCAGCTTCAATTGAACGTTTTAACAATGGAACAATGTGCCTAAAATGATAATAAATAAAATGCCTAGATAAACATCTAAAACATGTTTAGAATGTCTACCACATTTGTAAAAGAAACTGGCACCTTAATTGTTCTCTAGTTGTCTTGTTGCTAAACTAAATTGTGCTAAGAATGCAAATAATTCTTGGCATACATTCATGCATGGATACTCATCACATTATGCAGAGCACAGAAAAGAATTAAGAAATAGTAAAGAAAGAATACTAACTTAAAATTAGCTTACTCCTAAGCCTTGCACTGTATCACTCTATATTTTCTACCTTCCAAACCATACCTATTTCCATCACAGTCATAAACTACTTTTTGTTTTTTAAAATTCTCACTTCTTCCTTTTTCAGAATCTTATTAACTCCATCGAGTTACAGCTGACTTGGTCTCTTAACCTATTCATATTTCATCCCATAAGATGCTGGACAAGAGTCCATCAACTGAATAACAGAGGAGAAGTAAGCATTTTTCCCTTCCCTTCCCTGCCATTGTGGGGGGTTGAACACATAGTCATGCTTGGTCAGATTTGCTTTTAGTCTTTTCCCACCAGCAGTCCAGATGTTACTTCTGGCATTTCAATTCCCAAGGGCCTTAGTAAACCATGGCACCAACCTGAATTGTCTTCAAATAAGAAATTGCTTAGGGACAGTTCAGTCCAGTGCCCAATTTTCCAGTTGTTTATTAGGAATTATACCCACTGCTCCCCAGACAGTTGAGGAACTCCCTAGGATACTTCTAGAATAGGGTGTCAAACTCAAGGCCTGGGGGCTGGATCTGGCCCGCAGGGCCACACTAGAAACCGCAAACGACCAGCCCGCAGTGCCTCTGCCAGCGAAAACAGAACTTGGGAGGCCTCAAAGACTCTGTTTTTGGCTGTGATGGCCTCCTGCTGCCCTCTGCTAGTGAAAACAGAGCTCGGAGGGGCCACCTGAGGCCCCCTGAGCTCCGTTTTCACTGGCAGAGTGCTTGGGCCACCAGACGCCCCCGGCTTTAAGTGATGTCAAGCTGGCCATGCCCACCCCGGCTCCCGAGGTCAAACACAACTCTGATGCGGCCCTCAATGAAATCGAGTTTGACACCCCTGCTCTAGAAACTAGGAACAAGTAAACCAGCACTTGGGACAGACAACTACATGGATGAGTCTCAATCACAATAGAATCAGTTTGTGGTCTGACCATGACAATGGGATTGTCTCTCCTTCTTTAGATCATGCAATAGCTGTTCCAAGAGAAACCAAGGTCTAATGCATAAGTCCCTACATGTGACAAGCCTGAGATTATTTTACTCCAGCCTATGATTGCTACAGTAATCATGAATTCTAAGGCTTTGTACATGTCCGTCCCAGACCACGGAGGATAAAATCACCCAGTGCCTGGAGATCAATTGCAAAAGTCTGGAGAGGGAACTTGTTGGGCAGTAAGAGGGACTGGTATATCAATAAGATCTTTAAACTTAACATAAACTTAACATAATGTGTAAGCACTCCACCCTAGTATCTAATGAGAAGAATCCTTGATCAGGATGCTACCCCTCCCTTATTTTGGCATTGAGCCTGATGAAGGATGAACACATTTCAGACAAAGCAGCATCACTTCTGCCTAGTTTCAATAATGCATGCCAGGTTTGCTGCCTCACGCACCACCAAGTTGTGAATGAAGGTGATCTTGTTACAGATATATATGGGATTAACTATCAACAGTAGGTGAAGTCAAGATCTCTAGCAATCCAGCCCCAATTAGCCCCCAGAATGAAGCCCTCAAATTGGAAGTTGGGATTGCTTCCAAACTGGAAATCTCCTTTCCTCTGTAAAACAGCCTACTTGATACTCCATGCCACCAGACTTGAAATTTTGGGCTTAGACAACTTAGAAATACGACGTCTTCGGTCTGACCTAAGCGTAGTACACAAAATTATCTGCTACAATGCCCTACCTGTTAATGACTATTTCAGCTTCAACCGCAATAATGCACGAGCACACAATAGATACTGTACAAACTTAAAGTAAATCACTCCAAACTCGATTGCAGAAAATACGACTTCAGCAACAGAGTGGTCAATGCCTGGAATGCACTACCTGACTCTGTTGTTACATTCCCCAACCCCCATAACTTTAACCTTAGACTGTCTACAGAAGACCTCTCCCCATTCCTAAGAGGTCTGTAAGGGTTAGGGTTAGGGCACCAACGTGCCTACCGTTCCTGTCTTTATTCGTATCTATTTCCTATATTCATAATCATGTTTAAACTTATATCTGTTATCTTATACATGCTTGACAAATAAAATAAATAAATAAATAAATAAAAATACATAAAAATATCTTCCTCATGCCAATGCTACAGGAGTGTTAACTACTCGTGCACTCTTCCTGCCACTGTTGATCAGCCCCTCCCCTTCCTTTGCGCCCTAAAGGAAGCTGCATAGAGACCTCTGTATCACCACCAACCAATCTAATAAATCAGACTTCCTATTGAAAATCATTCATGCTGGTCTCTCATACCCAAACTACAAACCACCCACACACAAATTCATATACCCTTCCTGTGTCATAATCATAGAGTCCATCTCTCTAATGTCTGATTAGCTGGGATTAATCTCCAGTCTGCCTCGCCATCAAAATGACATGAAGCAGAAACTTTGAGAAATGGACGAGGATGGGCAGTTAATTCAAGCCATATCGGCTTCTGTTTTTTCAGCTTATTTGCTGGGGAAACCACCATGCAGCTTTATATCATTTTTCTTGTTTATTATTTCAGTTTGAATTCATTGATGCTGGATTTTATGGCTAAAGCTCATTCAAATGTTTTTAGACTAGTTCTAGTGCTATGCTAAAATGGTTGAGTTTTGGGAGTGTGGTATTTGGGGAACCATTTTTCTCCAATGAAATAGAAAAGCAACTTCTTTCTTTTTCCAAAGAAGCTTAAACTTTAGATAACATTATTATGGGAGAGGTATAGTGTTTTGCACCCGCCTTAGCTGTTAAATGACTGAATGGTGTGGGAGAATGTATAAGCATTTAGAGAGGCTTCAGAGAAATAAAGGACACAATCACAATCTCATTGCCAAAACACTTCACAGAAAGGAAGTACACTAAGCAGAAAACCACAATAAAAAATAAAGCACTGAGAAAGAATAGAAAAATGAAGAGCTGTTTATCAGGGAGTGATAATATTCTGGAAATTGAAAGATAACACGGAACAGTCTCCATTGCTTACCCAATTTGCATGTCCTTCACGGTAGCAAAAGGATTTGTGCAATCCTTCAACAAACCTAGGAAAATAAAGTGGAGTACTGAGAAAGAATTATGCTTACTTATCATAGCAATTTATCCATCCAAAAATAACAAACAGAATTTTCAATAACTACCCATGCAACATTAATTTGTATACCAAAAAAACCCCAAAAAACAAACAAACCCTGAACTACTCCAAAAATTAGTATGTTATTAAAATAACATCTCTATTCTGTAGAATAATGCCTGGCTACCAACATCTAGGGAGTCCCAAATAGGATACAATTGACCACATTGAGCCTGCTGATGGTTAGTATAACTGAAAACACCATGCAAGATATTCACTGTATAAAAAGAGAGAAATTCTCCCCTCCCGAAAGGATGTGTGTGTGTGTGTCTGTGTGTGAAAAACTCTATATAGGAGGACATGACATTATGTAATATCTGTATCTCTCCACTCTGAGTGCTTAAAGGAATATGGGCTCTAAATACCAATTTGATAGATTAAGGAAACACAACACGAACTTTTAAACACATGTATCTGTATTTCCAGTAAGAACAGGCAAAGCTGAGTTGAAGCACCCTCTGTCAACTTTTTTTTATCATCCTGAGAAAAGGACATGACTGGAACGTCTGAAGAGGTCTCTTTCCAGAAGCCCGCCATTGTTAGAACTCTACAGGTTACTGCTGCTGTGAAAGCCAAGTTGCCTTTATGCTATTCTGCTTCAAGACCTTGTCGTGCTTTTTGGCTGTTCCCCAGTAATTCCATTTTTCTTCTAAACCAGTGGTGGGTTCCTACCGGTGCTGTCCGGTGTGTAGCTCCAGTAGGAAGCGGCTGATTGCGCAATTTGCGCACGACCGCTCCAGTGCCGTCTTCACTGGTCCGTTGTGCGCATCGCTATCTTTTTTTAAGAATTTTTGCACGATTTTGCTTCTGCGCATGCGCGGAAGCAAAATCTCGCCAAAATCAGATGCGCGCGTCCCCTTGCAAGATTTCGGCGAGATTTTGCTTCCATGCATGCGCAGAAGCAAAATCACATGAGGGGGCATGTGCATAGTGAGCGCGCGCACATGAAATGTGGAGATGCACGCACAGCGCACCGGTATCGGTAAGTGAGCAACCCGCCCCTGTTCTAAACCCAGTTGAGTTCTGGTTCAACTTGCCAGTAAGGAATATTGGTTTTGCTTGAGAATTTGGGGACATTTATTTTGTTTACTGTAGGCAAAACTGCATGAAGGAAACTTGAGTTACAGAAGAAAACTGTTTTATGAAAGGACTTATCCTTGTCAAGACTTTCAGCAGAATATTTTGTGGGGAGGGGTAGAAAAGTGTCTGTTTCTACGGGAAAGCAGCAGCATTTTATGTAGTTTGGGTAGTAGCTACCGGTATACTAAATACCGGTATACTAAATACAGGGCTATCCTGTGCTCATTTCCTCTTCAGTATTTGCAAAAGAAAAAAGTGAAGCTCATAGTGTACTCTAAGTGAGTTCTCAGTATCTGAAGTTGATTAATTATTAAAACATACCCATGTTTCTGAGAAATTACAAACAAATATTTGCAGCATGAATGTACTATATTAGAATAGCATTTCTGAAAACCTGCAGAGACAGATGAACTGAAATTTTCTGGAGGGTGGGAGGCAGCCTGAAATAAATATCAGAGAGCTGAATGTATTCTATGGAATCCAAATTTAAATTATGACTAGACTGATACTTTTGTCAGGCGTTTCCATAAGCCTTTCCCATGGAGAGACAGACAATGAGAAATTTACCCATCAGGTCCCCCCCTCTCCCAATGAGGTGTAGGAGGAGGAGTGACATTTTCATAGTACATTTTCATAATTTTTAAAATATATTTGGCAGGAACGGTTAATCGGTTCCTTTTAACTTTAAGACATTGTAAAACGGCTGACTGCTCTTTGTTCTTGTTTTAACTACCATGTCTACTTTTGTTTTGTTTCAATTGCTGTGTCATAATCTCCCACAGTGCTTCGAAAAGTGACTAGAATATATCTTTCCAATTATTTTCCAAGAAGAATGTCCTAGGAAATTTTTAAAGATTTTGCTAACACAAATAATACATAATTGAATGGAAAGATAAAGCATGAATAAGAATGAAAAAAATATATCAGAAATCAACAGAAGAGTCATTTTTTAAAAAAAAAATGAGCTTAGATCAGAACTGCCATTCACTGAAAGCTTTTCTGAAGAGAATGCTTTGAGCTTCTGCCAAAATACCTCTATATAGATAGAAAAAAGTTCCATAACCCTAGGCACTATTGCTGAAAAGCCTTGCCCAATTCTGTACAGCATAGAAGATAAATTGTCACCACGTGTGGTACCTCATTGTGAAAAGAAATAGTCCTTCAGATAACACAGCTCGGCTGGTTTTAAAAAAGGAGATCCAGCATAGAATGTTATACCCATAATTAATACAGAGCTATGCCTCATTTTTATTTATTTATTTTTATGGCTTTTAAAATAATAACAGAAAAAGAAAGGGCAAAAGAACAAAGTACTAAAATAATTATAATGCAAATACCCATATAAAAATGATTTTTAAAAGAGTGAAAAAGTGGGAAAAAAACATAAAAAGAGAGGGGGGGGGGAAGCATAATATAAATTAAGTGTCATGTCTCCTTAGAGGATTTCTCATCGGAAGAGAGTACAGAGGATAAATCTTAGGTTCAGAAAGTCCATAAACGTATGTAGACAATACAGCAGAAGATGATCTTGTGGAGGTTTTCCTTCAAGTACTAGAAACTGAGTGCTCTTCAACATGAAGTCTGTGAGCATAGTCTACATTTAAAAGAGAGATCTGACAAAACTTGTGATCATTTGGTTGGTGCATAAGTACATGCAATTGCATCAATGAATAATCATTATAAAGCAGAGGTGAGAAACTATGGCAACTTTATGACCTGGGGACATCAACTCCCAGAATTCCTGAGCCAGCTATGCTGGGAATTGAAGTCCACGGGTGGTAAATTTGCCATAATTGCCCACCCAAATATAAAGAGATTTTGGAGGCATTTTCATTCTGTAAAAAAATCTGAAGCTTCTTTTCCTTGTTCAGCTTCTCTCTTACTGGTTACCCAAGGGTCTGTCTTTTTGAAATTATTCATCCTGTAGACCAGTGGTTCCCAACCTTTTTGTGATCGAGTACCACTTGGAGGTCCCGTACAGTCGCCGCGTACCACCTGGTCCCAGAGAAACTAAATTCGATCAGATATCACTTTATTTCCATAATTGTACCGTTCCTTTTTTGGCCCCGCGCATCCAGCAACTGGATTCTCGGGCCGCTGGGACCAGGTGGGTGGCGTGTGGCAACAGTTGCAAATCATTGCCAGATTATCTTGTGTTAGGCAGTAAACATTTTTGTGAAGTAAAAAATAACTAACTAAAAATCGTTCATGACCCCGAAAGTGTTCGCGTACTACCTGGAAGGCCCTCGCGTACCACTAGTGGTACACGTACCACAGGTTGGGAACCACTGCTGTAGACCATTCTCAATTATTCCTGAAATCTATCATTTAGGATGCTGGACTTTCTCACAATCCTGCACTAGCCTTGTCTTTCATATCTTATTGCTACCTTTGAGCCATAAAAAAGGAATCTGTTGTAACTGATGTAGATCTGTCAGCAGTCTTCCCAATTTTGAGGACAGTCTTACACAGACTACATTATAAAGTTTAATATGCATAAGCAGGATTGGGCAGGTCAGCTTTTTCCAGGATGCCACACCTGGTGCAGTATCAGGAAAGACATTACTTGTCACAGCTCTGATTATCTAAATTAATCTCAAGCTCATTTAGTAGGCATGTAACCTCATTCAACACATGCAAAAAAATATTTCCCTAAATCAGCTACTTCTCTTAGAAATACTATTTCCATCCATTCTTGAAAGAACCGCCACTTAACACCAGTTCATATCATTAGCCATGGTATATTTATCAAAAGCATAGCTGAGATGGGAATTAAAGATGCCATATTATCATGTTTCTAATCATGTTTGGTCAAATATTCTCAAAAGGGGAATACTAAAGGCCTATTACTTAGCCTCTTGATCTTTGGTACATTAAATTTGTAGCACAAAGATTGCTCAGCCTCTTGTAACTTGTATCATTGGTATCCATAAGGCTGCATTAGCCTTACCTAGGTAGAATAAATGAGGATCTGAGTCTCAAACTTTTTTGGGCACGAGAGCAATCCAACCCCAGTTAGGAATATAACTCATTGGAGGTTTTGAAGAAGAGATTGGACAACTATTTGTCTGAAATGGTATAGGGCCGTGATGGCGAACCTATGGCATGTGTGCCACAAGTGGCACGCGGAGCCATATCGGTGGGCACGTGAGCTCAGGTCTGGCGCGCATGCGTGCAATGGCCATCTGATTTCTGGGCCTTCTGGGCCCCACTGGGAGTTGGGAAACCTGTTTTCGGCCTCCGGAGGTGATGGGGAAGGCCGTTTTCGCCCTCCCCAGGCTCCTAGAAAGGCTCTAAAGCCTGGGGAGAGTGAAAAACAGGCGTGCCATCACATGCCGGGAGCGGGGGGTCGTGCACGTATGTATGGGGGGGCCACATGGAATTATGGGTGTGGGCACGCACGCCCCCCCTCGTGCCCTCCCCTTTTGGCACACGAACCAAAAAAGGTTCGCCATCACTGGTATAGGGTCTCCTGCTTGAGCAAGGGCTTGGATTAGAAGATTTGGTTAGTATGGCTACGGTTAGTAATGCCTTTGTCTAGTATACCAGCTTCTCTTTGATATATAATAGTCTGCTTTATATATTATATAAACTGTATCTCCTGGGATATGGATGCTACCCCCCACCCCACCCGGTGTTGTTGAGAAAAGCTGTGGCTCTTCATCTAGGCCTTTGGCAAGGGAGAGTGAGACCCTTCACTTCATTCCATGTGGTCTGTCACGCTTGTCATCTTTTACTTATTATTGGTTTTATTGTAATTTCTTTTATTGTTGTGAGCCATTCAGTCTCACTGGGCGTTGGGTGGCATACACATTAATATTGCAAATTGATGTTGTTGTTATGTAATTACTTTTTTGTATTACGATAACACACCCTACCTGAGACTTCTCTTGAGAAATATTCATAAAATTAGCTAATATAAATATGGCAACCATCCTCTTGTCTAAAATTGTTTTGTGAATTATATAACACTGGTCAATGCTGACACCTACATTGGCTTCCCACCGGCTTCCAGGGCCAATGCAATACCCAGTTCTTACTTATAAATTTAAGTGTGGGACTGGTAATGAGAAATATTGTGTCTTTCTGCCCATATTTGTTACTAAATGTCTTATTATATGCCATGGCATCCATAGAAGTTAGGTTGGTAGGCATAGAATAAAGGCTTTTCTATCATATAACTCAAATAATGGAACTTAGACTCCCGTTTATTATTGTATACTTTAGATGTAGAGGAAGCCTATGCCCAAAATGTAATTTGGTTTATTTTAATGTTACTTCCTGATTTTATTGTGATAAATACACTCACCCCTGTATCTCATATTGTTATATATTTGTTTAAATTTTCTTTTATCTGAATGTTTTGCCTTTCAGCAACTGGTGGAGCAGAGGGATGATTTAGAGAAATGTCAAATGCATGTTATTCTGTCATCCCACATTTAGATCTCTACTGATTGTTCGTTTCTGACCCTTTCAAACTTTCCTAGAATCAGATTGAAGGTCAGGATAGGGGGTGGTATGTTTGGTGATATTGTGTTTGCAGACATCATGCCTGTTTCCCTGATATGCTTTGTCTTGTCCACATAGTCTCTGAATTCCTAAAAAGGGGGAAGAAAGGTGATATGTCTCTATGTGTATCTATCAGCTGAGGATAATACTATTTCATTACTTCTAATCTACAAGCATTTTTGTCACAAGTTGCATATTAAGTTTTAAAGTTAAAGTTAAAAATTCTTCTTTGCATTTGCAGTATTTGACCCACTGGAACAGCAGGTCAAAACAACCCTTATTGTTTCCCCATAAAAATGAGATCTCTTTCATAGACCCAACCAAGCACAGATTGAATTACTACATGACTGATGTACTATGATGTTTTGGAAAGTTAATTTGGAGGAAGTTATTGTGGCCCTTCCTTGACTAAAATTGTTCATTTTTGCCTCTCATTTTTCCTCTGTTTTTAGGCTTGGCAAGATAGGGCTGCTTCTCTTCTTGAGAAGTTCTACACAAAAGAAAACAATGTGTAGTTCACAGTCAAGATTGTGTTGACCCTTACTGGATGTATAGATCAGATAAGGAAGTTGTACAGTACCTTCCAAGTGCCAGTCCTCCGGCCATCAAGCTGACAAGTTTGTGTGTATTTTATTATCTTTCTGCACTAGATAATATTTGCCAGTACACATGAAGCTAATAAGAAACATTTGTTTTCACTAACTTTCTTTCAGCTTAAGTTGTTTTTTAATTTTGAACTGCTCTGATTCAAGCTACACCAGTAGCTTTTTAAAGCAGTCGTATTCTCTAGCTAATGTTAAACTGTGTAATGTAAACAGTATTTAATTTTAATAGCTTGGGCCCTGTCCTAGATTTTTTTTAAGAGAAAGAATGCCTCAAGAAAAGAATTGTAATAACGGCCCCTAGCTCTACAATCATGAAGTACATACTGTAGATAATAAATAAATAAATAAGTCATCCTAGACTCTAACACATAACATTTACTTCAAAAAAGCAGAAATAGAATGTGTAAAATATTTAACCAAATAGTAAGAATATAAAGGGTGACAATACCTAATTATGAATCTTGAATGAAAGACTAAGGATGTCTTCCAGGTATTAATACATTTACAATGCAAGGCTCATTTTATAATTTCTAATATCTATATAAATAATGAATTAGACTTTTACTTTAATAAAGCACTATCTGAAGGTAAGTGACTTGCTCCCTTAGCTTAGCAGTTTGAATTTAAGAAGATTAGCAGTTTAAGTCATGTCTGGAGTTCACCACATCAGAGGTGGATTCCTCCCGGTTCGGACTGGTTCACCCGAACTGGTAGCAACCCGCTGGTAATGTCATGATGACGTCACGAAACCGGATCAGTCAGTGCCGGTCCGTGGAGGCCGCCCTCTTTTTTTTTCAATTTTTTTTGAATTTCTATTTTAAATTTGGGGGGGATTTTTTTCAGGTTTTTTTCCTTCTGCACATGTGCAGAAGCCAAGTTTCCGACACTGCACATGCATCGCCATCTTGTTTTTGACGCTTTTGGGAAGATTTTTTTCTGATTTTTTGCTACTGCACATGCACGCGCAAAGCGTGTGCGCGGCCACGCAGTGCAGCCATGCGGCACAGGAGGAAGCGAACCAGCAGTGAGGTAAGTTAGAACCCACCCCTGCACCACATGTTTATCATTATAAGGAAACTTTTATCCTGAGTTAAAGACTAGTATTATAAATTTCCTATATTCTGGCAACATATATTCTATTTCCTATATTCTGGCTATTTTTGTCCCTCAGTAAAATTTGCCTGAAAGTTAAGGATGCAGCATGAATACATATATATCAAGGTTGTTTTAATGAATGAATGAAATAAAAATCCCATTTTTGTCTCATCCACCTTTGATTCTGAATTCTGAAAATTTCTTTGTTTCAAAATTCCTGAAACATTCCTTTTATTGTTTTCTAACTCCCTACTGGCTGTTAATAATAGACTTTCATCCTTACCTTCCACTCCATGTATCCATAAATGAAAATATTTTCAAATGCAATTGTTAAATGCAATTTTAACATATAGTAAGAATATTCTTTAATCACTTCATCTCCAAATGACTGTTACCCACTGTTGCAACATTAGTATATCACCCGATGAACTTCACTGTACTGTATTTATTTTAAGATAAACTAAAAACCTGCGGAAAAGGTATTTCAATCGTTTACCCATTAAAATAGGGCAGCCTTCTCCACCTTTGTATTTTCATTGTATATAGGGACTGCAGCTCAAAGAATTTTCAACTAGCATGGAGGATGTTTGGTTGGAAAAACTGTCAGACAATACAGGTTTGATTGAGAAGTATAATAGAATGAGTGCCTCACAGTACACTGCACACAAAGATTACAAGTCCCAAAGATTAGAAGTTCAGATAGGGACGTTAAAGGAAATTAAGCTTTCATTTCCCTTCCTTAAAAAAATAAGTATATTGATTGCTTTTTAAAAATTGCTTTTGAATTTGAGGCTTGGAGGTTTCTAAAGTAATACAGGAAGCTATTTTGCAATACTAGAAAAATATACAGTAATTAAAAAAGAGCTCCTGAGATTTAAGAAACTTGCTGGCCAACTTGTTCATGGAAAGGAACACTTCCCACACTTAAACACCTGTTGCTATAATCACTTCAAGAATGTAGTTCCTAATATCACGCTTCCTTGTCATGTAGGACCAAGTTGGATCTAGATTTGAAGCTGGTAAATTGTGAAACTGTGTCCAGTTGTTGTTGTTTTAGATCATTAGGAAACGTGTTTTGTTTTCTTCCTTTCAATTGTTTCCAGTTCTTGGACACTATCTGGACAAGTTCCTGCAGTATTCTTAGCAAGTTTATTTTTATTTTTTTGGAATTAGTTTGCCATTGCCTCCTTCCTAGGGCTAAGAGAAAGTGACTAGCTCATGGTCACCCAGTTGGCTTTATGCTCAAGGTGAGCTTAGAACTCCAGTCTCCTAGTACAGGGGTAGGCAAAGTTGGCTGTTCTATGACTCATGGACTTCAACTCCCAGAATTCCTGAGCTAGCATGATTGGCTCAGAAAGTCTGGGAGTTGAAGTCCACGAGTCATAGAAGAGCCAACTTTGCCTACCCCTGCCCTAGTATCTAGCCCAGTGGTTCCCAACCTGTGGTACGTGTACCACTAGTGGTACGCGAGGGCCTTCCAGGTGGTACGCAAACACTTTCGGGGTCATGAACGATTTTTAGTTAGTTATTTTTTACTTCACAAAAATGTTTACTGCCTAACACAAGATAATCTGGCAACGATTTGCAACTGTTGCCACACGCCACCCACCTGGTCCCAGCGGCCCGAGAATCCAGTTGCTGGATGCGCGGGGCCAAAAAAGGAACGGTGACTGTTCTGAACTCTATGGAAATAAAGTGATATCTGATCGAATTTAGTTTCTCTGGAACCAGGTGGTACGCGGCGACTGTACGGGACCTCCAAGTGGTACTCGATCACAAAAAGGTTGGGAACCACTGATCTAGCCTGACACTTTAACCACTACACAAAAATGGCTGCTAATAAGTTTTAAAGTTAGGGCTTTCCAATTTTAAAAAGGACATTCCAGAAGAAGGTAGTACAATCTATATTGCTAGCATGTTCCCAGGTTCATGCTGAGTCAAAACCATTTTTCATCTCTCTCTCTCTCTCTCTCTCTCTCTCTCTCTCTCTCTCTCTCTCTCTCTCTCTCTCTCTCTCTCTCTCTCTCTCTCTCTCTCTCTCTCAATATGGCTGCCTATCTCACAACAATGACTCTCGAGAGTGTACAAGCAATTCAAACAACAAAAGCTGCAAGCAATGACCCAGGTTTTCAAGCAGCATTGCAAAAATTAACCTCCAAACCTGTACTTTTCCAGCTTTCTTCATTCAGGTGTATCAGTCTATCCTAACCTTTTTAGATAGGTCTCAGATAGGATATTCCATTGCTTTAGAAAAGAAAATTATGTAACATTTAAAGTTTAATTATTATATTTTACAAAAATAGGAAGCTATCATATACAGAATAAAATTGTCTACAAACTCAGCACAGTCCATACCAGTTGCCAGTGGCTTTTCTTCGTTTCAGAAAGAAGAGTTATTTTGCATATTTACATGGAGAATTGAACTAAGTGATGTTTTCATGCAAAGCATGTGTTCTGTAAGTGCTTTTAATAATGTTTATTGAGAAAGAAAGAAAAAATCAGCATAATTTTTGCCTAAAAACATACAGTGCTTTGTGATGGAGTTAGAGACCAGTCATTGCAGGATGCTAAGATGTCTGACTGCTTTCGCAGTGTTTATTACTTTTATACAGTTTTCCAAGCAGCAAAAGGTAGAAAAGAGCAACAGCATTTTATTGGTGAATTCTCCTTGCCAATCCTTAAGAACATCCTGTTGATACAACCTAGATGAGATCATGTACCAGCCAGGGATAGTGTCCTACATCCTCCTGGCGATGTGAACTGGGTGAGATCATGTAAGTATGCGAGGCCTGCTTGAGGTAGGCAGTTTGCAGCAAACAACCTCTACATTACCTCTATCTACATCTCACTCTTTTTTGTTTTGTTAGACAATGCATCGTCATAAGAGGGGTTAGTAAAAGGGTCATAATCAGGCAAAAAATATCCTTGCAATTGCTTATACAGGGCATAAACCTGACCCTGAGGCAACTTGGGAGGGGGTTTGGGGCGAAAAGCTGTGATACATATGTTGCAAAAAGAAGGAAGACATTGAACAAAGCAGCACCCACCAATCAAAATAACACAAATAATGACTAAAAAATGTAGGACATTTCCCAATAAGCCTGTGGGTAACCAAGCCCAAAGAATTTGTTATGTTTTTGGCACTTTCCAGAAAAAAAAACCCTATTAGTTACATTGGATTTGAATTTATGACCGCTTGCCTCAACTTATGACCATTGTAAAAATGGTTGTAAAATCAGTTCTGGTCCATGTGATAACTCAATACATGACCACAACCATTTATTCAAAAATTCTGATCCCAATTGTGGTTGCAAATCAAGGACTACCCGTATAGTCAAGATGGCAGTTGGAGTAGTGTGATTAAAATTCTGGCCTTTTATACATGTGTGTAACACCAGCTCTGATACAAAAGGGCTGGGGACAGGGATTGGAATGCTCTGATTACCATCTTGACTGTTTTGATGTCCCTTTGCAGGCAGTGCTGTAAGTTAACATTACTGCAAAATATTTGGACAGAACTGCCATTTAAATGTCCCTTTCTCCTAGGAAGAAGGCAATGGCAAACCACTTCTGAAAAACCTTGCCAAAACAAACAAACAAACAAACCAGGGAGTGTGCAGGCAGTCTCCAAAAATCAGATATGATTAAATGGAAAAAGAAAAAAGGCCATATAAATGCAGATTTCAGAGAAATCTTAAACCTTACTGCTATATGTCTGAATACTGATTGTAATATGAATATCAGGCGGATAAATATTTCTCCCTTTTTGTCCCCCGTGGTTATTATGACATTGAAATAAGTAAAATACCTATTTGTTGGCAGTGAAATGAACTTTGGGAAGTGTTATTTTGCTGCACTTTTTAAGAAGAGAAATAAAATTCAACAATAATCTGAATAGGGTTGTTAAAACAAACTGCAAAATTCTAGTTTACTTAATATAAGTTATAGTTACTATTGGTAGATGGAGTAAATTAGCAAAATCTATCGTTTTCAGCAGTCTATCGCTGCTGAAAACGGGATGCATGGAGGCCGAAAATGGGGCATGCGGAGGCTGCAATAGGCGACGACGATGGCGGCGGCAATCTCTGCAGCCTGGAACAGCTGATTATCGATATTCCAGGAAGCCGATCCAACCGCCAATCAGCTGCTCGTGCTAAATCAGGCTGTGCTGAAGCTGACCAGACTGTTTGCTGTTTGCTGCAAGGAGGCAAATTGCTGGGAGGCAGAGGCTGAAGAGTGGGGGCTGGCAGGTGGGCGGGGCTTCAGCAACATTCGCTCTATAAGATGCACAGACATTTACACCCACTTTTTGGGGGGGGGGGAATGAAGAAGGCCCATTTGGCCAAAAACCTGTCCAATAGTTTCCATAGAACTTGAAAATTTACCCCGGTTCTATGATGTCTAGCAAAGCACTATTAAACCAATACATGGGAATTTATTTGAATTAATATGAGAATTTAGTAACTTACGGTTAAATTCACTCTAATAGTAAACTTCGTTACAGTTTGACATGGGCCCCACAACTTCTTTGTGAAGACAGGGAGAGAGCATAGCCCCACCTAAACCATTACACAAATTTATCACAATTCAACCCAAGACATTATGGACACCATGATTTATTGGTGGCAATCTCCTTTATGCTTTGTTAGGCCATCATCTCATCCTGTGAACATAGCAACTATGCAGGGAAATGACATTGTTCTTTTGAAATTAAGATGTTCTCTACTTAAAAACAAGATACTTCCTTCCTTTTGATCCCCTACAAAACAATTGATGAGAAATGAGCTTGTTTCAGGGCTTAAGTTTAGTTTGCCTTTATAAAGTAAAGCAAGTAATCTCCGTAGTTTAAAAGATGTTTACGTATAGCTAAAGAATAACAAAATGTGTTTCTGCCTCTAAAGTTTCTTGAGCTGCATTAATTAATTCATGAAATGTTTGGAGAAAATGTGTCCTGTTAATTTACTTCTTGGATGAGAATCAATGGGCTTACTATTCTGCCATATCAGCTTTCCAAATATCAGCACTGTGCTTTTATTACCCAGCACACAATGGACTGTATGTTGTGGAATGAAACACAGTCTGGCAGCAATTCTCTTAAATGAAATATGCACATTACTTGGGGAAAGAGGCTTTTATCTCTTCAATGACAAATAAAATGCAATAGCTGAATATACAGTATAGCCGATGTCTGAGTTTTAATTAACATACAACTCAAGATCCTTAATTGCAACTCTAGAAGTACTGTAGATCATTTTTCCCAATTTGGCACTTTCCAGAGATGTTGGTTGCCTGGTCACAGAATTAGTAAGAATGAAGAATCATTCAGTCTATAAATAAAGACAGGATGTAATTGCTATTCCAACATTTTTCCTTTAATTTCATTTCAAGTTATCCAGTTAAAAGGGCTACTTTCCAAGAAACAAACCACTAATTTTGCATGAAAAACTAAATATGTCTATCAACTATGCAAATGCTAAACTGAACTTGTCCAAATTTGGATGACCGAGTATAATAAAAGCAGAATTAGTAAGTTTTTCTTCTAGTGGATAATAATCAAGGAGAAAAAATTGGGACTTGATGAGTCACATCATGGAAAATATTTTGGTATCTTTACATCACATTCTGCCTAATGAAAGAGCTAGCCCTGATATAATTAGTCCAAATACAATAATACCAGTGTGAAAAACTAATGAGATAGGAAGGCTTGCACACCTCCAGAAGTGTCTAAACATAGCAGCAAAAATGTCTTATTAGATCTCACTTCCCAAAAGAAAGAAAGAGATCTTGGAGAAGGAGCTTACATATTAATCAGAATGAAAAACAAATGAGAAATGTTTTCACAGCAAGAGCTGAATTCAATCTGTGAGTGAACCATCGAGAGCAAACTCTGACAAATGGGTGGAGTGATGGAGAAAAGTGCAAAATTAAAGTAATCAAATACACTTTGTGATTACTCTTCATTTTTATTTTTTATTTTATTTTATTTATTTATTTTGTCAAGTACGTGTTGGTAATATACATAGATGTAACATTGTTTATATACATAAGATTGGTACTGAAAGAGGGAACATTAAGACAGGGACGGTAGGCATACTGGTGCACTTATGCACGCCCCTTACTGACCTCTTAGGAATATCTAATAGTTTTCCTCTTGTCATATTAAGAATTACAGGGAAGTGTATACACCCAATACATGTGGGTGACATATAATAGAATTAGAACAACTCATGGGGTGTGTGCTGACTCCTTGCATAAATGGGGAAAGACACCTTCAGCACAATGTGATTGCGGGGCTCCTCGAAAGACTATTCAGCATATAGTGAGGGAATGCCCTAAAAGAAGATATCCAGGAGACTGTAGGGACTTCCTCTGCACAACAACAGCAGCTACTGACTGGATCTCCAAACTTGATATTAAGCTTTGAAATGTTATTTCTGTTTTCCTTTTTAGTTTTTTCTTACTGCTTTAACTGTTTTTAATTTGTAAAAATGAAGTGTTTTAATATTGTGTGTGACCAGCCATACGCTAAATAAATAAATACAGGGAAGTGAAGTAGTGGAGCTGCTCAGGTCCTTTAACAATTTGATAGCCATTTTCTGCATGCACATTTTCTACCTTTGTAATGGATTTTTTAAATATACAATATCCCAAGCCTTATCATAGGTAGTTCTTTAGGACTGGTCATTTAACAACCATTTAAAGTTTTGACAGATCCCAAAAAAGCTATTTACGACCCATGCTCAAAATTAAGATGGCGGATTCCACCCATCCCTGCAGTCATGTGATCGCATTTCAGGCACTTGGCAACTGGATCGCATTTACAACCAGTTGCAGCATTCATTGCTTCCTTTGATACTAAACACTTTTTATTTTATTTATTTTTCCTCTTGTGGTAACACTGCAATTCCATTACTACAATAATTAAATCAATAGACAATGAGTTGTTCTTTTATTTGTATATTCCTTTGTGGGTCCATGAAAACTTCAAGGAAGAAATGTTAATCCATTTTTTAAAATTTTAAATATTTAAACAAATGTTAATACATTTTAAGATGTACAAAGGTGTAGCTTACGAAAGGGGAGGGGAGAGAAACTTGCACCAATGTGGGCAAAGAACAGGAGCATGTTTCACATAGCCAGGACAGAAACAGAAGTAGTCTCCCACTGGAAGGTATTGTGTCTGTCTGTCTGTCTGTCTGCCTGCCTGCCTACTACCTACCTACTCTGGGCAGCATACAATAATTAATTAAAGCAATAACTATATGAAAACAGTCATTATTAAAATCTAAAAAAAAATCCACAAGCCATTAGAGAGAGTGAACGGCAACTACAGTAATGGAGCCATCTGAAGATTTCATTTGGAACCAAGGCCTAGCAACCCAGCCAGATCTGGAGGAACCTCCAGAATATTAACAGGCTAACTTCACTTCAGGAGGGAGAATGTTCCATTAGGTGGGTGCCACAGCAGAGGTTGCCCGCCCCTTGGGACCTGCCAAGTATAGTTCCTAAAAGACAAGACCAACAGCATGCCTGCTCTGACATTACGGATAGATGGGTATAATTAGCGATAACCCATGGTGGTCGCTCAGATAACCCATCCCAGGCCATGAAGGGCTTTAAAGGTTAAAATAGCAACTTGAATAGGATCCAGAAGCAAATTGGTAATCAATGCAGTTCAAGGAATAATGTGTATATGTACTCTTCTACAAGCACACATAACTGCCCACATCCCTGCATTCTGCACCAGCTGAAGCTTTCAGATAATTTTCAAGGGCAACCACATGACTGTGAGATGCTACAACTGGCTAGAAATGCAAGTCAGTTGCAAAGTGACCAAATTGTGATCACATGACCATGGGAAGGGGGAAAAGGGTGTTTGAATTAGGTTATGACTTACTTTTTCAGAGGCCGCTTTTGTTAATTCAAACTGTCATTATGTGAACGATTGTAAGTCAATAACTACCTGTACTGACAAAGAAAGACACCCACAGATATTGTTGTGAGGTAATTAATTCCATGGCCTGCAATGTGGCTTCTTTCTTTAAACAGAACAAAATTCCATGAAGTTGTTATTCTTTAGAGAGACTAGTAGTGACTTCGCAACATGTCCAAATTCTTTCTCTTCTTTCTCAGCCCTAGCTTCATTGTAGTTACTGAGGCTTTTCTAGACAAGAATAAAACTGAGGGAAGACAATGTTATCAAATCTAAAGGAACAAAGTATTTTTTTAAAAAAAATCATAGATGAACTGTTTAAAAAGCTGATGATAGATCAAGGAGACACTGGGTAAAAAAAGAGCTTCTTCCTGTAAAAAGCATATTCATTTTTAGTACATAAATATAGATTGAATGGTTCATCAGTAGGAAAGTCTAGCCTGGCATGTATCCAGGACTTTTAAGCACTTGAGGTTGTAGCTAAATATTAGTGCATATAGGCAAAGCTGTCTGTTTCTAAACACATTGCCACTATTATACTTTTATTTGGTTTTTAATTTGAGCTATCTTTTTTATGTAGCTTTTTGTTGTGAGTGGTTCATTGATCTGCAAGCCACTTTGAAAATATTTGCTGGTGCAATAAATAGAAAATTCTTTCCCCCCCTTATCAGCAGCATCGTTCTGGCATTGTGGCTTGTTTAGATGGGAAAATGGCCATAAAAATGTGATCATTGTTTGATATGGCCAATGTTTCCAGAATAGTTTTTATGAAAGCATATAATCTGTCTATCAGTATGATATGATAGCAAAACTTGTTCTGAATTTTACTTGAACTTTTAACTTATTCTCATCTGCCTCATGTTTTTGCAGTGCTAGAATAGAACAAAATAGAATAGAATTCTTTATTGGCCAAGTGTGATTGGACACACAAGGAATTTGTCTTTGGTGCATATGCTCTCAGTGTACATAAAAGAAAAGATACATTTGTCAAGAATCATGAGGTACAACACTTAATAATTGTCATAGGGTACAAATAAGCAATCAGGAAACAATCAATATTAATATAAATCATAAGGACACAAGCAACAAGTTACAGTCATAAGTGGGAGGAGATGGGTGATAGGGACGATGAGAAGACTAATAGTAATAGTAATGCAAACTATTAGTGAATAGTTTGATGGTGGTGAGGGAATTATTTGTTTAGCAGAGTGATGGCGTTCGGGAAAAAACTGTTCTTGTGTCTAGTTTTGGTGTGCAGTGCTCTATAGCATTGTTTTGAGGGTAGGAGTTGAAACAATTTATGTCCAGGATGCGAAGGGTCAGTAAATATTTTCAAGGCCCTCTTTTTGACTCGTACAGTATACAGGTCCTCAATGGAAGGCAGGTTGGGTTAGTGTTAGGGTTAGGGTTAAAGTAATTGTTTTTTCTGCAGTTCTGATTATCTTCTGAAGTCTGTGTCTGTCTTGTTGGGTTGCAGAACTGAACCAGACAGTTATAGAGGTGCAGATGACAGACTCAATAATTCCTCTGTAGAACTGTATCAGCAGCTCCTTGGGCAGTTTGAGCTTCCTTAGTTGGCGCAGAAAGAACATTCTTTGTTGTGCTTTTTTAATGTCATTTTTGATGTTAGGCGACCATTTTAGGTCTTAAGATATGATAGAACCTAGAAATTTGAAGGTCTCTACTGTTGATACTGTGTTGTCTAGTATTGTAAGAGGTGGTAGAATGGGAGGGTTTCTCCTAAAGTCTACCACCATTTCTACGGTTTTGAGTGTGTTCAGTTCCAGATTGTTCCGGTCGCACCACGAGGCTAGTTATTCAACCTCCCGTCTGTATGCGGATTCATCATTGTTTCGAATGAGACCGATCACTGTTGTGTCATCTGCAAACTTCAGTAGTTTAACAGATGGATCATTTGAGATGCAGTCATTGGTATAGAGAGAGAAGTGGTGAGAGTACACAGCCTTGGGGGGCCCCTGTGCTAATTGTACAGGTATCTGATGTGATTTTGCCTAGCTTCACCTGCTGCTTCTTGTCTGTTAGGAAGCTTGTGATCCATTTACAAGTGTGTTCAGGTACCGCTAGCTGATTTATTTTAGTTAGAAGAATGTCCAGTATGATAGTATTGAATGCTGAACTAAAGGCTACAAAGAGGACCCATGTGTAGATTTTTAGAGATTCAAGATGTTATAGGATGTAGTGCAGAGCCATATTAACAACATCATCTGTTGATCTATTTGCTCGGTATGCAAATTGCAGGGGGGGATCTAACAGTGGATCTGTGATGGTTTTCAAATGGGACATCACTAGCCTTTCAAAGCTATATGTTACTGTTATTTTATCAAGACCAGATTGACTTTTCGAGCCAACAGGATCTGGGGGAGGCAAGTTCACAATCAGCCTGCAAATCCACTGTCTGACTTTGTGTCTTTGTGTCTCTTATGAACTCTCAGACCAAATGACCCAACAACAAGGAATGTAACTGAAGGTATACTACATACAGGTAGTCCTCAATGTATGACCATAATTGAGCCTAAAAATTCTGTTGCTAAGTGAGACTTTTCTTAAGTGAGTTTTGCCCCATTTTATGACCTTTCTTGCCACAGTTGTTAAGTGAATCACTGCAGTTGATAAATTGGTAACACGGTTGTTAAGTGAATCTGGCTTCCCCCTTGACTTTGCTTGTCAGCAGTTTGCCAAAGGTGAAAACATGACCTCAGGACACTGCACTAGTCATAAATATGAGTCAGTTGCCAAATGTTTGAATCTTGATCATGTGACCATAGGGATACTGCAATGGTCATAAGTGTGAAAAACGGTCTTAAGTCATTTTTTTTCCGTGATGTAATTTTGAACGGTCACTAAATGAACTGTAGTAATTCGAGGACTACCTGTATGCTTGAGACCCAGTTTGAGAAGGAACCAGGCTAGAAACTGGGAGACTGTGAGTTCTGGTCCCACCTTAGGCATGAAGCCAACTGGGTGACCTTAAGGCTAGTCACTCTCTCTCAGCCCTAGTAAGGAGCAATGGCAAACCATTTCTGAAATCTTACTAAGAAAGTTGCAGGGACTTGTCCAGGCAGTCACTATTAATCAACACACACACACACACACACACACACACACACACACACACACACACACACACACACACACACGATCTATGTCAGTGATGGCAAACCTATGGCATGCGTGCCACAGGTGGCACGTGGAGCCATATCTGCTGGCACATGAGCCGTTGCCCTAGCTTAGCTCCAGCGTGCATGTGCACGCTGGCCAGCTGATTTTCAGCTCACGCGGAGGCTCTGTGAGGGCGTTTTTGGCTTCCGGAGGGCCTCCAGAGGGAGGGGGAAGGCATCTAGAAAAGCCTCTGGAGCCTGGGGAGGGCAAAAAATGGGCCTACTGGGCCCATCGGAAGTCAGGAAATGGGCCATTTCCGGCCTCCAGAGGCCTCCAGGGGGTGGGGGAAGCCGTTTTCGCCCTCCCCAGACATTGAATTATGGGTGTGGGCACTCGCGCGCATGCAATAGTGTGCACACACGTGCTTTCAGCACCTGAGGGAAAAAAGGTTCACCATCACTGATCTATGTTCTATGTTGAGCTCATTAAAAAAAAGCAAATATAACTATCATAAATACATAATCAACAACATAGCCAACATCAATAATCAAAACAAGCCAATTCCTACATTAGCTTAAAAACTACTAAACTGGTAAAAATGCTCAATAAACGTTATTTTCCACCATAGGAGTTGCAAAGTGCTCTTCTGGCCGCAATCTGTCAAAGGCATGCCTAAATCAGGACCGGCATCATGGACTCTAACCATGCAGCAACATGGGGGAAAATCCTTAGTAGCTTCCTCGGATGAGATAAAAGCATACAAACTAAAGAATCAATAGGAACTGCAGGAAAATCCATTAGTGTGGGAGCTAATTCTGTTTGCGTTTTCCACAAAACCTGTGACATCATTGAAAGGGGGGAGTAAGGGGGGTGGCTGTAATGGAAAAAAAATCAACTCATTAGTCATGCATATCTAAGTAGGAGACATTTACTTATGTATGGGACTTTTTTTGCTACTGCTTTTTTTGCCTCTTCAGAATGGTGTCCAATAAAACTTTAGCACCAAAGATTAAAGTACAAAGTTGTCCATGACACCAACTGCCTTATTTAGGCACTCTCACAGCAGTGTTATTTTAGTATCGAGGGCTCCATTGTCCTCTCTGTTCAGGAGTCCCCTTTGTTCTGGTCCTTCGGTTGCTGACATGTATGCACAGCAAAATAGTAGAGAATGGGAGTGAGCAGGGCAGAAGAGTGGAAATGGCTCCGGGTACGAAAAGCTGTTCATTGCTTTTCTCCGATTCTCATAAACAGTAGGTGTCTAAATCCATATTCTGGTCATCGAAATACCTTTGTCTGGATCTGTCTTGCTGTATTGCATTTCAGAAGCATGATTAATATTTCAGAGTGCATGCTGTGTCAAGGAAGGGCTTAAGTTCAAATAGGTGTCTCTGCAGCTTTCAGGTTTTAAGCAAAAAAGCTTGAAAAACAAGAAATGTGGGGTTTGAATTGACCCTTCTGTGACACACCTTCTCTCTCTTTTTTTACACAGACACACACACCTTTTACAAACTATCCTTTAGAACAGTGTTTCCCAACCTTGGCAACTTGAAGATGTCTGGACTTCAACTCCCAGAATTCCCCAGCCAGCGAATGCTGGCTGGGGAATTCTGGGAGTTGAAGTCCAGACATCTTCAAGTTGCCAAGGTTGGGAAACACTGCTTTAGAATAGTCTTTTGTTCTGAATTTTAAGTTCTCATCTAATTCAAATACAAGGGAAGTAGAGGTGTTTTGTTCTTTTAGATTTAAAACTTATTGTCATATAGTTGCCCTTAATTTTTATTTTAGATGCAAGCTTTCCTTGTGTACAAATGACCTAGGAACATTCTTTGTCTCATTTGATCAATGAAAGTAGAAAGATCATTTACTAAAATTTCTGGAGGAGAAACAGAAATTCTCCAGAGGTTTCTAATGGCTGAAATTCACTCCTTTTTTCTACCACATTTCTTACAATGATCCAATCCTAATATTGTTCCACTGGATGTGATGAAAGAGTGTCCACAATGTTTAAAAAAAAAAGTTGGAAAGTATTCAGAGATAATACTGCCAAGTGGTCCTCTTTAAAAAAAAAAAACTGGAGGGAAAGAACAATTTTATCTTTTTTCTGAGAAAAAAAAAAGTGTTCCAAGGAAGACCTGCTCAGCCCACTTTCACATTCTTATTAACCTCACCCTCCTTGTTGCAGAATTCTTAACTTATATTTTCTCAAAGGATATTTAAAATACCTTGAACTCACCACTGGAATTGCCTGTATCTGCTATGGAAACTTGAGTGCACTAAAGGAAAATAGAGTCACTAAACTCCTCCTAGGTCACTCCATTTCAAGGACTTTCTTTGTAATTAATACCGGAAACTAGAGAATACCAGAAAAATAAAAATACATTATGAAGAAAGAATTCTTGCACCTCCCACGAACATATTTCCTGTTTCTTTGTCTGTCTAGAATTGTAAAATAGTAATAATAATGATGATAATAATAGTAATAATCTGGGACAATACCTTTCATGTCAAGAAAAAGGTTGCCTGAGATTTTCTGACTCATGCCTAATTTCCTGTGCTAACATTCTTCCAAAGAATGTGATTTGTCATACAGCCTCAAACAAATAACGGATCAATGTTGCTAATGCAAAATAAGCAACGTGCAGAAACTCCAGATCCCTTCAGCCCTTGACTCATGCCCAGATGTCATTTAATATTAAAACTTCTCGTTCTTTGCAGAAATGTACGGGTTAAAAATAGTTCCATAACAATTAATGCACTTATTATTATAGCTGTGCAACATGGTTGGGTTTTCTTCACTCTCTATTTGCTTTACTTTCTGATGATAAAACAGAAGAGAAAATCAAGGAAAGTAGGTGGGAGGGAATCGGGAGTGAAAAGAGAGGTTTTCTTTCTGAGGTTTAAGTGAGGTCATAGTTTCATTTGAGAACACATATCAAGTGATTTTCCATGCTGTTTGGCACAGGTTGTCCTTATCTAGCGATCCCATACTTAGTAATATTGAAAAATGCATAACATGTTAGATCGCCTTGTTTCAAATATTCTTCAAAAGTTTCACACACACCACTCTAAAATCTACACATTTTACATTAATGTACCCCACTTTACATACATTATAATAACAGATATATTATTCTCCAAATAACAGGATATTAAATAGGAGCTGGCTTTGGTTAAAATCATTTGATGTCCCACAATATCCACATATTATAAGAGATCTACAGACCGCTCTGTTTGAATTAATGAGCTCTCTTATTAAATATATTCTTTAAGACTTTCCAATTTTGAGAAGTCTGAATGTGCTTTCATGAGACTTCATGAGCCTAAGTACTCTTATGTCAGAAACTGGGATTCAGAGCACATCTTTTAGATCTATTAGAAGTGTCCTGCATCCAACTCCTGCATTATTCATAATGCAACACACATACACACACACACAGACACACACAAGCAAAATTAGGTAATGAAAAGATTAAGCTTTTGTTGCCTATTGAAGGGCAGATGTGTGTATTCAAGCTTTTTCATTCTGTTGGGAAATGGGCTTTGGAAAAGGGCAATTCTAAGGCTCAGGAAGAGAAGGAATTCATTGGCTTCCTTTGAGTATCCTTTTGTATGTTTGTGCATTCATACAGATACATACATCTTTGATCAATTGTTCACTTTCCAATACTTGGATTTCACCTTTTTAAAACAGCTTTTCTGAGGGCGTGGGGGGGGAGCAAAGAGGGGAAAAAAGAAAATGGAGGTTTTGTTCCCAAGTTCTGTGCATAAATAGCTGACATCCTGTTTACTCTCAGAATTCATGATGTTTATGATTTGTTTGTTTTCATTAGTGTTATATTTGATCATATAATATGAATGTTGTTTTTCTGTTGCTTACTTCAAGCTTCAGCCATAGATTTATGTCCTGCCAATTGCAGAAGCAATAAAAGAAGGCAGAAGAAAAAGGAATACGGATTGGCAAATTGGCTATTGGGGGTAATTGTTTAGTTTTCTTAAATGATGGTGTCTTTTTATTTGAACTAATTAAACACAGTGTCAACTGTGGGTTTGCTTTTGCCATCTTTTCTAAGGTGTGATTGCACTAGAATAAAGCTCTTCTGTGTGACACTACTTTCTTTGCAAAGTCTGATTAATAATACCCAGATTGCTATTAATGAAACTATGAAGGTTCTGTGAAGACATGTTCCTGCTTAGGCATATTGGTAGACATTTCATGCACTGAATTCCAAACATTCTGGTGTGAGTCATCAAATCTAGAATTGAACATATTGTGTTATTTTTTTTTCAATGGTCTTACCTTCAGGCATCCTGCTACCTGTGCTGTCAATATTCACCATTTGTCATTTCAAAAAACAGAGAAAGGTTATGGCCCTCTCAGTTGTTCATCTTTGTACAAAGCTTGAATTTGAAAGCCATATTTAAAATACATTTTAATATATTCCAAATCATATCCGTTGTGCTGTTTTTACTCAGTTAGAATTTCTACTTAAGCAAAGAGCATAAATATTTTCAAATTCATTTCCCAAGGAGCTGAAGAAAGCTAATTATATCTGTGTGCTTTGAAAATTACTTTAAATGTTTCATGGTGTAAGACTTACACAATCATACTGAATTTGCTTGGTTCATAGATGATTTCTAATTACATAAATTAAAAATGTACATATTTCTGCAATAATGCTACTTCATAGTGAAATAGGCATGCCTCATTCAGCTACCGAATTAGCAGTTGCGCTAGCATGCTAATCCTGTATCTGTCAGCCTGTTCCAAATTAGCAACATCCATCTGTAACAGACTGTCAGGAATGTTCAGAGACAAATGGCAGGGCAGTATCATAATTTTTCCATCTCCCTTTCTATGTAATACCAAGGCGGAATAATTCACATGATGATTTTGCACCCTAATAGAACAGAAATTGGAAAACAGCTAACAGTTCAAAACAAAACAACATCAAAGGCCAGGCTTTGTGAATAATATTATGACAGAAATGATGTTGTGTTAGATCTAGTACTTCTGAACACAATACATAGTGTTAAGTCATGGCAAACCATAGCCTTGCTTTCCTCTGATTGGATACTACAGTTACTTTAGGCATAAGGAAACAGTACTGTTTCCTACGAGTCTAGTAATGCAATACCTTTGTGTGTAAAAGAGTGATGTCATAAGAGTGATGTGGGAAGGGGTCATGGGTTCCTTGAGATGACCAGCAAACAAATTATTTTTCTTCTTATGAATTGTACTGCTTAAAAACTAAAAAGTCCAGCAATACATATAATACAAGTCAGACAAAAAATATGCTATTTCAAAAACTATAAAAATAAAAGCTTGGTGTAATGGAAACATTACACAGAAAAAGATGATTATTAAAAGTATTGAGAATATCTCAAAAATATTGAGAATCTCCATAGCTTATTAAAACCCATTTTGCTCTTTAAGAATTTTCAATGCCAATTCAAATGTTGTCATGGAGGCTGCAAGCTGCTCCATGTTTCTTAGATTGATCTATAATATTTTTTAACCATCTGGTAAATCGATAATTATATATTCCTGATGGTTTGGGAAAACTTAAGCTTTACCTGTCCTCTTTTCTCCTTTGCCACCAGAATTAATGCTGGTACTCTGAAGGAAATAAATGTTTTATTTTTAATTTTTAGCATAGCATTTGCACACACTTAGTCTCTGATCAGAAAGATCCATATGCCCTTTGAATACATTACAGGTAGGCATTGACCTACAACCACAACTGAGCCCAAAATTTCTGTTGTTAGGTGACACAAGTGAGTTTTGCCCCATTTTACGACCTTTATTGCCGCAGTTGTTAAATGAATCACTGCAGTTGATAAGTTAGTAACCCGGTTGTTAAGTGAATCTGGCTACTCCATTGAGTTTGCTTGTCAGAAGTTTGCAAAAAGTGATCACATGACCCCGGGACACCTCAATGGTCGAACTAGTTGCCAAGCATCTGAATTTTGATCACACGATCTTGGGGATGCTACAAAGGTCATAACTCTGGAAAACGGTCATAGGTCATTTTTAAAGTGCCGTTGTAACTTTGAACGGTCACTAAATGAACTGTTGTAAATTGAGGGCTACCTATATTTGTATTATTTCTTCTGTTTGATCAACTGGACACATCTGCTTGGAAAAATTTTCACATATGGCATCATCTAGTTTTCCATAAAATAGTAATAAATAACTGGGAATTTGTCATCTTCTGTTGAAATCGAAAGTTTTCTACCTGGAATGTCCACCTCAGAGTAGAACATAGACATTTCCATGGTGACAAGTTTACTATGTCCATACTAAGGTCGTGATCCATGAAATCCTCTTGAGTCTAAGCTGATTTGGAGCAAATCTTGAATGTTGAGTGCATCGTCAGCTATTTGATTCATTTAACTTTAAATTCTAGAAAATATGACTGGACATTTGTGTTTGTAAATATGTAATCTTTAACCATCTCTGGCCTATTTAAATGTTCAGAAGTTTCAGGATCACACTTTTTTAAAAAGAGAAACTGTAGTATTTTTTTTGTGTGTAGAAAATACCAAGTATACAGTAGCATGTATTTAAAGACTGCATAATTAAACAGATCTTAGCTGAGCTGTCAAACAAATCAATATCAGTCCATTTATTAACTGCATACTTTGTACATAAATCTATACAATATTGTTAAAAACTATGTTCATAAAAATCATTGTAAACAATACAGTTTCATTGTTTTTAGAATTTTCAAACACATATTGTAATATTCATCCTCTTAAGAATGGAAGCAACAAATTTCCTTATTTTCTTTCTCCATGTGGATATTTGTATTAAGTATACACTAATATACCCACCAGTGTATATATACTTATACATACCTTCCAAACTAACTGGAAACAAGGCTTCAGGAGATGAAATAAAATTCTTAATTCAAATTATAAATTTCAGTCCAAGTTCATTTGTAGGAGGAGCTGTATTAAGGAATACCAGTAATTTCTAAAAATTGTCTCAGAAGGCGCTCCTAAAAATGTTCAGTTTGTTTCTGCCCATTCATGGAAATGCATTTGCCAGCAATGTGAACTCTCTTCTCTTTGGAAGATTAGATGAAACTGAGGACATGCACAAGTTTTGTTCAGAAGAAAGAGGAGGAAATAAAAGTATAATGGTTCTGAAGATCACTCACACAATGTTGGATAAATTAAATTAATAACATCACTCGAAAATATCAGAATAGTTCCAGATTCACTCAAATTTACACTAGTCCCTATAGTTTTTTCTTATAATTGAAATGATTCTAAATTTAAAAATTTTCACTACAGTTCAGTTATTGTGTGATTTTATCCGATGAAGCAAATGTTACTAAGAAAAGCTCAGTTGAACTTGGTGACATGAAGCCAAATTTCAAAATAACTATTTCTTGTTGGAAATGGTTGTCTTACAGACTTACCAGTCTTGCCGGAGGAAAAAAGGGTAGTATTAAATAAAGAAATCACACTTGAGGAATTAAGGACGGCCATTAAAAAACAAAAAAACAACAAAACACCTGGACCAGATGGGCTTCCAGCGGAGATATACAAAAAATTTCAAAGTACTCTAGAAAATGAAATGTTAGAACTATACAACGAAGCACTAAATCATGCCAAAATACCAAAATCATGGGAAGAAACATACATAACCCTTATTCCAAAAGAAGATACAGACAGGACAATGATAAAAAACTATAGACCAATCTCATTATTAAATTCGGATTACAAAATTTTTTCAACTATATTGGCAGAAAGATTAAAAATAATTCTAAATCAAATGATACATTCGGATCAAAATGGCTTTCTCCCAAAAAGACAAATTCGGAACAATACAAGAATGATAATGAACGTGTTAGAATATTATGAAACCTATTCTAATCAACAATTGGCTCTAATATTCATCGATGCACAGAAAGCCTTTGACAATTTGGACTGGAAATTTTTTATTACACAATTAAAATATATGAAATTCGGCGACAAATTTATTCAAACAATAGAAACCATATACTCCACACAAATTGCAAGGATCCTAATTAACGGCGATATGACTGACTCAATAGAAATTAAAAAAGGCGTAAGACAGGGTTGCCCTCTATCCCCTTTATTGTTCATATTTGCTTTAGAAACCCTGTTAAATCAAATTAGGAAAAACTCTGATATAGAAGGATTGAAAATTAGGAAGGAAGAATACAAGATACAAGCATTCGCAGATGATATAGTTTTCATTCTGGAAAATCCCCAAAGCTCCGGACCCGAAATTATGAAGGAACTTGAAAGATTTGGAAAGGTGGCAGGCTTAAAAATTAATAAAGACAAAACAAAAATAATAACTAAAAATTGTTCACAGAAACAAGATAAGAAATTAGAGGAACTTCTAGGGATTCAAACAACCAAAAAAATAAAATATTTAGGAATTTGGATAACGGCTAAATGTACAACAATAAAGGAAGATAACTACATTAAATTACTACATAAAATTCAAAAAGATTTGGAATTATGGTCCAAATTACAAATTTCTTTAATCGGAAAAATAGCCACAATTAAAATGAATGTCCTACCTAAATTGTTATATTTATTCCAAACCGCACCAACAAAATTAGGAAATAAATTCTATACAGATTTAGACAAAATAATATTGAAATTTATCTGGTCAGGAAAAAAAGCAAGAATTAAAAAAAAACTATTACATGATAAGAGAATAAGGGGTGGCTTTGGACTACCAGACTGGAAATCATACCATCAAGCAGCAACAATAACCTGGATAAAAGAATGGGTGACACTTACAAATAAAAGAATTCTGACAATTGAAGGGCACGATCTACAAATTGGCTGGCACAACTTTATTTGGGAGGGAAAACATCATATACACAAATACTTCCAAAGACACCACGTTAGAGGAACACTACTGGAAGATTGGCTGGAAATTAAACACAAACACTATATCCAAATGCCCAAATGGATATCTCCTATGGAAGCCCTAATATACCCCAATTTGCTAGACCTGAACAAGAAAATTACTTATAACAAACTATTAGATGAACATAATAATTTAAAAACAAGAGATGATTTGGCACTACAAGGAAAAAAGATCGATTGGTGGCCATACTTACAAATTCAGAAAAAATATAAAAAGGATATATTACAATTTGGTTTTCAGGAAAAAAATCAAGAATTAGATAAAATCTTACTGGGCCCGGAGGATAAAATAATATCAAAATTATATAATTGTATTATCAAGGTAAAATTGGAAGAGGAAGTAGTAAAAGAGGTAATGATAACATGGGCACAAAATTTTGGCTACAATATTGAATTAGATTTATGGGATCAAATATGGAACCAAAATTACAAAATGACAATGGCCGCATCCTACAAAGAAAATATGTACAAAATGTTCTACAGATGGCACCTACCCCCGGCAAGACTGGCAAAAATGTTTCCACATTTGTCACCGAAGTGTTGGAAGTGTAAACAGGAGTACGGAACTTACTATCATATGTGGTGGACATGTTCAGAAATCAAAAAATACTGGAAAAAAATACAGAAGTGGATTGAAGAGATTACAAAACAAAAGGTAGACCTTAAACCGGAAACTTTCTTATTAGGCATAATGAAAATAAAAATAGATAAACCAACTCACTATCTCATACTTCACATAATCACAGCAGCCAGAATATTATACGCACAACACTGGAAAACAGATATAATACCCACTAACACAATGTTAATAACTAAGATCCTAGACTGCGCAGAAATGTCCAGATTAACAATGAAAATACAAGATAAAGAAGACTTAGAATATTACAAAATTTGGGACAATTGGTATAAATGGATGGAAAATAAACAATAAAATAAACAAATTAATTACTTTAAAGGTGATAATGATCAAATTGAGAAAGACTGATGATAAGCTAGGGATAAAACAAGTCAGATATTGAAATAACACGATACGCAAATGCTGTAATAAACTTATACAATTTTTTTTTTCTTTTTTTTTATTTTTTCTTATTGTATTTATATTTATGTACATATATTTTTTGTATGTGTGTATGTGTGTGTGTGTGTGTGTGTGTGTGTGTGTATGTGTCAATATATAGCTCTTTTTTCTGTATTCATATATTCAGAACACTATTAAATATGAAAATATATAATAACAAATAAGATGAATTTATGTATAGATACCTATATAAGTATACATATATATATATGCACACGTCTTTTTTTTTTACGCTGCTTTTTGTATGGTTTTTTTTTCTTTTCTTTTGCTTTTGTATTATGTCTTTTCGTATTTTTGTATATTTTAAAACAACTCAATAAAACTATTTTTTTTTTTAAAAAAAGGAAATGGTTGTCTTATAGGAAAGCTTAGAATAATAGATGTACTAAAATGTCATTCTTTGTGAGTGCTACATGGGAAATCCTATCTTTAAGACAAAGAGAGAAAGGAAAGGGATAGGCTGAATGCCTCCTTAAGGACCTGGCCAATTGGGTGTGTACTCTAAATAGAGTGTATGACTCATGTAAGAGTGTAAAATAATTTTTGCTTATAAGGTTTTTCTGAAGGCAACACTCCTCCAAACTATATATGTAACATTGTGTTTTAAAGGCAGTAAGTATATGCCATACAACTGATCTAAATTTAACAGTTTTAGAATTTTACAAAATTTGACAAAAATCTATTTAAGAATGTGTCCCAAATAACAGTGATTAGAACACTCACCATCAACACTTCACTTTATAATGCAGAAATGGACTACACCTTCCAGGTTTTTCAATGTGACCTTTCTTGCAGAGGGCCCACAAAAGTAAAGGAAATTTTGGCATTTCAGCTGAACTTGACGGTAAGCTGCTGGGTGCTGACTTTCATTCTTATAGTACAGGGCAGGAGGAGAATAGCAGAAGAAAAATCTTCTTTGGGCACATAAATAGCAATAGCAATAGCACTTAGACTTATATACCTCTTCATAGTGCTTTACAGCCCTCTCAAAGCGGTTTACAGAGTTCAGCATATTGCCCCCAACAATCTGGGTCCTCATTTTACCCACCTCGGAAGGATGGAAGGCTGAGTCAACCTTGAGCCGGTGAGATTTGAACAGCTGAACTGCTAAACTGCAGTGCTGCTCTTTAACCACTGTGCCACCTCGGTTTTTTCTTTCTTGGGAAAGCATTCCTGAAGATGGGAGAGAAAGAATCATTGAAAAGCAAATTACATTCTCCTGACTGATTTTGAAGACTGTGGTTGAGTTTTTATTTGAAACATTACTTCAGTTCATGCGGTGTTTTATTCATTATAAACAGAAATTCCAGCATTCCATTTTCTATAACATTTTGGGTAGGTCTGATTCTCATTTTGGGCTGAATCCTCAGCTGAACCATCAGATGAATTAAATGTATCAACCTGAATCAGTTTTCAAGTGAATTTGAAGATTCAGTTGACACTGCATGTGCAGACATATATCTGCTGATTCATATTCCAAATTTGAAACAAGTTTCAACTTCAAAACAAATTGAGTTCCTTCTTTGAACTGAATTTTCCATTCATATCAGTCTAGAATAATTTGCATACCCAAGGAATAATCAGTGAGAATTCAATCACATTTAGGACAGTAATGGGTTTCACTTACCTTTGCTACCTGTTTGGAGATGAGCATGCGCAGAGCATCCGTGATGATGTCCGTGTGGGTGGGCGGAGCTCCATCTAACATTACCTAAGTGAATTTTCACTTGCTCTCCTTTCTGAAAGTTTAGCAGTGTAAAGGAGATTTGGGAATTGTAGGAACAGTAAAGAGAAATAGGTTTCACTAGCAAGTGCAGTTCAGTCATTGGATAAATAAAATGGGACGCACTTACAATATTTCATTTCATTTCTGTCAGAGTTTTCTCTTATTTTAGAATGCAGTGTATACAAGTACTTCTCATTTAGTGACTGAAGTTTCGATGGTGATGAAAAAGTAACTGGACCCCATTTATGCCTCTAATGTGAAATGTGAATAAATGTAACACTCTTTTACGACAATGCTTCCATACTCCCAGTTCTGTGAATGTTACACTGCTGTACATAGTCTTCAAAATGTATTAAAGTACAAACACACATATTCAGAGAAAAAGAGTGGCATGTTGTAGCCACATGTGTTATTAATCCACTGTTTTGAAATGTACACATTTGGTGAAAAAATATTGTATTTCAACATTTCTTGCATTCCACTCAAGTGAATTTTCAGTTTACATTCCTCTTGGTTTCCACCTCAGTTTCCAGTCATCTGCTATGTAGATGGTTTCTCTTTACTACAGTTTCAGCATAACAGAACCATTTTGGTTGTATGGGTGGTAAACTTTGGAAATGATTGTGATGGAGATACATGTTTGGGAAAGATTAGAAAGAAACTATAACCTTTGACTGAACTTTCGGAAAAATATTTGGTTTCACATAATAATCATTGTTCCCTAATAGGAAAGAATGAATGCATGCAGTTATGTTGAATTATAGATCATTTTTCTTGATGATCAGTGACAAATATATAATTTATGTTAATATGTGTACGTGTGCATATGTGCTAAATATATAAAAACTGTATTAGTAAATTCATGAAATCTATATATAAATTAATAATTTTACAATAAAATGGTCTTTGGAATGGATGAAAATTGCTTCTAAAATTATATGTGTATGCATAATCATATATAGTATTTTTACTTCAGTTCCAGTAGGAGTAATTAAATCATGAGATAAGTAAATACAATAACAGAAATCATAATCATCAAAGAATTACTAAGGAAAATTATATTGTCATCAATTATATTGATGACCAACCATATCAATCAGTAGAAGTACTCTGGGTAAACCTACTGAAGAAAGATAAATAAAATTGTTGTTGCTGAGGCATGATGATTGCTTGCTTATTGTGATGTATACTCATTGGAAAATGTATAGGAAACACAGGTAATACAAAAGAGAAGTCTTCTGCAAAGGACACTCTCCAGCAGTGGTGAAATCCAATTTTTTTTACTACCGGTTCTGTGGGTGTGGCTTGGTGGGCGTGGCTTGGTGGATGTGGCAGGGGAAAGATACTGCAAAATCTCCATTCCCTCCCCACTCCTAGGGGAAGGATATTGCAAAATCCTCATTCCCACCCCACTCTGGGGCCAGCCAGAGGTGGTATTTGCTGGTTCTCTGAACTACTCAAAATTTCCGCTACTGGTTCTCTGAACTACTCAAAATTTCCGCTACCAGTTCTCCAGAACCTGTCAGAACCTGCTGGATTTCACCCCTTCTTCTCCAGATGTGTGAGGACTGTCACTCCCAGATTTTCTCGTCAGCATAAATACCACATTCAAATTGTGCCAGACTTGAGGAGGCTACCATGGTGACATTTTAGGCAATATATAATTAAGAAATACTAACTGGGAGTAACAGGGTGGGCTACTTGTGGGCTTCTTGGATTCTTTTGATTAGTCATTGCGGATGGAAAATACATCATACTTTATGAACCATCAGCCTTCTTGGGTTCTTTAATATTTCCAGGCTCTTTTATCTACCAAATCCAGCTTCCTTGGATCTCCTTTTGCTAAGATGAAGCATGACTTAAATGTGTTCAGCATTAACACATTTCCGAAGACTATATGTGGACACATTACTAATGTGTTCTTAAAATGTGAGTTTACTATGGATTTACCTCAGATTGATAAAAATCTGAATCAGTGCAAACAATAAAGGAAAACCTGGTAACTAATGCATTGGAGTCCAACAAATGGTCAAATATGTTGATTTTTATTTTTTATTTTTATAAAATCTAAGTTGGCACTTGAAAAATATTTGAAGACACCAATAAAAAGGAAATTTCATCTCATTCAAAAACCAGAGTATCAGAATCCTTATCTTGTTGAAGAGATTATTTTCATGTAGCACATTTGGGAAACATCTATATTGTAGGTCATGTTTAGACCTCCATAATCTCGAGACCAGATCTCCAAACTCATTTCCAAGCGATAACTATTTCACCTGAGCATATTCTGAACCATTCCTCCTCCACATTTTTAAAAATTGTTTACACTGTCCTGCTCTGTCTCATATCTACATAGCTGATGGAAAGAAACCGCAAAAAATAGGGAGGGAGAGGGAAAGAGGGACCTCCCCCCAAAAAATGACTAGATGCCAAGTCCCTTTTACACTATTGTAAAGGAAGGGATTCAACATACTGCTTTTCAATATGTTCCACAACTTCCTCAAATACATGATTGCTGAGCTAATAGAATGGTGATTCAAAACAGTTTGACAGTACTTGGTTTCCTGTTCTACCGTAACAAAAAAAAACCACCTTACCTTTTCTTACCTTTGTGCAGCTTTGATCATACGTGTGGATTTGACCGTGTCCACATGTGAAATAAACATATGCTTGTCTAAACTGGGAAAAAGTTGCCCACCACTGTTTGATTGCTTTCTTCTTTGCAAACAACAAGAAAGTAGATAACGAAATACCCTCTTATGATTTTCATTTCTTATTTTTCTTTCAAAAAAGTGATTTATTTATATAAGATTGAATAATATTTTCATTAATTTACTTTTTATCAGGAGTGCAGTGGGTGGAGTGGTGATGTCATAAGGCAGAAGATTCTAAAAGACAAAAACAAAATGTTCAGCCTGACCTTTTATTTTTATATTTTTGTTGGACAGGCATTCTAGCATTTTATTGGCCCATTAAGTCTATCGGAGTTTTAACCCTCCTATATATTTTTTTAAAATTCCACATTGCAATTACATGGGCAATCACTGTTATTCCATGGTGTACTGCTAAATTTCATGATACAAATGCATGTGGGGTGTTGCTGGGGACTGCAAAAAGGATTTGCAAACTATGCTCCCATGGACTGTGCTTTCTCTAATTGCCATAATTTTAAAGTATATATTAACATTCATAAGTGAGTGTCCTAAATAGGGCTGACTATAATAATAGCAATAGCACATAGACTTATATACCATTTCACAATGCTTTACATCCCTCTCTAAGCAGTTTACAGAGTCAGCATATTGCTCCCAACAATCTGGGTCCTCATTTTACCGACCTCAGAAGGACGAAAGGCTGAGTCATCCTTGAGCCAGTGAGAATCAAACTGCCAAACTACTGCAGCAGGCAGTCAGCAGAAGTAGCCTGCAGTACTGCATTCTAGCCACTGCGCCATATATATACTTGTTTGTTTGATGATTTTCCAGACTCCTGAACTATACAACAGTTGTACTCTATTTTCCAAGTCACTGTTTCTAGGCCTGCATGAAAAATAAAAAATCCAGGTTTTGGTTTTTGTAGTAGAAAAAAAAGAGAAGAAAAGAAAAGAAAAGAAAGTCTGGCTTCAAATCTTGAATTCAAGTCAAATATTTCACAGATTTCATTTTAGTTCCATTACTGTAATTAAACATCAAATGAATGCATGTTAGAAAGAGCTGAGATAACTCTTCTATGTTTGGGCTTAGAGTTCACCTATGATTAGCCTTCCTCCATCCGAGAAACCACTTATTAACAAGTCTGCCCATATTGTATGACTCACCTTCAACATATATTTCCGAGGCAATGAGATGTTTCTGAAAAAGTAAATTACTGATAAAATGCTGAATTGGAATCAGAGCCTTTGCTTATCTGAGAGTAAAGTTAGAATTAACAACCATTACATATAGAATAGTTTATATACATGAACTAAAACAGCAAGTGTTGGCATTTTGGGGAAAGCATATGAGTGTCACTTAAGTGTAGGTCTCCTGACCATAGCTTACATCTATAAATAAAAGACTGACCGCAGAGACCTGAACAGTCATAACTTCAAGATTAAGCCAGTGTTGAAGGAATGAAAGAATATGATCTGGATTTTTGTTCCTATCATCTAGTCTGCGTCTCTGTAGTTTTTCCTATTTAGAAACAACAGGATTATCATTTCCCTCCCCTCTGGATAACCAAAGAAGAACAGTTTAAAAACAACGTGCAAACCAATATAGTAGCATTTAGGTGACCTTAGCTGATTTCAATAAGGCCAAACAAGACCAGTCCTAGTTAGTACTTGGCTGGATGATGGCCAGGAAATCCTATAAATGTACAAGTGGACTTTTTTTTTTACACAAGAGAAAAACAAGAAAATAACTGTGGACCAGGACATTATGCACAATGACCTCAGTTGGCAGCCACACATGGGTGGGTTTATCTCCTTCTTAGCATTAACTCACATGATTGCCTTTTCATGTGCCATTTCGCTCTGAACCGAATCCATTGAGTGGAGGGCACATGGAGGCTACTGCTTTGTTGCTATTATCCCACCGCTTTCATTCTTGGACAGCTGTGCCCACTTGATTGTGTTTGAAGTGGTAATCCAGCGCTGTGTCGGTTATGAGTTGAGCTTTTCAAGTGACAGAACTTTGGGATGCTAGCCATATTTCTCTAGTAATATCATTCATGTCTGATAGGATTGAAATTAAGAGATGTATTTGCACCTCATGAGAAATACACTTTTGATCGCAGAAAGAGATGCAGCAGATTGGCCTGTTAGAAGGGCATGACTAGACATTCCATCAAGAACATGTACAGTGTGTGTGTGTGTGTGTGTGTGTGTGTGTGTGTGTGTGTGTGTGTGTGTGTATATATATATATATATATATATATATATATATATATATATATATATATATATATATATATATATATATATATATATATATATATATATATATATATGCATTTTCCCCTTAAAATGAATATATAACATTTTCCATGCTCTGTTTCTGTTAAATTGCCCTTTTCCTAAAATTAAATAAATATAGTACTTCATTTCACCTAAATGGTAGCTATCCATCTAAAAATGTCTGAAGAGTAGAAATATTTTCCTTCTGCTTTGAAGGTTTGACTGACTAGTTCTAAGCCAAACTTGTCCAACTTTGTAGTCTGAAATATGTTGAAATCAGGGGTGGGTTCTACTTATCTTTCCTATCGGTTCGCATCGCGTTGGAAGTGTGTGTTTTGCATGTGCAGAGGGTTTTTTGCCAGCCGCTTTCAAGGAACAGCGACCGGAGAACTGGTTCGAGAGAGTGGCCAGCCGGCCATCACTTCCAGTTCAGCGAGTGGGGGCAAATTTCTGCCACTGGTTCTGGCGAACCGGTCCGAACCAGCAGCAACCCACCACTGGTTGAAATTAAGCTTTCATAGATCTCCATCCACACAAAGAGTGGCCCATGATTATGGATAATAAATGGTATTTCAGCATCTAGAAGAGGTATCTGACTGGGAAAGGCTGTTCAAAGCAAAATATTAATTTAAAGTTAAGAACCATTTGGTTTTCCTACTAGACCATGACAATAAATGATGCTTAACTTTTTCCCTACCCTGTTTTATCATTCTAATTTGGTATCCTGGAATCTCTTCAACCCAGGTTGCAATGATTTATCTGTGGGAACCACTCCCTAGCCATTACTGCTTGGCTTGTGAATCATTTTAATTTAAAGGAAAGGAAAAAAACTGTTTTGGAGGGTCCAGTGGCTTGCTGTGCCTTTGTCAAACTCTTTAAATCCCATTTTTCAGAAACATACTATAAAGCACATTTTACCTTTCATTCTGGAACATTACACAGCCTAATCACTACTCTCTACTGTTCTGTCTTTTAGATTATGTCTCCTTTATTGGCACAATATTTTCAAAATTGTTTAAAAAGCAATGGCCAGGCTTTGACAAAAGGTACTCCCCATTGTTATCTTTTAGGAAGTGAACTGATTGCCAGTTAATTGCCTTGGTACAATTCCAAGAGCTATTTATGACATAGAGGGTGATCTTGGGTCTTCCTTAGCTAAACTAACCAAATGTCTGTCTTCTTCAGATGTTCCCATGGAGATTTAAGATCTTTTGAGAAGCCTCTTTACCCATCTTCCTGTCATTTGACATATGGCAGAGATTCTCTTCCCAATTCCATTCCCCAATTGTGAGGTTCTGCAGACAGTGGAATTGCCTGAAAGAGTAGATAAATGTTGCATTTTAGGTGGGGGTTAGAATGATACAGTGTTTCTCAACCATGGCAACTTTAAGGTGTGTGGACCTCAACTCCCAGAATTCCCCAGCCAGCAACACTTATGTTTTAAAAACCCAAGCAGGGGTGACCCGAACCATTAGAGATCCGCTGGTGACGTCACGTTACTGTATCTGCCGGTGCCGGTCCGTGTGCGCCCCCATCTTTTTTTTTCGTTCAACTGCTCAAAGAAGGGCCCTCCCACCCGCCCCCGGGTTAATACTGACCTTTATTCCTTCGCCTGAAGCACAGCTGATCAGCTCCTCAGCTGTGTTTTGAGCTTATTCCAGCTTCTGAGCATGCACAGAAGCCTAATTGCATGAGGGGACGTGCGCGCGCAAAACATCGCGATGCGAACCGGTGGGGAAGGTAAGTGGAACCAGCCCCTGAACCCAAGCCAGAGAATTCACAGAATTCAAAATTGCAAAACAAACTATCTTGTTTGCTTGGGATATGGGAATAGGAATATACACTTATGAGTCCCATCAGACATGAATTAGAATCTATTCACAGAGATATTTTCATCATTTGAATACTACAACATCACTTAAAGAGAATTACATATAAGATCTCACTTTTCCTCTGAGAGATCAGAATAGCACACAGCATGGCCTTTCCTCTATCTCCATAACAACAATTCTGGGAGGAAAGTTAGGTTGAGAGTGGCTGGCCCAGAGGTGGGTTCCTGCCTGTTTTTGCCAGTGCGGTTAATACCTGTTGTTCGGCGCAGAGCCGAAGATGCTGCTGCCGTTCGCGGCGCGGGAGCTTTCCCTGGGCGCTTTGCCTGCCCGCATGGACGACGCCAATTGCGTTCTTTTGCCCTCTGCACATGCGGAACACTTTGCGCATGCGCAGAGGGCAAAAGAACGCAATTGGCAGCGTCCATGCGGGCGGCGGCAGCGTCTTCGGCTCTGCGCCGAACAACAGCTATTAACCGCACCGGCAGGAACCCACCTCTGGGCTGGCCCCAAATCACCAGTGAGCATCCTGGTTGAATAGAGAGCTGAGCAAAGTTCTACTCAAAACTGGTTAGTGGTTCACTACTGATTTTTATACACTGCCATTGGTCATCTGGAAAGTAACCTTGTTGGCTTAGGAACAGCTTGTGTGCTGTGAGGACACAATTTAAAGAATGTGTCTTGTAATCAAAATTTTCTTCAGAGGATCTGGGGAATAAAATTGGAGATGGTGAAGAACTGCCTAGAAACTGCTTTGTCATCTCAGAGTTTGAAGCAATGTATACATAATTGATTAACATAAGTCTACAGAGAGAATTTAGGACACATAAATATTACATAAGAAAATATAAAAGGGCAATGTCCAGTACATGTACAGGTGCTTAATCTCTGCAGTGAAATTTATACAGCATAAAAGTAAAATAACTGGAACCTAAAAGAACCTGATTCAAAGTTTGTTGATATAGAGAAGGCATGTACTTTTTAAAAAGGTTTACTATGCTTACATCTTAAGTGTTTTAATAACTCTGTACCATGGTGATCTATCATAACATTGAAAGTAAGCAAGACTTCTACATAATGTCCATTGTCATGGTTTGGTTTTGTACAAACTTGTATAGTATGTAAACACTGATGAAGAATTATCCCACTTGAGCCTTATTTTTGCTATTGTTGGTTTGCTAATTTTATATTCAATTGGCTAATGCCAATGATATAGGTCAAATTGGTGGAAACCTGTGCTTTCCAATTGCTTCTAAACTTTTGTCAGCCTCAGAAAAGTTAGCCACTGGTTGGACAATGGGAACCTGAATTTTTAAAGCATCTTTTCAATTTTCCATTTGAATATTCCTCTTCTCCCAAAATTCTATGTGTAATTTCAAAAGCCGCATTTTAAAAGTTTTAATACATAATAATTTTATATTCTTGGTTGTTTCATGTCTTGTTAGCTGCTCAAGGTCCTTTGGACTGGAACACATTATAACTACTGAGAACTAAAGTATAAATTAATGTGCTGAATTATGTTAAAGCATTTGATTTCTTGGGAAGTTGGACTTATTTCATAAAAGAGGAAAAAGTGGAGGAGAACTGCAGCTGTAAGATACAAAATATGTAATAATGAATAATGATTTGATTGATTGGTTTTTCCACTGCCTCATGCCTATAATTGAGCCATATTATAGGTCTGGATCTGAATTAATTGCACAAAGATGTCTGCTCTCTCTTAAAAATGAAATACTGAACTTTACTACAAATAATGTGGACTTGCCATGTTGTGGACCAGTTATTTTAATATGTAAAGGGAAACAGCATTTCATATAGACAAAAACTGCAAGTGGAATCCTGTGGACATTCAGAAGTAACCTTCACTGAAAGTGAATTCTGAATATATGTAATTAAGCTTCTTCTGTAAGGTAATGTTACTCCATACCAGAGGTGTCAAACTCAAGGCCCAGGGGCCGGAAAGGGTCCAAGGGGTGCTTAGATCTGGCCTGCAGGGCCGGCCTGGAAACAGCAAAGGACTAGCCCAGAGGCAGCTCTCCTGAGCTCCGTTTTCGCTAGAAGAGGAATGGCCTTCCGAAAAGCCATTAAGACATGGCTCTTCCTGCAGGCAGGGTGATTTTGAGATGACCTTCCATCTGACGTCTCCCCCCATGTATGTATGATGTGTATATTTTTAAAATTGTTTTAAATTGTTTTTAACAATTTATTCGATGTTCCCTAAAATGTTGTACGCCGCCCTGAGTCCTGAGGGAGTAGGGCGGCATAGAAGGACTTTGAATAAATAAATAAATAAATAAAAATAAATAAATAAATAAATAAATAAATAAATAAATAAATAAATAAATAAATAAATAAATAAATAAATAAATAAATAAGAGGGTTTCAGAAGGTTGTCACAGCCAAAAACAGAGCTCGGGAGCCTGTTTTCGCTGGCAGAGCACTCGGGCCACCACAGGCGCCCTCGACACAAGTGATGTCGAGCTGGCCATGCCCATCCTGGCCACGCCCACCCTGGCCCTCCCAAGGTCAAACACAACCCTCATGTGGCCCTCAATGAAATCGAGTTTGATACCCCTGCTCCATACAATCCTGAATGGCAAGTGGCATAAACCTATGCACATTTGCGCATAGCCAATAGCCTTAACACATGCATCAGCTACATGCTGATGTAGTCTCATTGCTACTTCTCCAGACTTTGGAAGAATAGGGATGATAGAAATGCCCATAAATAGATATTGGGGAGTGGAATAACGGATGCTCCAGCTAATGGTCCCCCCACTTTCCTCCCTAGGAAAAATGGGAGGCAGGGCAAGTTGGGAATTCATATTAGCAGAAAACTGTTTTCCAAGCCACTCCCGGGAAAATACCACAAAACTCTTCTTGCATTGTTTCCTCTGGAACAGCCACTGAGTCAAAAGTTAATTGGCTCAGCCTATGAAGATTTAAAATCACCAGGGGTGGTGTGTGTAGAAAAGGCCAAAGTTGTCCTTGGCTTTTAAAATCTGCGGTTCATGGAGCTTCCAATGCCCGAATAGTTGTATATTAGTTGTTTATAGCTACTATTTCTTCCCATCTTCATCCCACCTGAAAGAGAAGGGTTTTTGTATTACTCCATCAAGCTCAAAGCTACAGGATTTCTGTGCTATTTGATGCCATGTTGGCAGGCCACCAAGCTGCAGAAGTACTTCTGTATGCAGCTTTATTGTTATAGTCTTAGAACTGTTACATCCCGGGAGTTTTATTTATATTTTGAAAATTAATGTTCTTTCCCACCATCCCCCATCAAACAGCTCTCAGTATTTGTTTTATTGTTTGTTGCATAAAGGTTTGTGAGGGGCATCTGTATGGTAGGTGTAAATAACTCTTTCCCCTCAATGGTAAGAAGCTGCACACATGAAAAATAGTCCACACAGGGCCTATTTTCAAGAATATACCCCCAGAGATATGGACATCCCTAGGTAATCTGAACTATGTGCTTAAAATGTTTTAAACCTTAAGAAATAGCTTGGCTTCATGATTCAGAGGTTATAAACCAATATTTTTGCCAGAATATAATGAAGTAATTACAGTAAGTTTTATATGAAAGTAAACGTCAAAAAGAAGTTGATCAAAAGTTAAACATTAATTTTTTTACAAATGTGGGTGTACGTTTTTAAGGTCATTGCCACAATATTTTTATAAAAATGTTCAGAAAGTTTGCTTATCAATGAGGAATACATAGTATTCTGATGTAAATGAAATTGAATACTGTAGCTGCTAACTTGGGGTAGGAATGTGCTTTTGTATGAAAAATCACTTCAGTGGATAAAGGTTGCAAAATTGCTGCAAAGATCCACCCACATTTGCACCAACCATTCAAAGCCTGTTTTTAAAAGATCCGTTTGTGGTCAGCAACTTCATTTCATTCATAACTTTTCTTTAATTAGTTCATTGAAGGAATGGAATGGAATGGAATGGAATAGAACAGAACAGAACAGAACAGAACAGGGTAGAGTAGGCAGGGTAGGGTAGGGTAGGGTAGGGTAGAGTAGAGTAGAGTAGAGTAAAGTAGAGTAGAGTAGAGTAGAGTAGAGTAGAGTAGAGTAAAGTAGAGTAGAATGTTTTTAGCTGGGGACAAAATTGTATTGCAAAAGTATTTTTTTCTCCTTTGCCCTTAATATTGTCACAAAGGGTGATCATGATTGTATTTAGTGTGCAAATATTTACTGAATATAATATCTTGTGTAATTAGTGAAGAAAATTGGATAGAAATTCAAAAGGAATGGCACATGGTCATTTTATTGATTAGCAATAGCTCAGTAAACTTTCATACTAGCTACGAGAACTTCCTGTTAATATTCCCTCAGGGCCTGACATTTGTGCGTTCAAAAGACAGCTGCCTAGTAACAGAGAATGTAATATTTTCCTCCCCCCCCGCCCGCTCTTTTGTATTCATAGCACTTCATATAATGTGCCTGTCTGTAGGGTTGGTTCTGTTCTGTGTTTTCTCATCTGAGGTTATTAATTTCCCTGTTGACTCAGTCTAATGCTAAAGATAGGACAGTTCTGTACTTCAGACTAAGCTGCTTGTCTCCTATGCTGCTTCTGTCTTTTCTTAAGACAACTCCAGAAATTCAGTCCAGATTGCAGGGAGTTGATCAGAGAGCTGAGCTCATGCTAGAGCTACCTTAAGACCTGATTGGTTGCTCCTTTGCTTCTTGCCCTTCCTATCCCAGCACGGAAGGCAAGCTTTGCTGGCTGGGTCCTAGTGAACTACTCTGTCAGTGCCTGTCTTTTCTTTTCAGAGATTGTGCCCTTCTCTCGTTTTCCCTTCTTTTCTATTGCTTTTCCAGATGTTTGCACACACGGATGCCTTCACACAGACATATACATTCACACTGTCTCTTTGACACTAAAGCAGGCTCGCTCTTCTTCTCCCCCCCCCCCCCGTTATGGTACCATCAGTCTTCTGATGTTAAAATAATTAAAGTAACAAGGAAAACATTGTTATTCTGTTCTTATATTCCTTTGTAGGTCAACAGAAACTTTTTAACAAGGGAGAACCAACAGTTTAGCTTCACAGAAACAAATGAAGTTCCTACACTGGAACTTAAATATGTTTTTTTAAAATAAGGATGGACATTTTGCAGTACCGTGGGTAGTGAGTGGGAAAATAAAGGGGAGCATGATCAAAACCAAATGGATGCCTATTGAGTAATGTAGTTGACTGGAGTATGAGCTTCTAGGGTCGAGAATAGTTCATTGACTTCAATAGCCATTGCTGGATAAACCACAAGGAGCTAGCAGCTGCTGACCAGCAGAGAAAATAAATGCTAGCAATCCAGGGCAAAGCAGCCACTAAAGGTGTTACCAGCCTCTGGAAACAGTGGGCATGCCAGACCCTGCAGGCAATCTTGGTCCTTCCTGGATCAGTTTTAGAGGAACTTATTAAGTCTTTGGTTGCTGACTATCTATGAACCTATTGCTAAATGGATGATAGATCATGACTCCAAAGATTGGCTGAATAGATGCTTAATCTCTATGGCACAGGTGTCAAACTCGTGGCGTCATGTCACGTGATGTTTCACAACATTTTTTTCCTTCGCGGAGCTGGGGTGGGTGTGGCCTGCACGTGATGCATCTGGCCTGCGGGCCTCCAGTTTGACACCCCTGTCTATGGGGTTTTTTTTTTCTTGTAGGACAATGACTCAAAGCAATGGCTTTCTCCCCACACCCCTACAAAACTCCTTCAACTCTTATCTGAATTTTAAAATTCCATGTTATTTTTAATTCTCTTATTCTAAGCACATTTATTATTCCAGAAGAGTAAGAATAAACCGGAAGAGCTCCCACCAGCTGCGTCTTCTCCATTTCATGTAGCCTTAAAGCATTTTCCAGCTCCTCTGCCCCCTCTTGCTGTAGTGAAACTTGAATCTCTGATTCTCTGATCAAACTAAACCTCGGTCTCTGTTTCCTACTGGTGTGACACCTCAGTAGGTCTCCACCAGTCAGCACTCCTCCAAAATAAGCAAATAAAGAGAAAAAGGAGTCTGATCAATTTGAATTTGATTTGGCAGAGCTGCGCAGGTTTCTTTATAGCAGTCTGTTATAGCTTTAATTTCATTTTTTTTAACGTTCAGGAAATTGTTCAAAAAGACTGCAAGGGGCATTTAGCTATTGATTTAATTTAAATTTACTTGAGAAGTAAAATGGAGGCCAATAGAAAACTAGAAAACAATCCTTAAAAGTGCCTTAAAACAGTAGTTTAGCATAATACATTTCAAGTCAGAAATGGAATAATTTTTAATTTTCAAGTGAATACTTATTTTTGTAATTATGAAGAGAACATCTTCCCCTTTTTTGTTCTCAAAATGCAAGTGCCATCCAAAGCAATCCCTGGATAGGAAGTCCGTCTTGTAGAATCTACCCAGTATAATCACTATCAGATGCCAATGAAGATGTTGCAAAATGACTCAATTTGTTAAGCCTATGAAACGAACACGCATACATTTCATTAAACGAATTCAAAGGTGATCTTTCAAGAACTCGATTTGTTTTTCTCATGTTCCTATTTGAAGATGGTACATGTAAAATTGCTTTGGGGACACAATGTTGATATTTTAGTAATCTGAAAATTTTAAAAATGCCCCAATAATTCTATGAAAATCTGTGGATTAATTTACATTCCAGGAAACAACAACCCAGGAAGTCATCTCACACCCACTGATTTTTCAGGTACAATATGCTTCCACCTAGCAGGATGTAACAAACTGAAAAATATATTGCTAAGTGGAGGTTGTTATGGAACATTAAACATTAGATAGGATCTTCTTTTCCACCCAACACACCTTTAGCAAGGAACAAAATATCTCCAATTTTGTTGGCTAGACCTAGATTTGCAAATGATTCAGAATCTAGGTCTAACCATAAATGCAAAATGTTTTATACTCCTTCAGGACAGGGAATTTCAACAGGTTAAGTTCCAAATTTTTCTCTTTTACTTCATACCCATTCAGATTCAAGGTTACCATCTTCTTTGCAGCTAATAATTTGCCACAGTTGTTCAAAAAATACCAGGGGTCTCCAACCTTGGCAACTTTAAGACTTGTGGACTTCAACTCCCAGAATTCCTTAGCCAGCAAAGCTTAAAGTCTTAAAGTTGCCAAGGTTGGAGACCCCTGACTCTAGAGCAGAGGCCGGCAACCTTAAACACTCAAAGAGCCATTTGGAACCGTTTCCACAGAAAAGAAAACACCGGGAACCACAAAACTCTTTCGACATCTAAAATGAAGATAACACTGCATATATAATTTTTTACCTTTATGCTATGTATAAAAAAACTATAGTGTGTTGAATTTTTGAAATCAATAACCTGCTACAAAGAAAACACATTTTTATTTCTGCATGCAACAAAAACATTTTGAACTCTGAAAAAAAACATGGGTCGAAAAGTTCAATAAATCACGTGCCAGTGGGTGTCGCACATTGGCGGTTGTGACGCATATTTTGAGCAACAGAGCCTCAGCAGAGGGATGGAAGAGCCACTTGCAGCTCCAGAGCCGCAGGTTGCAGACCCCTGCTCTAGAGCATTATTAAGATTTGCATATCAATATGAAAACAACTTTTTGTTTGTGTATGCACACGTCTGTGTAAATGGAGAACACAAATAAATTAACTGATATTGCAAATATGCAAGATAATCTAGTACTTTTAATTCAGCTGTCTGCAGCACTTTTTTTTGTTTCATCCCATAATTTAATCCACCTTTCCTCAAATAAGACTAGAAACTCTGTATTTTAAAAGAGGTTATAATTTTTTCAGCACCTTCATACAAATTTCCGATGGACAATAAAAAAGTACAATTTCTTCAAGTAGCCCTGATATCTGTCATCTGCTTAATGCATCTCTACTGTACATTAGTAGAGTTTTCTATTGTGCAGGTGCATTGATGGTTCCATGGTAGAATACCTTACACAAGTCCCTTGCACAACTTCTTTGGTAAGATTGCAGTGTATTTTGAGGAAATTTTGCAAACATTTCCTGTTTAATCTTTCATCACAGTCTGCCCATTAAGAGAACTAGCAATGCCTGCTAAAGTCATGGTTATTACAGGATGAATTTTACTTAAATTTCCTTTCCTTTATTTCAGCATCAAATTTATTTTTAAATAAACACATGAGAGACTTGGGTAACATTAAGCTTTTGACAAAGAAACGCTATTACCTTCTTAAAGACAGATTAGCTTTAAGAGGTTCAGTCTCCCTGATGGGCTCTTTGCAAAAATGATTCAGTTCCATGGCACAAAATCAGCAACATTTTTGAGTGTTAAGCATTTTCTGCTATTGATACCATGAAGACTGTTGGCACATACTACTTAAGGCGCCTAGGAAACCATATTGACGAGTCGGGGCATGGGCCATGCCTTAAACGAACAGCAGACTCCCAATTGCATTTAAAAGCAAATATTCTGACTCAGCGTTTTAAAGTATTCTCTTGAGCCTTTGCTTCTTCTGTGTGCTGCTCTTCACATATACATTTTTAATGTGCAGATAGACAAGAGACAAGAGACCTATTTATATCATGATCAGATCAGGTCTTGTATTCTCACAGATTACAAAGTGCCTTTGAAAAATTGCCTCCACGGCATGTTATAGCATTCATAAGAAATGCCAGCAAAGAATTTATGCTATGTAAAACTCATAATTTGGATGAGAGTCTTAATGCATATTATTATTGTCCTGTATCATTCCAGTTTTAATTTTCAATATGAATTTCTGATATGCAAGCATTTCTTCTTTGGAATTGTTTTAACTATGACCACTTAGCTACAATTATTGCAAGATGTCATATAGTTATTCAGCATAACTCCCTTTAATATTTATACTTACGCCCAAAAACGGGAAGAGCAGAATTGTGATGCAAATTAAGTTAAAAACAATTCTAAAAGGGGGTTTAAACTTTATGTATCTGGGAAAACAGAATAAATGAGTTAAGTTTCAGCGATTTTGTTGTTGCTGCTGCTGTTGTGATTAATTTAAGTAGAAGCTTTTTCATTTGTCACCAAGATCTGTGTGTGCCCACTTCTCCTAATAATAGGAAGAAAAATGCTGCAAGATGCAATATTTCTATTTGGAACATTACATGAAAGGTATTACAGACAATAGGAAGTACTGGTCATTTGAGTTTCCTGTACCCCTTGCACTACATACATAAGAAGCTGTTTGTAATTATATCTGACTTGAATTGCTGAAATACTAACTTCTACAGAATTTGTTATATTTGTGATCTGGCCTCCTAGCAAATATTTTTTAAAAATCAAAATGAAAACTGAGTTATAGTGATTCACGTACAATTTCATTCCCCCCCCCCAAAATCAGAGCCAGATTTTTAAAGAAGGAAAAGCAACATTCTTCATATTTTGAATTCTACACAATGATGTCATATTCCACATTCACTTGGTAGGGTCTGAAAAGTCCGCAATTTCCCAGTAATTCATTGCCTACAGAAATTATTATTTGTATACAGACATATATGATTTATAAATGAAGTGATTTAAAAGAAGGGCAATACCTTTATTATTCTGAGCTATTGCCTTTTGGTTCATACCCAAATATTCAGTCTTATAAATTAAAGCGTAGTCATGTCTTCTCAGATACAAGAAGGTAAATAGGTTTATAATTACAATATGATTGGGAAAAGTCAGTAAATGCATGATAATGAAAACAACTTGTCTCTTTCTGCAAAAGTTCAGAGTTTGTACTACTAAAACAGATACATTTATTTATTTATTTAGTGAGATTTATATACCACCTCACAGTGCAAGCACTCTCTAAGCGGTTTACACCAGTAAGCAATGTATATTTATATTGCCCCCAACAATCTGGGTCCTCATTTTACCTACCTCGGAAGGATGGAAGGCTGAGTCAACCTTGAGCCGGTAAGATTTGAACCGCTGACCTGCGGATCACAGTCAGCTAAAGTGGCCTGCAGTACTGCCTCTAACCGCTGCGCCACCTCGGCTCATACATTTGCTTCAGGTAATTCACAATGTAAACAATTCTATGCATACTCACCTAGGTATACATTATATTAATTACATGGCATTGCATTATAAACATACAAAAATCCAGCTTTTGCAATTTCAATCCTTATTAGGAAGCCTACTCCACAACACACAGTGGAATAAGATCAATTTATGTGAGGGGCAAATATATGTCCTTACAAGTGCGTGCAAATCTCCCCATTCAATAAGGAAAGCTAATCGCTTCCATTGTTGCTAGATCCCTAACAGTCTGCCAAAAATATAGCCAACAATAGGAAATAAGAGAAACATCCCTGGACTTGGCCTTACCTATTTTCTTCATACAGGCAGTCCTCAAGTTACAACCACAACTGAGTTGTAAGCAGGAAATTTGTTAAGTGAATTTTGCCCCATTTTACAACCTTACTTGCCACAGTTGTTAAGTTAGTACCATGGTTGTTAAGTGAGTCTGCTTCCCCATAGACTTTGCTTGTCATAAGGTCACTAAAAGTGATCACATAACCCTGGGACACTGCAACCGTCATAAATATGAGTCAATTGCCAAGCATCTGAATTTTGATCATGTGACCATGGTGTTGCTGCAACGGTGTGAAAAATGGTCATAAGTCACTTTTTTCAGTGCCGTTGTAACTTCAAATGAACTGTTGTTAAGTCTAGAACTATATGTACACAAAAAGCAGACATAAACAACTGTTAATTTAAGGGGGATGGAGATAAAGAGAGAATAGTAATTGTGTTTCCCTTTTTTTTTTGTTCAGTAGGAAGTAAGAGTCACAGGAAGAAAGAGTGTGAGAGTTTTGTCAACTGTAAACATCCTGAGTCAAGAAGTTCTCCAGAGACAGGGGCCCTAGCCTTAGATTTCATCAAGAAGCATTGCTTTTCTTTTGTTGAATTTCTCCCCTATCCATTCACCCGCCCATTTTCTCTGAGAGCTTTCAGAGATTGTGATTTTTGACTGTAATAACTAACTATAAATAACTGAAATAGTGAAATATAGTGTGTATTGGTTCATGTGGGACACATTGGTCTTTTAGTATGCATTTAGTATACAAATCAATTCTTCTGGTAACCTGCATATGCTCACTGTTTAGCTAGGCCTTCCAGTTTCAATAGCTTGACTTATTCCTTGTCTTACTTTAAACAGAGTGAAGATATCCTGGCCTTATAATGGCATTTAAAAAACTACAGAACATTTTAAACGGAGTATGCCACCATGAAGATCTATTAAAGTCAAAACTGGATGGTATCCAGCAGAGAACCTATCTATGAGAATGTGACCTGCAACTCCCTTTATGCTCCTTACCACAAATCATTGCCTATTAATCTTGTTTTGTCATTTTTTGAGGGGGACCCATTCCCACATTATATCCACCCATTAGGCTTTTTTTTTACCCTGCCTTTATTATTTGTATAAATAACTCAAGGCAGCGAGCATATCTAATACTCCTTGCTTCTCCTATTTTCCCCACAACAACAACCCTGTGAGGTGAATTGGGCTAAGAGAAGAGTGACTGGCCCAAAATCACCCAGCTGGCTTTCATGGCAGAGGTGGGACTACAAGTCAGAGTCTTCTGGTTCCTTAATTCTTCAAAAGAAAGATGATACTGGAGCAAAGGTGTCCTTTGGAGAAGTGAAAGAATACCACTTGGCAGCCATAGTTGTTCAGTAAAAATCCTGCCTTTTTATGCATGACATGCATTCGATTTTAATTTCAACCTGTTGCATCCTTCCCTTGATTTTGACAAGTTGAGGGAGAAAGTCTTTAATATCTTTGTATACTGCCATTATACTTTCTCTTTTATTAGCTAAACATGTCCAGTTCCTCTAAACTATTCTCATAATTTCCATATTTCTTATCAACTAGTAGTTTTCCTCTGTCCCTGTTTAAGTGCAATATATAAAAATAGGTACAGTATTCCAAACAGAGTTTTAGCAATGCAGAAGAAGTTCTTGTTTAACTGCCACTGAGCTGAAAATCAACAGGCTCAGCTGCCATATAGAAACAATGTTGTAGAACCAGGAGACTATACAGAGTACCCAACTTCCTTCCTGAGGGGAAAAATCCATATAGAAAATGATATTTTGTTGTTTTCTGCTAAAGATAACTGCCTAAACACCATGATTGTTTTTCCAAACAAGCCTTTCAATTTTTTTTAGAAGAGTGAGGCAAAAATCAATTTTTTTTGTATTGATCAATACTTTTTTTTAAGGCAAAACACTTTTCAGAAAATGAAAAGATAATAACTGATTTGTGAACTTGTGGCCTTTGAAGACTGCCACAGGAAATCACAATCCAACTGATTCCAACCCTCCCATTTCTTCAAAATTTGGCAACTTATTGTTATAGCCTTGACTTAGGTTTATGCGGGCAAAGAGCACTGGCAAAGAGATCCTGCAATTTAGAAAACATTGTAGAATATTGACTCTGGGGCATGAATAGAAGAGCTGCCAACAGAAAAATGATATGAAGGTTGCCATTCATGCATTAGTTATTAAAATTGTTTTTTTTATTTCCAACATTAAAAAATGCTTAAGACAATAATAAATTATAGTATAATGATTACAGCATAATAAAGGAAAACATTAAAAGAAGTATGTTAAGAAGTCATTATTTTAAAAGGAAACCATTCTGCAAAATATGGTTGGTGAGACTTAACACAGTTTAGTATTTTTTCATTCAAAACATAGTTGTGCTAGGAGAAAAACAGGACCCTTCTCCTCTATTTTCCAGGAGCTGTGCATTTATGATCCGATATGTCTCAAATACACTGAATTGAAACTCAGTCTGTGTACCGTGTTTTCCCGAAAATAAGACCCTGTCTTATATTTTTTTGAACCCTGAAATAAGCGCTTGGCCTTATTGTCATGCACTCAAAAGCCCGATTGGGCTTACTATCAGGGGATGTCTTATTTGGGGGGAAACAGGGTTGTGGGTCTCCCAATACTAAACCTCAACAAAACCAAGCACCCTTCTGAATAGCCTGATGGGACAGCCATTTTTATTTCCTCCTATAACCCTTCTATAGAAAGAGGTATGGCTACATAAACAGGAAAATCAAGCAAGTAGAGTACTTACCTTAAGCAACCAAGTATAGTGAACATCAGACTATATATGATCTGAGGACTCTGTTGGCCAGCTGTACAATGGAATGGAGACTAACAATCTGAAGATTTAGATCCTGTATTTGGAGCATAAAACACTTGATTCCAAAGGTTTTTGGTTTTTAATTGTTTGTTTGAACCTGAACTCCATACAAAAACATACAATCAGCTTAGCCTCCTTGACTATTGACACAGAAATGAAGTATGTGAAGAAAAAAAGTCTAATTTGCACCAGAAACTTCCATCCACTTCCCATGAAAGTAGACATATCTCTGAAATGTGATGTGATTAATATGAATGAAATTAGGCATCCTTACACAAATCTGTAAATACAAGTATGTAAATCATATTGATGGTGTTAGCCTTTTGCATGGTAACATTTGTACTTTCTATGAAATAGAACCCAGATCTTGCTAAAGGTTCAGTTTTTAATCTTCATATGAGATGCCAATACTTCTTTTCTTCAAAAATGGGAAAGGTCAAGAGAGAGAACAGAGAAACATATATAAATACATCTACTATTAACCTCACTGGAGTAGCTCTTTGAACCTTTGTCATTTATATTTAAATAAATGTGTTTCATGCAGCCTTTCCTTTCTGACATCCCAGCCAAAGAAGAAACAAGTCTTTCTTTGTTTTAGCTCTGTTTTTATAGTTGTTAATCTTTTTAATAATTCATAAAGAATAATGGTTTCAGATATTTATTATTTTAGCTTTGTTGTATGCCCCCCCCCCGAGCTGCTTTTTCCAGTGACATGGGTTGCTATATGAAGTAGATATATAAATAAATAAATCTGAAATTTGCCTATACCTCA